>CM021100.1:118050712-118377556 GCA_007115665.2 Sequoiadendron giganteum
CACTGAATCCTCTCTTTTTGCCTACAACATCACAACAAGTGGTAGCCACTCAATCCACCACAATCAACACATCAATCGGTCCTCAAATCTCCCAAAGCATTCCTTCACAAGGACTGAGCATCTCAACCACACCACCAACGACCCAAGTCCTGACCACCAACACCACCAACCCGCATGTCACAAGAGTTGGCATCATTCCAATCCACCACCAATCCCACCAAAAGCCAACATGACAAATTCATTCACCACCCTGATCCAAACCATCTAAGAAGGCAATCATTAGAGGGTACTAAATAAAAACCAACAAGTTGCACAGCAAGCACAAGCGCAACTAGTTGTCCAACAAGTTGCACAAGCCCACCAATAGGCACAAGCACAATACCAAGCGCAACTGCAAGCAATCCATCGACAAGCATACCAACAAGCCCCGCAAGACTTTCAGGCACAACAACAAGCTAAACAACAAGCTTTGTTGGCACAAAAATAGCTCGATCAACAACAAGCTTTGTTGGTGCAACAACAGCTAGACCAATAGTAGGCTTTATGGGAACAACAACAAGTGGACCAACAACAAGCTTTGTTAGAAAAATAGAAGCAAGATGAACAACAAGCATTGTTGATGCAAATGCAGGCATACTAGTAAGCTTTGAACACACAATAGAACTTGCAAAAAACTCCCACCAGTACACCTCCCACCGATCACACCCCCCGAACAACTCAAAACACATTCATTCCACCTCCCAATCCAAGCAACAATGTCGCAACACAAATCAAACTACTCTCGTAGTAGGTGTTGGACCTCCAAGTGAGAAAAATAGCTAGAACACCAGGCAAATTTTTCCCTTATCCATTTGACATAAGTCTCATGATTGTACCGTTCCCAAAGGGATTTGAGATCCCCAAATTTGACGAGTACAATGGAATAGGTAACCCTGAAAACCACATTAGGGAATTTTAGGTACATTGCATGGAGGTTGCATATGATGACACATATCTAATGTGACTCTTCCCCCAAATGGTCCAGCCATGGAATGGTTTTCTTGCCTACCCATGGGCATTAAAACATTTGAGGAAATTGTGGAAGCATTTCTTAAAAATTATTCTTTCAACATGGGTTCAGATGTTAGTTTGGAAGAACTATCAACACTCAAACAAGGAAAAGGAGAGCTATTCACATCCTTCTTGCAAATATGATGATCCAAGGACAATTAGAGCAAGTGGACCATGCGAAAAGAACAATAAATTTGCATGATCATATCCAACCTCGATGAAAACTTGGCATTCTACTTGAAAACTCAATGCATCACATCATATGATCAATTGATCCCAAAGGCGCTCAACATCAAAAGATCCCTTACTGTGCGAGGAGGCACATCAACATTTAATCCACCATAGGATAACCATCCATCTAATAGTTATAATGATAAACCTCAAACATGGTCGAGGAACAAAAATATCATAAATAATGGCATCGTCAACGCTAAAGTGGTCATCAGTGCTCCTAAGAAGAACATCTAGACCCATCATCAACTACAAAATCATAATCGCAATAATATGCAAACTAATGCGATAGTAGCACAACACCAACCACTTCCCACCAACCAAATCAATAACTTGGGAAATCAAGGAGGACCACCCCCCCAAGGCAAATACCCTCCCAAGCAGAATTTCACGGCCCTTGGGGAATCCATCAAGTCCATAATGAAGAGTTGGTCAAGGAAAATCTAATCAAAGTCTCCAACTCTGAGCAATACATGAAACCCATGACCAAACTGCCATGGTATAATTAAAATCTCCTTTGTGACTTTCACAAGATCAAGGGACATACCACCGCAAATTGCATGAGACTAAAGAATATCATCCAAGATCTCATTGAGAACAAGATCATCAATGTTGAGCAGCCAGTCGATGATCAAGATCTAAAAATATACATAAATCTGATGCCAAACCACAATCAAGGAAATAGTCAGGTGAACAACAAAGGAAAGGAAAAATATTCTAGTGCTAACCTAGTATATGAGGAAATAGTCGCATGTGTCGATGAAATGGTCATGGTCATTAATGTCAAGGGCACCAATACTGACTGTGGAGTCACCACATGTGGAGGCAAGGTCACCATTGCAGGGGCACCATCTAAGACCCCCACTTTAAATACAAAAGCCTATCCCTATGACTACAATGTCATTGACTAGCTAAAGAGAACCCCTGCACAGATCTCCATCATGGAACTATTAAAAATTTCTATTGCCCATAGGAAAATTCTTGATGAAGCATTAGCAGCTTCCACCATCTCCGCCACCCTTGACATAGATCAGTTTCAGGCTATGGTTGGTAATATCATTACCCCGAATCTCCTCACATTCTCTGACCAAGACTTCACCCCGCCACCATCTCATAACTACACACTTCACCTACAAGTGCTAGTCCATAAAAATAAATTTAAAAGGGTTCTGGTGGATGGAGGTGTAGGCCTTAATATTTTCTCTCTCAAGCTTATAAAAATCTTGGGATTCACCGAGGATTCCATCAACAGAAATAAGAGCATCACAATAAGGGCATATGATGATCAAGAAAGAGTGTCTCAAGGCACTATCAAAATCCCCATCCAAGTGGGACCAGCAACCATGGAGACTACCTGGTCAGGTCCTCGACCTTGACTTACCATATAACATCCTCTTAGGATGTCCATGGATCCACAGAATGAAAGTTGTGGCCTCAACATATCACCAATGCATCAAGTTCTTACACCAAAATGAGGAGGTCACTATACATGGGGATCCTAAACCATTTGCCTACTGCAAAAACTTGGAAGCCAAGTTTTATAAAATCCTCAAAGTGTCAAAAAATGATGAAGGCCCATCCACTTCATACATCGACCCAACCCACCTCACCTCCAATTTTGTGAAAGAGACACCCACCATCCCTAATATATCTGACATCAAAAAGATGATCTAGGACAACGGATGCGGCGACTATAGAATGAAGAAAAGTGCATTTGTTGTGGGAGAGTTACCACTATCTCCTAGATCACATGGGAAACCTCGACCAATAGAAACACCCATCCACACCCTTAGGGTAGACCCCTCTAGATTCTGCCATTGGGGAGACCTAAGTCGGGAAAGAGTTGGTGAGGAAGATATTTCAAGAATAATATACCATGATGCAGAACCCACACTTACATTACCTATGGGTGAGGTCAACAAAGGGCTACAAATAATGCTTGTCATGGGCTATAATAGAAACGAAAGCCTTGGAAGGAACATTGATGGATGCCTAGAGCCCATCATTGCAAAAAGAAGAATGTGGAACCTTGGCCTCAAATGTACTCCCCCAAGTATAACCATACGTGGAAGAGGTACTCCTAGTAGGGCAGTCAGGAACTCTCCTCAAGTGTCAGCAACTACCCTTAGACCACCCGTATGCACAGGCATCCCGCTTGACAGCTTCACCTTTGACGTCACTGATGTCTGTGCCAGTAGTGATGATGACAATACAATAAAAAGCCTTCCCATGCTCTTTGAGGACTCCACCCTACTAATGATTAGTGCCTCACCCACTGAGTCAAACCAATCAGCCCATAAAATCACCTTAGGACACCCACAACTGATCGATCATGACCAACGAGGACCGCCAATTCTAGACTCATTCGAAAATGATGAGGTTCTCTTAGAATTCATGGGACTAAGGGATATGTTTCCATGTGGAGATCACAAGGCAAGTTTTGACATCACTTTACACACCCAGGCATATTACAGGGATACGATTGAGTCCTTCAGTCGCAAAAGAAAAATATCGAGAATAAGCTTGGAGTTATTGAGTGAAAGCCACAGTTAGGCACTCTCTAACCACAAAACAATAAAAATAAAGGATGCATCCAATGGTGAAAACCTCTTTGAGGTGCCGAAGGATGAAAAATTCAATCTCCCCCCTACTGCTCTACATCAAGAAAAATCAGCAGTCTTGGCAGAACAGTGTAACCCTATTAACTTGGGAACATAAACAAAACCACAAATCATTTTCTATGTTGAGTCTCTCTTGATAGAGGAACAAGAGCTGCTAGAAAAATTTTTGAAATAAAGGAAGGTAAAATTTCAGTGACCTATGCTGACATGCCAATTCTAGATCCTGAAGTGGCGGTTCATCATTTAGTTGTTTACCCTGGGGTGAAGCTGGTTAGACAAAAGTTAAGAAAAATGCATCCCTAGATAGCCTTTCTAGTCAAGGTAGAGTTACAAAAGCTCCTAGATGTTGGCTTCATACGCTTGATTGACTATCCAGAATGGGTATCCAACCTTGTACCAATCTCAAAACCAAATGGGGGCATTCGCATCTACATAGACTTCATAGACCTTAACAAAGCATGTCCTAAGGATGATTTTCCACTACCCAACATTGACATGATAGTGGACATGAGATGCTATCCCTTATGGATGGCTTCTCAGGGTACAATTAGATAATGATCGCAAAAGAAGACCAGCATAAAACAACCTTTGCATGTCCTTGGGGCACCTATTGCTGGAATGTGATGCCATTTGGGTTAAAAAATGCAAGGGCCACATATCAGAGAGCCATGACACTAATCTTCCATGACATGATACAAAAAATAGTCGAATGATTATGTGGATGGCATATTGGCTAAATCAAATAAGAGGAAAAATCACATAGCAACCCTAAGCGACATCTTTGATAGACTGGAAAAAATACAAGGTCAGGCTCAACCCAAAGAAATGTGTCTTTGGGGTACAATTCGGAAAACTGTTGGGATACATAGTGTCAATGAGAGGGATAGAAGTGGATCCTGAAAAAGTAAAAGCAATCCTTGATATGGGAATTCTGATAACATTGAAACAACTCAAAGGATTACAAGGCAGACTCCAGTCCATTCGAAGGTTCATAGCGCAACTAGTAGACAAACAGATTGCGTATTCACATCAACTCCACAAGGGAGTAGCATACAAGTGAGATGAAAAATGCGAGTAGGCATTCAAAAAAATCAAAGAATATCTACTTATGCCCCCTATGTTAATTCCACCCATTGTAGGGAAACCATTGATCCTATATATCTCGACAACAATAGTAGCCTTGGGTGCTCTTTTGGCTCATTACAACGAAAATGGAACAAAAAGGGCTATCTATTACATTAGTAGGACAATTTTTGGCCACGAGTTAAACTACACATTCATTGAGAAAGCTTTCCTAGTAGTAGTGTTTGCTTCATAGAAATTCTGACACTACATACTGGCACATAAAATCAAGCTCATCACCAAAATAGATCCCTTAAAATACCTATTGTCAAAAGCTATGCTCATAGGGAGGATGGCTAAATGGGTAATGATATTGTTAGAGTATTACATCGAATATGTGGAGCAAAAGGAAATAAAAGGACAACTCATTGTGGACCAACTGGCAGAAGCTCCACTCTACATAGACAACCCGCTCATATCAGAGTTTCCAGATGAGTCCCTTTTCAATGTCAGTGTAGCCGATCATTAGAACTATACTTTGACGGTTCCCACACACAACATGGATCAGGAGCCGGTGTCTTCTTTATCACCCCACAAGGGGATTGCATACCAAGATCTTATAAGTTGGCATTCCCCTATAAAAACAACATTGCAGAGTACGAGGCTTTAACCATAGGTTTCAAAATTGTGGCACAATGGTGAATCATGGCATTAAAGGTCTATGGAGATTCATAGCTTATCATCAACCAAGTCAATGGTGAATACCAAAATAAGGATGATAAGCTCACACCATACAAGAAGGTGGTAGAAAGCCTCAAGGAATCATTTATCGATATCACCTTTGAGAAGATACCTAGGGAAAACAACAGAGCAGTTGATGTAATGGCAATGATTGGATCCTTGCTAGATATCCCTCGCAATGTCTTGAAACACGAATTCCTGGTAGAGCAGCTTCTCGTACCCATTTTTGAGGTACCAAAGTTAGAATATGCATGCAAACTCATTGGTCTTGGTGATCTTTAGTATCATGACATTTACACCTACTTAAGACTAGGAGTTCTCCCAGTCGATATCACCCCGAACCTCAAATGAACCTTTGTCAAGTGATCCTTACGTTTTGTCATCCTAGGGGAAACCCTTTTCCATAAGAGCATTGATGGAACCCTACTACATTGTTTAAAGCCTGAGGAAGCCCTAACTGCTTTGACTAAGGTGCACAATGGCACTTGCGGTTCACACTCAAGTGGTATGACCTTGGCTAAGAAGTTGCTAAGAACCGGATACTACTGACCGACAATGGAAAGAGAGAAACATGATTTTTTCATAAGGTGTCTACAGTGTGAACAACATGGAGATCTCATTCATGTACTAGCTCAACAATTACATCCTATTGTTACACCTTGGCCCTTTTCACAATGGGGGCTCGATCTCATAAGTAAAATCTCACCCACCTCATCCAACGGCCACAAGTTCATCATCACCGCCACCGAATATTTCACAAAGTAGGTCAAAGCAATTCCCATGACCTACATCACTGGAAAACAGATATTCAAGTTCATCCTGACCTACCTTGTTTTCCGATATGGCATCCCTCAATCCATTATCTTTGATAACGGGACACCCTTCAAGAATCAAGATGTCTATGACTTGTGCAAAAAATTCAAAATCCAACACATCTTTTCCACACTATATTACCCACAAGGCAATGGAAAAGCAGAAGCTACCAACAAAACCATTCTGAAGATCCTTAAGAAAATAGTCAATGAATCCGATCGTGACTAGCATCTGTAGTTAAATCTTTCCTTATGGGCCTACCACACCAGCATTCACATGCCAATAGGTGCCACCCCATTCTCCCTGGTCTATGGATTAGAAGCCATCCTCCCTATCAAGATCAAGCTCCCGTCACTAAGGATATCATTGCAAAACCTCATCATAGATGAGGAATTTAGGGTTACTAGATGAATGGTGCATGGATGCACTAAATCATCTATAGGTCTACTAGAATTGCCTGAAATGAAGCTACGACAAGAAGATCAAGCAACACACCTTCCAAGTCGGCAAACTTGTGATGAAAGAGAACCAAAAGAATGTGCCAAATCCAGAGAGAAAAGGAAAGTTCGAGACCAACTAGCTGAGACCTTTCATCATTATAGCTAGCTATAAATCAAAAGCATATCAATTTGCAACACTAGAAGGGGAGCCTCTGAATAGCTCTCACCTCAAAAAAATTTATGCCTAATAACTTGCAAGGTATAGAACAAAAAAATACCAAAAAAATCAAAAAAATATCTTGAAAAAATGGTTACCTTGATGAAAACCTAGCAAATAGGCATCTTGGTGACAACAAAAATAAAAAATAAAAATAAAATCCAAAAAAACAGAAAAAGGATTGAAAACGGTAAATAAAATAATCATCCTCTAGTGAAAACCACTTCGGTGGCGCTTCGGACAAGTACCTTGGTGAAAACCTAGCAAACATTTTCCAAGTGTAAATAAAGCACTCTCTATCCACCAAGATCTGCATGACCCACTCATTCCATCACATTTCATTAATCTTCCATCCACCCATCTGCTCACATTCGTACCATAGCTTGAGCTAATACCCATATCATATTCCACCATAGTACTACTTGGCATATTCCTAAGGTCAGTTTGATCTTCCTTTATTGAAGTAGTTTATCGCTTAAACGCTGGGGGCATGTCCTTGAAGCTGGAATTGGATCAGATTTGGGTATATTTTTGTGCTCTTCCCAAGGCATCAAAAAATCCAAAAACATGTCAAAAATCTTAGAAAATCTTCAAAAATTTCATCATTGAGTCTTGTTAATCTTCTGCCTTGTCGAACTACATCATCTCTGAGCTTGAACGTAGGCAACGTTGATCTTTGGTCATCCCCCAAGACATCTTAGGTCAATCCTTAGGTGTCCATCGCATGGGCAATCCATTTTTTAATCTCTTTTTCACATTTAGGTCAGTCCTTAGGAGTCTTTCGCAATAAAATGGCAATTTGTTTGCCTATCTATCTTATCATTGAGTAAAGTCTTTCATCAGTCAAACTACGTGGTCTCTACGTGTATAATGTAGGCAAGGCTAATCTATGGATCAGCTCCCAAGACCCCTAGGATAGGTCTTTAAGTCAGTCTCTTCGTTTGAAATCTCGAAAATACCAAAAAAAATTGTAAAACATCTCAAAATTCCAAAATTAGCCTCAAAATATCTAAAAATCTAAAATGGTGCATCCATTTCATCTCGCTTTCACCCATAATTACCATCACTCATAATAAAATCAATTGTTGCTTTCACCCTTTGGTGAGTGAGTCAGAAGCAATTCTAGTAGGTTCAAAAGTGAACACTTTAATCGTCAAAGTCTCAAAAATATAAATCAGTAAGCAAGCAAGTTGGTCAACTCGGAGTATCAATAGCTTATCATCCAATCAAGTCCCACTGAAACCCCGATCACTACATGTCCTAGGATGAATCCTTCCCATGATGGACATAAGAATTAGGTACCTCACAGTAGTTTAGTCTTGGCTAGCAGTATGAAGAACATTAGCTTGATTGTTTACTTTATTTGGTCTTTATTGACTTATCTTATTTTGTGCTCATTTCAAGGACCTCTCGATGATGCCTAAACAAAATAGGTTTAGAGAGAAAGGAATGGGGCAAAGATCATTATCTTTTTTTTATCTGTTACGCTTGTGGGATACACTTGTAAGATAACTTAGTCACATATGCTCTATTTGGTTTGTGGAGAGGATGCTTTAGATATATTGTTGACCAAATAGGAAGGCTTGTTTTCTATTTTTTGGTCCGAGATGTTTAGAATGTCTAAACTACATCCTGAATGAAGTATGTACACTAAGTGTGAACAAGAATACTCCTATCTAATTTTCGAGTCAAATTCCATCACACTGGATACAACACCATCCTTGTCCTTTATACCTTGATGCATTGTATCTATGTGTGTTATCAAACATAAATAAATTGGCCCTTTGAAAATCCCAACTCCTAGTAAGCAAATCATCAATCATCATCTTGTGTGGATCCTCCTTCCATTCTTCTCATTCTTCTATCTTTACTAACATTTCTATCTAAAATCGGTGTGTCACATTAATATATACATGAGACTACCCATAGTTGATGACTGTCTATACATCATCAAATCTATCTACATCAAAAAATTATCTTTCATCCTTTGATCAATAAGAACACTCCTCTCACATTTTATGGCGATCTTGATCGGAAAATCAAACATTTCTGCCCGATCTCTCGAGGGGGAAATATACCAATGTAATTCTTCTCACTAGGGCAATAGTGGGGCATTTGAAAAATCGAGAAATTTTGAACCTCGATCACAATAGTTTATTCTTTTAATCAATGCAAAAAGTACATTGCTTCAAAGAGGGGCAAAATGTAGACATGGAAAATGAACAAGTTTGGTTCGACACACTTGATCTTGATTATTAACAACATTTCTTCCTGAATCATACTCTCAGCTCTTCATCATATTTTGTCTCTTAATTTAATAAATCATTATTTATTTGATTAAGTCTTTCTCCTTGTTTGATTAAATTAATCAATTTAATTTGATTAATCGTATGTCTCTATTTAATTAAATAAACCATTTTATTTAAATAAAGTTTCTAAAGTCCTCTTATCAAATTAAATAAATTTAACCTTATTTTATTTAATATAACATCTTCCCACTTAGTTAAATAAATCAAAGCCATCTATTTAATTAAACCAATTCCCCTCTCAATTCTAATTTAAATTAATTCATCAATTTAAGTCTAAATTGTCACATCTCCTAAATTCCTCATTAGATTAATTAAGCTTTGATTAAATCTTGATCTATGACACATTCTCTAGAGAATGCAACTTGCACAATAAATCAAATAATTTTATTTATTAATTCATCTATTTTACCTCACATGACATCAAAGGGAAATATTCCCTCAATTTGAATTCAAAAAGTCCAAGTGGATTTGTACATCCAACCAAGCATTCACTCCTCTTACATGTCCTTGTGAATTGAGCCAAGTGGCATTTATTTCATTCTTTTTTCCTTCTCACATGTCATTTCTCAAATTTGAAATTCCACCTAATTGCATTTATTGGCACTTTGGCCAAAACGTGCACAACCATTAGCCATTCACATCTTGACAAGTGGCACTTGGCCATTGGATGTTGAATGATCCCACATTTCTCTATTTCATTCTCTCTTCCATTTTGGAAATCTATAAAATGGAGGCTTCTTTCCTTATTCTTTATCCACAACTTTGAGTAAAATTACTATACTCAAATTCACCTTCACTTCACAGATTTCATGCAAGGTTATTCTCTTCATTTGAGAATTAATCTTGCCCATAACATCATTTAGCTTGTTCAAGGATTGGGAAAGGATTACATCCTATATGACAGAGTGGCACCAATCCACTATGGGACAAGGGTTAATCATGTTTGCATATGCTTTTGTTTAGCTTTCATTGTTTTCATTAGTTGTATTTTTAACATGGTTAAATATTTCATAGGGATGTCTAAGTTTGTTGATTTAAACTAACTTTTGTGCCAACAACATGAAACTGTTTGAGTCAATCTTCTTGCAGATTTCAGCATCCACAGAAACAATGGTCTCTTGCTGCATGGATGGTCCCCCATGAATGGAATACCCACATTAAAACCTATTGTTTAGAAAGGCCAAAATCCTAAACTATTTGTTGGTGCAAGAATGGTCGTTCTGAAGCCACCAAACATTCTTACGACTTTTAGTAGAGATGAGAAGTATGCCATGGGAGATTCATGGGTATTGATGCTTGGTTGACCTAAGAAGTGTGTGTCATGGAGGGGAGTCTGTGTGGTCAAGAATCTAATCATCCACTAAGAGTAAGCATAGCTTGATTTATCCAAGTGGGAACCCAAAAAATATTGTATTTTCATCCTAGGATTGTGCATGATCTTGGAATTGAAAACACTTTGCTTGGGTTTCAAAACATTTGAAAACAAAAATTCACAAAATCTTCAAAATTTCAAACCCTTTGGAGGGAACAAATACCTTTGACAAATCCAAGTGCTCTTGCTTGCCCTAGGGATTCCATTGAGGTTTCTAAGTATTTGTATTTAATCATCATTTGTTTTCACTAAATTCAACATTAGGAAACTTTTTCCTTAATTTCCTTGATTCTCCACGTAATGGACTTTGTGGGATGAGAAGAAGTTAGGACATTAGACATTTAGTTTGAAACTTTAATAAATAATTGTTTGTGGTAAAAGGAAGTCATTAAGAAAAGTTAAGAAACAATTGAACCCCACACATGTGTGCTTCCAAATGATTTCTCGTAAAATCAAAATCCGAAAACCCAAGTTCAAAAGTCTTAGTCTGAAAGCTCGGGAAGAACATATTTCAAGGCTTAATGAGGTAAGAGAAATGTTGGTTTATAGTTTTTACAAGAGAGCTTCAGGAAACAATCCTAACTTGTATGAATTTTATTGTCAGCAAAATCCCAATCTCTTTCAAAGGTTGTATTTTCTCACATAGGAAGTGTCAAGTGTGTTCTTCAATACCGAGGTCTTGTAGAGAGGAGTTCTATCTAGGTCTCGTCTAGGATCAAAATCATCATTCTCACCCATCCCTCAACCATCAAAATTAAAAATCACCTCATCAACAACTCTTGAAAATCTTGAAAACATCATCCATGCTAGACTTTTGGAAAATCAAAGTCATTTTATTTGGTTAGATATGTGTTGATGAATCCTTCTCCACATATTTGATCGAATTATCAAATCCTTGTGAACAAGTTTACCTCTTGATAAAATTCAACATCTTGAGGTCTAGAAGTTCATTATCCAAAATAATCTTGTTTGACTAGGGGTGTCTTGATGAATCCTTCTTTACACCTATAGTCAAATTATCATCTTGTGTACGAGTCTACTCTAAGACAACATCCACCCTCTTAGAGTTTACAAGTTCACTATCTGAATCAATCCAAATCAAGTCCCAAAGTCTCGTATCTCCTTCAAGGTTTATTAAGAGTTCAATCATCCACATCATCCATCTTTTGTTTATCTCATCCCCATCTTTTGATCCTTAAAAATCGTAGTTCTTCTCTTTTTGTACCTAAAGTTAGATCAATCTAAAGGACTACACATTCTTGAAAATTGATCCCTATTTTATGGTGCAAACTAGATCACAACACAAGAAGAATATGGAAATCAACAAAGAAACATCAAATTCAAGTGACCTAAGTCAAACTGCTCCTGAAATGAATCATGTGGGATCAAGAAATCCCCCAAGCAATCCCCCAAGAAATCTCCCTCTGTCATCGCAAAATCCTTAAGAGGAGGGCCAAGTAGAGGATATTACCAATGATGCCTTAGGGATGACACAAGATGAAATCCTTGAGATGGTGAAAAATCCCAAAAATCATTGAATTGTTAATGCCATGATGAGGCTATACCCCTCCCAATACATGTTGGAATTGGAAAAAGAAGGGGCTAAACTCCCTTTTGACTACGATATAAGCACCCTTGTGGAGAAACCTCTTGAGATCATGCCTCCAATCCAATCCATATGTCCATATCAAAGCATCACCCAAAGCATCCCACAAATCACATCATCTATTGCTCCAACTCTACCAATTGTTAACAAGGGAAGCTCATTGCTAAAAGCACACTCCCTTGTAAATAACAAAGAGTTGGATGCAAACACCATATTGGGCCAATCTGTCCTAGTAAATCCATTACACCCATACATTCCACTTGCATTTCATGATTCTACCCATTATTTTCTTTTCATGCAATGTCGGTTTATCCTCTTGACATGCAAACCTCTTTCCCTATGACCTCGCAAGGAGAAGGTGATTTGTTTGGAGTAGGGGGAATCCTTGATCCCTCCTCATTATCACTTTTTCAAGGGAATACACCACCATTCCTGCCATTACCATTGGCATCTGCATCACCCCTTTAGTTGGGCCTTCCACCTTTACTGATCATCAATCAACCAAATCAAAGCAACCCCCCTATCGTGAATCAAAACATCATACCAAATTCTCTCATCTTGCCATTGATATCGCAACAACACATGGAAACCATCTAAACAACCCTAGCAATCAATACATCCATTGTCCCTCAAATATCTCAAAGCATCATTTACCAAGGGCCAAGCATCTCAATTGTGTCATCCACCACTCAAACTCCAATCATCAATACGACCGTTCCTCTGATCACAATGGTCAATGGTATTCCTAATCCACCACCACCACCACCAAAACCCAACATGGAAAATTCATTCAGCATCATGTTGCAAGCAACTTTATGAGCCACCTACCAAAAGGCACTTCAACAAATCCAAAATCAACAAGCTACCCAATGACAAGCACAACAGGTTGCTCAAGCCCAAGCTTTACTACAATAGAAGTAAGCCAAACAAGTTGCACAAGATGCATAGGCTGCACAAGCAACCCAACAGGCACATGCTCAAGCCTAAGCCCAATATAAAACTCAACAAGATCAAGCACAAGCCAAATACCAGACATAGTTACAAGCAGTCTATCAACAAGCATATCAACAAATCCTGCAAGATTATCAAGCACAATAACTAGCGGCTCAACAACAAACCCAAAAAAAAGATTTTTTGGCACAGCAACAACACGACCAGCAACAAGCATTGTTGGCTCAACAGAAAATGTAGGTATTAATTGCACAACAAAGTTTGCAAAAAACCCCCACCAATGCCTCACCTATCAATCAAACCCACCAACCCCCTCAAAACACGTTCACTCCACCTCCTTATTTGCAAGCCGATGCAACAACACAAATCAAACTGGTCTCATAGCAAGTGCTCGATCTGCAATCAAGAAAAACAACAAGGACACCTAAAAATTTGTGTCCCTATCCTTTTGACAGGAGCCTTGCAATGATACCATTCCCAAAGGGATTTGAAATCCCCAAATTCGACAAATATCATGGGTTGGAAAACCCTGAAGATCACATTAGGGAATTCCAAGTACATTGCATGGAAGTCGCGTACAATGATACATATCCAATGTGGTTGTTTCCTCAAAGCCTGGCTTGTCCCACCATGGAATGGTTCTGTCATCTTCCTATGAGCATCAAAACATTCCAAGAAATCGTAGATGCATTCCTCAAGAACTATGCATTCAACATTGGCACGGATGTTAGTCTAGAGGAATTATCAACGCTCAAATAGGGAAAGGGGGAATCATTTTCCTCCTTCCAACAATGATGGTGATCCAAGGCCAATCGGAGCAACTGGGCGATGCTAGAGGAGCAACAAATTTGCACTATCATTGTCAATCTAGACAAAAACTTGGCATTTTATCTAAAGATGCAGTGCATCACCACATATGACCAGTTGATCCCCAAGGTGGTCAACATCGAAAGGGTCCTTATTACATAAGGGGGCACACCTACATATCCTAAACATCAAGATAGTCACACATCCACCAGCTATAATGAAAAACCTCGCACATGGGCAAAAAATAGGAATGTCACCAATGATGGAGTGGTTGATGCCAACGTCATCATCAATGCTCCAAAGCAGAATACCCAAACACATCATCAACCACAAAACAACAACCACAATAACACAAAAACCAAAGTGGTAACCCAACAACCACCCCACAGTCAATTCAACAACCTCAATAATCAAGGGGGACCACCCCCACAAAACAAATATCCCCCCAAGAGGAATTTCAAAGCCCTTAGGAAATCAATTAAATCCATCATGAAGAAGTTGGTCAATGAGAAACTCATCAAAATCCCTACTTATGATAATTAACAAGATCCCCAAGTGAAACCACCTTGGTATAATGGATTTTTTTTTTATTATCATAAGCTCAAGGGCATATACCAACCAACTGCATGAAACTGAAAAATGTCATCCAAGATCTCATCGATGATAAAATCATAAATGTTGAGCAACCAAATAGTAATCAATATCTAAAAATATACATGAATCCGATGCCTGATCACAACCAAGGAAACAACAAAGGGAAGCAAAAATATGGCAATGTGAGTCATGTGTATGAAGGGTTTGTCACATGCCTTCATGAAATGACCATTGTTGTTAGCATCAAGGGAGCCAAAGCTGATTGTGGAGTCACCATACATGGCGAAAAGGTCGCCATAGCCAGGGAATCATAACCACCTATGACCTCCACCTCAAATCATAAATCCTTCCCTAATATTTACAACATCCTTTAATAGTTAAAAATAACCCTTGCTCAGATCTCCATCATGGAGTTACTGAAGATTTCAACCACCCACAAAGAAATCCTTGAGGAAGCACTAGCTTCATCTACCATCTCTACCAACCTTGATATGAAGCAATTCCAAGCTATGGTCAATAACATCACCACTTTGAAGCTCCTCACATTTTCCAATCAGGAGTTTCCCACCCAACCATCTCACAACCGTGCACTACACCTCAAAGTCTTGGTTCACAAAAATAAGGTCAAAAGGATCTTGTTGGATGGAGGTGCATGCCTCAACATTTGTTCACTCAAAGTTATAAAGAATCTAGGATTCTTTGAAGATTCCATTGAAAAAGGTAAGGTTATCACAATCAGGGCTTACGATGATTAAGAAAGAGTATCTCAAGGCACTATTCAACTCCTTATTCAAGTAGGGCTAGCTATTATGGAAACCACTTGTTAGGTGCTTGACCTTGATCTGCCATATAACATCCTCCTGGGACATCCATGGATCCATGGGATGCAAGAAGTTGCATCAAATTTCCACCAATGTGTCAAGCTTTCATACCAAAACCAAGAGGTCACAATCTATGGTGATCTTGATCACTTCACCTACTGTAAGAACCTGGAAGCCAAGTACTATAAAGTCCCCCAAGTCCCAAAGAACAATGAAGGCCCCTCAACTCTGTATAGATCCATCCAACATAGCCTCCACTTCTTGGAAAAAAACACCCACCATCCCTGACATATCCGACATCAAGCTTATAATCCAAGACAATGGGTGTGGAGAATACAAAATAAAGAAAGGAGACTTTGTGGTCGGGGAGTTACCTCAATCCCCCAGATCCCATGGACAACCACAACCCACCAATACAATAGCTCAAAACTTCAGAGTGGATCCTTGTTGATTCAAGAGTTGGGGAGATCTAGGCCAAGAAGTGGTGGATGAGAGAGATGTATATAGTCTCCTCTATCAAGATGAAAGACCTAGACCAACCCTTCCTATGGATGATGCAAATAAAGGACTTCAATTAATGTTGGGTATGGGCTATAACATAAATGGAAGTCTGGGAAAGAAAAACAATGACCGACCGGAACCTATTATTGTGGAGAAACAAAGGAAAAATCTTGCCTTGGGTGTACCCCTCTGAGTGTAACCATAAGTGGCAGAATTCCCCCCATTAAAGCAAACAAAACTTCCCCTCAGCTATTGGCAACCTCCCTCCAGTTACCCATGTCCACAAGTCGATTCGTAGATCACTTTACCTTTGAGGTAACCGATGTGTGTAGTTGTAGTGATGACAAGGATACCATAACTGGCTTACCCATTCTTTTTGAAAAATCCTCCCTACTCATGATCAACACCTTGTCTTTTGAGTCGAACCAACAAATCTACAAAATAAACCTAGTCTACCCCCAACTCATCGATTACGACCAACGAGGACCACCGATTCTAGAAAAGTTCAAAAATGATGAGGCACTTTTAGAGTTCATGGGATTGAGGGATACGATACCATATGGAGATCATAAGGCTGGATTTGACATCACACTGGACACTCAAGCCTATTACGAGGAGATGATTGAATCCTTCAATTGTAAAAGTGATAAATTGAGAATAATCTCAAGGTCCTTGAGTGAAAACCACACTATGGTGCTCTCCAACCATAAAATGGTAAAAATAAAGAATGCATCCAATGGTGAAAACCTCTATGAGGTGTCGAAGAATGAAGGATTCAATCTTCCCCTCACTACACTTCATCAAGAAAAATCAGTGGTCCTAGCAGAACAATGCAATCATGTCAACCTGGGAATAGAGGAGCTACTACACATAACCTTCTATGCTTAGTCACTTCTCACAGAAGAACAAGAACTCTTGGCTGCGTTCCTCAAAGAATGAAAGGTAAATTTTACATGGAGTTATGTTGATATGCCGGGGCTTGATCCTAAGGTGGTAGTTCATCACTTGGTTGTATATCCTAAAGAAAAACCCATGAGACAAAAGCTCATAAAGATGCATCCCCAAATAGCCTTGTTAGTAAAAATAGAATTGCAAAAGCTCCTGGATGCAGGTTTCATTCACTCGATTGATTATCTAGAGTGGGTGTCAAACCTGGTACCTGCTTCAAAGCTGACTAGGGGTATCTGCATGTGCACCTATTTTAGAAACTTTAACAAAGTGTGTCTGAAGGATCAATTTCCACTACCAAACATCAACATGATAGTGGATATGATGGTTGAGCACAAGATGCTATCACTAATGGATGAGTTCTAAGGATATAACCAGATCATGATAGCAAAGGAGGACCAGCACAAGATAGCATTTACATGTCCATGGGGGACCTACTACTAGAATATGATGCCATTTGGGCTAAAGAATGCAGGAGAAACCTACCAAAGAGCCATGCCATTGATATTTCATGACATGATTGATAAGACAGTGGAAGATTATATGGACGAAATATTGGCTAAATCAAGGAAAAGACAAGACCACATATCAGCTCTGAGTTCCATTTTTGATAGGTTGGAAAAGTACAAGGTCTGACTCAACCCAAAGAAGTGTGTCTTTGGAGTGCAATTAGGCAAGCTCATGGGGTATATTGTGTCAATGAGAGGAATCGAGGTAGATCCCACCAAAGTCAAGGCAATCCTCAGAATGGAAGCACTCAGGACACTAAAGTAGCTAAGAAGTCTACAAGGAAGGCTCCAATCTATCCATAGATTCATAGCACAACTAGCAGAAAAACATATCCCATATTCTCATCTACTCCACAAGGGGGTATCATACAAATGGGATGAGAAATGCAACTAGGAATTCAAAAAAATCAAGGAATATTTACTCACACCACTAATTTTAACACCACCAATCCTAGGAAAACCATTAATCCTATACATATCAACAACAATGGCAGCTCTCGACGCTCTCTTAGCCCAGCATGATGAAAATGGAAGGGAGAGGTAAATTTATTACATTAGTAGGACCATGGTAGTACATGAGATAAATTACACATCTATTGAGAAAGCATGTCTAGCAGTCGTGTTTGTAGCTCAAAAATTCAGACACTACATGTTGACACATTAGATCAAGCTAATCACAAAAATAGATCCGCTCAAATACCTACTTTCCAAAGTGACTCTCACAGGACGAACATCTAAGTGGGTTATTATTTTAACAAAGCATGACATTGAATATGTAGAGCACAAGGCCATCAAAGGATAAGCAATTATGGATCAACTGGCAGAGGCTCATATATATGTAGAAAACCCACTTGTCTCAGAGTTCCCCAATGAATCAATTTTTAATCTAAGTGTAGTGGATCACTAGAAGATGTATTTTGATGGATCCTACACACAGCAGGGGTCGGGAGAAGGAATTTTCTTCATCACTCCCCAAGGATATTGCTTACCCAAATCCTACTAGCTGTCATTCCCAGGCATGAACAACATCGCCAAATATGAGGCTCTCATTATAGGATTAAGAATTGTTGCACAATGGTGGATCATGGCACTCAAGGTCTATGGAGATTCACAACTTATCATCAACCAAGTCAATGGAGAATACCAAACAAAATATGACAAGCTAACTCCATACAAGAAACTGGTGGAGAGCCTCAAATAATCCTTTATTGATGTCACCTTTGAGCAGATACCAAGAGCTAACAATAGGGCAGCAGATGTTGTGGCCACAATTAGATCACTCCTAAAGATCCCACACAACATCCCAAAATAGGAATTCCTTGTAGAGAAGCTTCTTGTACTAGAATTCAAGGTACCAAAGTTTGAATTCATGTGTGAAATCGTTGGTCCTGGTGATCCCTAGTACCATGATATTTACACTTACTTAAGAATAGGAGCCCTCCCTACTGACATAACCCCAAACCTTAAACGAGCCTTCATAAAAAATTCAATTTGCTTTGTCATCCTAGGAGAAACCCTCTACCGTAGGAGTATCAAAGGGACCCTATTACACTACCTAAATGTTGAAGAAGCCCTGACTACTTTAACCGAGGTACACAATAGAATTTGTGGTTCACACTCAAGTGGTATGACCATGGCTAAGAAACTTTTGAGAACCAGATACTATTGGCTGACAATGGAAAGAGAATCACATGACTGTAAAAAGGTGTTTACAATGTTAACAACATGGGGACCTCATCCATGCACTGGCTCAAGATCTTCATCCAATTGTCACCCCTTGGCCCTTTTCATAGTGGGGGCTTGATCTCATTGGTAAATTTACCCCCACCTCATCCAATAGCCATAAATTCATCATCACCGCCATGGAGTACTTCACAAAGTGGGTCGAAGCCATTCCCATGACCTACATAACTGGAAAGCAAATATCTAAGTTCATCTTGAACTACCTTATATGTCGATATGGTTTCCCTCAAGCTATTATCTTAGATAATGGGACACCTTTCAAAAATCAGTATGTTCATGACCTTTACCAAAAATTCAACATCCAACATCGCATCTCCACTCCGTATTATCCCCAAGGCAATGGCCAAGCAGAAGCCAACAATAAAACCATTCTAAAAATCCTTAAGAAAATAGTCAATGACGTCGATCTTGACTAAAATCTATAGTTGATTCCCATCTTATGGGCCTACCACACTAGCATCCACACACCAACAGGCACCACCCCCTTCTCCCCAGTCTATAGATTAGAAGCCATCCTCCCCATTGAGATCGAGCTCCTATTACTAAGGATATCACTCCAAAATCTCATTTTAGATGAAGAATATCGGGTCACTCGGCTAAATGAGCTAGAGCTATTAGATGAGTGGCACATGGATGCCCTAAATAACTTCCAATTCTATAATAATTGCCTCAAGTGAAGCTACAACAAGAAAATTAGGAGGTGGACCTTCCAAGTCGGCGAGCTAGTACTGAAAGAGAATCAGAAGAACGTGCCAAATTTGAATAGTAAGAGAAAATTTGAACCCAATTAGTTAGGACCCTTCATCATCACAACAAACTACAATTCAGGGACATATCAACTATCAACACCCAAAGGGGAGCCTCTATAGGAGCCCATCAATACCTCTCATCTCAAAAAAAATTATGCCTGATCTTTTAAAGGGTAAAACCAAAAATACAAAAAAATCAAAAAATATAAAAAAAAATTAAAATAAAAAAAAAGGATTAAAAATAGTAGAGAAAAAACAATGTCTTCTAGTGAAAACCACTTTAATGGCACTTTGGACAAGTAGCTTGGTGAAAACCTGGCAAACAAGTGCCAAGTGTAAATAAAGCACTCCCCATCCACTTGGATCTTCATGACTTATTCTACACACTCACTTATCCATTGCATTCCATCATTAATCTTCCATCCATCCATCCATCTGCATTTGTACCATAGCTTGATTTTGTGTTCGTATCATGTTCCACCCTAGTACTACTTGGCATATTTCTAAGGTCAGTTTGTCCTCCTATATCGAAGTAGTCTATCACATCACGTAGGGGGCATGTTCTTGTACCTGCATCAGATCAAATTCATGTATATTCTTGTGATCTTCTTTAAAATAAAAAAATCTTCCAAAAAACCCAAAAACATTCATAAAATCCTTCAAAAAATCCAAAAACATCCAAATCATCCAAAATCCAAAACATGTCAAAAATCTAAAATATCAAAAAGTGGAGTCATCTTGACCAAACTACATCATTTCTAAGTTTGAACGTAGAAAATCTTGATCTTTGAATCATCCCCCAAGACACCCTAGGTCAGTCCTTTAGTCGTTCGTCACAATAAAATGGCAATTCGTTTGTCCATCTATCTCATATGTAATCAAGTCTGTGTTATTCAAACTACATGGTCTCTGCGTGTATAATGTAGGCAAGGATAATCTATTGATCAGCTCTTGAGACCCCTAGGATAGGTCTTTAGGTTGGGTTCTTGGTCAAAATCTCAAAAATCCAAAAAAATTGAAAAATCTCAAAATCCAAAAAAATAGCCTCAAAACATTCGAAAAACCCAAAACGGTGCATCTGTCTCATCTCGCTTCCACCCACAATAATCATCATTCATAATAAATCATCATCATCTTCATCCTTTGGTAAGTCAGTTAGAAACAAGTCTAGCAAGTTCAAAAGTGAACACCTAATCATCGAAGTCTCAAGTCTAGGCCAGTAAGTCAACAAGTTAATCAACTCTTGGTATCAATAGCTTATCATCCAGTCAATCTCATCATCATCCTGATAACAACATGTCCTAGGATGCATCCTTCCTACAATGGACATCAACATCAGGCATCACCGTATTTTAGTCTTGGCTATCAGTATGAAGAACATTAGCTTGTTTGTTTACTTTATCTTGGTCTTTTTAACTTATCTTATTTTGCGTTCATTCCAAGGACCTCTCAATGATGCCTAATCAAAATGGTTTAGAGAGAAAGGAATGGGGAAATGACCATTATATTTTTATCTACTGTGCTTGTTGGATATTCTTGTAATATAAATTGGTCATGCATTCTTTGTTTAGTTTTTAGGGAAGGTGTTTTAGATGTCTTGTTGACTACATAGGAAGTCTTGTTTTTTTATGTTTTGGTGACCACATCCTGAATAAAGTTTTGTATGTCAAATGTGAACAAGAATACTCCTATTTGATTATCGAGTCAAATTCCATCACACTAGGTACAACACCATCCTGGTCCTTAATACCTTGATGCATCATACCTATGTGTGTTATCAAACATAAAGTAAATGGCCCTTTTAAAATCCCAACTCCTCGTTTCATTATCATCTTCATCATAGGATAGGCTTGTTGGATCTTCTATCTTCTATCTTCTTTCCATACTAACATAGTATCATGATAGTTACTCAAAAACATTACTAAAATGTATCTGCTCTACATCCACAAATCAATCATTACATCATAGATCATCTTGCATTATCATCTCATACAAAAACATCCATTACATAAATCACATAGTGTCACATAAATAGGGAACCATTGCATACCATATCATCATTGCATCATTAAATTCAAATACTCATCATACAATATTAGTTCATAATGTAACATTGCATTCATTATAGGAATCATTGCATTACATCATTACATTTATGCATAAAACCATTGCACATAATACCATGTATCATCTCACATTTATAAATGCATAACATTTGCATTTCATATATCATTCATAAATACATGAGAAAAAGGAAACAAAAAATATGATGCCTGCATATCATTGTATACATGGCATAAACACATCACATAATTCATTTAGGAAATAATATAGAAAAACCATTTTGCATATCATGATTGTATCCATACATCATCACCATAAAATGCATAGAAAATTTACAAAAATAAATGCATCCATAATCACTGCATCATATCATAACACATAGGAAATTAAATGCATCCATCCATCACAAATAAAATGGGACATCTCATATATATAAACGTGAGTAACTTTCAAGGTACAAAATCAAGATCAAATGTGTATGATACAATAAAAGCAATAAAAAATCAGAGCCCATGAATCAAAAAGGAATACTGGTTGTGATCAAAATAAGCAACTAGCCTTGCTGGCTGCTGCCCTCCCCAACCTGTCTCTCGACATGGTCCTCAGGTGGCCTCATCCTGATCTGCTGGGAATAGTCTAGCACCTGGCTTGCTGGTGGCACTGCCTATCTATAATGGAGCCTATAATACTCCACCTCTCTGACGACCTCCTAATATGCCCGAATGGATATTGTTTGAACTTGGGATGTGGAGGTGGTGCTCTCGAGTTGCCACCTCCAACCTATCTCCTGGTATCTCTTAAACCTCGCTTGATCTCTCTCTTTCATAAGTGCTAAGACCTACTACCGAGCCTGATCTCTCTCAGCTATAAAAACCTACACCTGAGCCTGCAACTATTGAATCAGGGCATCTCGATGATCTAGCTATGGAGGCTACTGCTAAGGAACCTCTCTCTCCCCATCCCTAGGTGGGGTCTATTGTAACTTCTCTCTAGGTGATGTTTTCACCTAAGGTCATGTCTGATGTGGTTGTACTCGGGGTGGTGTTTAGTGTGGAGGTGGCCCACCTCCTCCCCTGTCTCCATCCCCATCTCTTTCCCCATCACCTCTTCCTCCCTACCCTCGACCTCGGTCTGCTAATTGGCCCCTCGACCTCAGTCATGCAGGCACTGCACCTAGATTTGTGAGCCTCAAGGGTGGTTTGACCCAATCTTGATAAGCCTGTGTGACCCCTGCATCTCTCTAAACCTAATCATATGGCCATGGCTTGGCCACCAACTGTCTGAAGGATGCAACTACCTCATCTACAGGGATGTGTCTACCCCATGCAGTATCCCTCATGGTACAGGAAAAGATGGCCACATACTGGTCATCGGGCCTATCCTGTACATCACCAAACTGCTTGGCTACTCGGTCTAGAATATATCTCTCAATCATGGTGTGCTCTTTTCCCTACATCAACCTATCCTAATAAGCAAAGAACAATTGCTATACATCATCCATCCATGGACCCATGCCAATCCAAGGCCTCCAAGTAAAATTCATCGTCTCGTCAATAAATCGACGCCAATGGGAGATGCCACCTACCCCTATGTGTGAATGTGATATGTGCACCACCATACCACTAGACAATTGGATCATCCGACTCTAGGGAAACTAGTGTAATCTGAGGGCGAAGCACTACAATGTGCTCAAATCCCAGACATGTAGAAATGTAACACCGACCCCAATGGCCCTACTATCTAGGTAGACAAACTCGTGCAAATCTCTATAAAGTGAGGCCAGCATCATTGAACCCCATGCAAGGAACTCTTTGTGAAAGAGCATCCGCTCCGATGCCAAACCCCAACCCGGACCAAAATATCGACCTCGTCGACCCGATGCCACAAGACCTGATATAATCATAGTAACAATAAGTCTAAATGTGGGCACTGTGCCCTGGCATCTCTCTAGATCAATCTAGCCCTCGGAGAAGACATCATCTCAAGCCCCATAACCTCATAACAGGTATCCCTCCTGACATCCACATCATAAATAACTCTCTCACCATGGATGGGTAGCTGTTGGATGTGCCAGAAATTCTCCAGTGTGACCATGGCCTTGCCAGTAGGGAGGTGAAAAGAGGATGTCTCACTGTGTTATTGCTCCACCAAGGCTATCATCATCCCCAAATAGGTCCGAACACGATGAACGTAGGCGACATACCAAAGACCAAGGCACCAAGCTTCTCCTGGAGTAACTCATGTAACACATCTAATCTACTAAGCACCAGGAATTTGTGCTCCCGAGAATGTAGTATCTTGAGGTCCTCCTATGCAAGGGAGGTCACTACGTCAAGTTTAAAAAAAAATCAGCCCCTCAAACTAAGTTCCCATAATTCAAACAACAAATGTGGCATTGTTTTCAATTGTGGCACAATTTGTAAACTCCAAATTGTGCCATTGCGGCATAGTTTAACTGCACCCCTAGGTCCTAAAATCCAAAGAGGCTCGCTATGGCGCACTTCGCACATGCGGCTGACTAAAGACCGAAACCCTAATTTATAAATTAGCCCACGGTGGTGCTCTTCGCATATGCGACACACTTAGAGGTCGTGCGGTGCCGATTTTGCATTTTCAGCAGCACTTGACTCTTTTTTGACTTTGACCCTATTTATTGCATGAAAAAAACTGAAATCACAAGTCAGGGAAGGGGTACATACCACAGGTCCTTCATCGGCTAGCCATTGGTGCAATCGTACTCGTTCTGACATGTGTTGGGGAAGCAATCTTTGTGCCATCTCGATCAAAGCTTAGAGCTCAAAATGCAAAAATCTTTAAAGGCTAAGTATGAAAATGATTTGAAAATGATCCCTTGGGATCTATTTAAGCCTAAAAATTAGGGTTTTTTGACCTAATTTAGCCATCCAGCTAGGGTTTTGGACCCTCAATCCCGTTTTTTCCCAACCAAAGGTCGTTTTGTATCATTTTGGCATTTTGATGCTGTTTTTGGCATCCTGAAGCCTTTTTTGGACCCATCTGGCACCTTGTCCTCCTTTTTTTCACAAGATCACCCAAAAATCCAAATTTTCGTCTGATCTCTCGAGGGGGAAATATACTAGCATTATCCTTCTCGCTAGGGTAGTTGTTGGGCATCTAAAAATCAAGATAATTTTTTGAATTTTGATCATAGAAGTTTATTCTTTGAATCAATACAACAAGTGCATTGCTTCAAAGAGGAGAAAAATGTAGACATGAAAAATATACCAACACACTTGATCCTGATTACTAACGCCATTTCATCCCGAATCATCTTCTTATCTTGTCATCACTTTTCATCCCTTAATTGAATAAATCATTATTTATCTGATTAAGTCATTCTCTCTTATTAATTAAATAAATAAATGTTATTTAATTAACCCTATGCCTCTATTTAAATAAATAATTTATTTTATTTAATTAAAATCTCTAAAGTCATCCTATTAAATTGAATAAATTAAAACTTATTTAATTTAATCTAACATCATCCCCTTTTTAATTAAAGTCTAAACCATTTTCCTTTCAACTTTGATTTAAATAAATCCTAAAATATAAATCAAATTTTTCACATCATCTAATCTCCTATTAAATTGATCAAATCCTAATTAATTTAATCCTAATCACTTAAGTTCTCTAGATTTTTCCACTTGCACATGAAAATGCATTTAATTGATTTATTAAATCCATATTTTCTCTCAACATGGCATATTTAGGGGAATATTCCTCCAAGTTTGAAAATCCCTCCAAGTGGATTTGTCCTTCCAACAAAGCATTTATCTCCTCTTACATGTACTTGTGCATTGAGACAAGTGCCATTTAAGTCATTTTCTTTCCCTCTCCAAAAAATCATTTCATGATTTTCAAAATCCACCTAATATCATTTATTGGCTCAAACTTCCTCCATTCACATCTTGACAAGTGGCACTTGGCCATTGGATGTTGAATGATCCCACATTGCTCCATTTTTCTCATTCCTCCATCTTGTCTCTCTATAAATAGAAGGCTCTTCTCATTTTCATCATCCACAACTTAGAGCAAAGTTACTATCTTCGCATCTAGAGAAATTTCATCTATTTCCATAATAATTTTCCATTATCATAGCTAGGTTATTATAGATTCTATCAAGGCATCACATTGTTCTTCCTCATCAAGCTTGCAAAGGAGTTGGGAAATGGCCAATTTCCACATCAAATTGGCACCAATTCCCCCATGGGATTGAGAGTTTTCATGTTTAAATAGTATTTAATTTCTTTTCTTATTTTGTTCTTCATTTCTTTCCTATTTTGAGCATTGTAGATGAATTCCATGGGGAATCTTAGTTCTAACTTGCATTTGGATCTAATATTATGTTTGTTTTCTATGTTTGTGCATTTCTAGGATTGGGGTTCACATGTTATTTATAACCGTGAACCCTAATTTCAAACTTGCACAAAGCAGCAAACAAACACAATATTAGATCATATGCAAGGTGAAACAAGGATTCCCCATGAAATCCATTCACAAATACTCAAATAGAAAAAAATAAGAATAAACATGAAATATAGATGAAATCCTAAATTAAGTAAATGCAAACTCTTGATCCCATGGGGGAGTTGGTGCCAATTGATATGTTGAAATTATCTCTTTCCCAACTCCTTTGTAAGCTTTGTGATTTGATGAGTGATTGATCCACTTTGTTGATGAAGAACAAGATGAGTTCTTGAGAAAACTTGCAATAACCTAGCTAAGATCTTGCATCGAGGATGAAGTTGACTAGAGTAAGTTTACTCAAGTTGTGGATGATAGAATGAGAGGAAGAGTCTCTCATTTATAGATTTCAAATTGGATTGAGCAATGTGGTACAAAAGACCAACCAATGAGAGAAGGCCATTTTTCCACATGTGATTGGAGGAGGAATGAGCACATTTGGGTCAATGTGCATGATAAATGCTATGAGATTCAAATTTGAAATTTGAATGTGACATGTTTAGAGGGAAGGGAAATGGAGTTAATGTCACTTGGCTCAATGCACAAGGACATGTAAGAGGCATTAAATGGCTTGTTGTAAGTACCCATCCACTTGGATTTTGAATTCAAATTTGAGGGAATATTCCCTTTTTATGCCATGTTGAGAGAAAATAGAGATTTAATAAATGAATTAAATATATTTTCATGTGCAAGTTGCATTCTCCAGATGATTTTAGTGATTGAGATTAAATTAATCAAGATTTGATTAATTTAATGAGAGGTTAGGTGATTTGACAATTTTGACTCAAATTTGTGAGTTGATTTAAATCAAGAATTGAGAAGGAAGATTAATTAAATAAATGATTTGATTTATTTAACTAAAGGGGATAATGTTAGATTAAATTAAATAAGGTTTAATTTATTCAATTTAATAAGAAGACTTTAGAGACTTGATTGAAATGAATTATTTAAATAAACAAAGATATAAGGTTAATTAAATTAAATTGACTAGTTTAATCAATAGGGGAAGACTTAATCAAATAAATAATGATTTATTTAATTAAGAGATAGAAGGTGATGATAAGCTGAGAGTGTGATTTAGGAAGAAATGTCATTAGTAATCAGGATCAAGTGTGTTAGATTGAATTGTACATTTTCTATGTCTATGTTTTGCCCCTCTTTGAAGTAATGTACTTGTTGCATTGATTCAAAGAATAAACTATTGTGATCAAAGTTCAAAATTTCTTTGATTTTTTTGAATGGCCCACTGTTGCCCCAACAAAAGGATTATGCTGGTATACTACCCCCTCGAGAGATCGAGTGGAAATCCTAATTTTCTTATCGATATCACAATAAAATGTGAGAGGAGTGGTTCTATTCATCAGAGGATGAAAGATAATTATTTTATGTAGACAATTTTGAGGGTGTGTAGACAGTCATCGACCATGGGTAGCCTCATATATATTTTGAGATCTCGTACCCACTTTAGATAGAAATGTTAGTAAAGATAGAAGAATAAGAATAATAAGATGGATGGAAGGAGGATCCAACAAGCCTACGTTATGATGATGATGATGATGATGATGATGATGATGATGATGATGATGATGATTTTCTTACTAGGAGTTTGGATTTTAAAAGGACCAACTACTTTATGTTTTATAACACACATAGGTACAATGCATCAAGGTATAAAGGACCAGGATGGTGTTGTACCTAGTGTGATGGAATTTGACTCAACAATCAGATAGGAGTGCTCTTGTTCACACTTGACATACAGAAACCTTGCTAGGACGGACCTAACAAAACAAGTATTCTCCAAGTTTTTTTACAAGAACATCCAACAAGCACAGCAGATAAAAAAGATAATGATCATTGCCCCATTCCTTTCTCTCTAAACATGTTTTGTTTAGGCATCATCGAGAGGTCCTTGGAATGGGCACAAAATAAGATAAGTCAAAAAGACCAGATAAAGTAAACAAACAAGCTAATGTTCTTCGTACCACTAGCCAAGGCTAAACTACTATGAGATACCTGATGCTTATGTCCATCGTGGGAAGGATTCATCCTAGGACATGTTGTGATCAGGGTTTTGGTGAAACTAATTGGATGATAAGCTATTGATACTCTAAGTTGATTAACTTGCTTTCTTACTGACTTAGACTTTTGAGACTCTGACGATTAGGGTGTTCACTTTGGAATCTGCTAGGCTTGCTTCTGATTGCTTCACCAAAGGATGAAGGCGATGATTGATTTATTAGGAATGAGACAATCACAGGTGAAAGTAAGATGAGACGGATGCACCATTTTAAGTTTTTCAAATGCTTTGAGGTTGTTTTGATTTTTTGATTTTTCAATTTTTTTGGATTTTGTGTCATCGATATCCTGCTTAAAGAATCTACCTTGCCAAGATTCGTGCACTTGAATGCAACTTTTGAGATCCCTGATCTTCTTTGTTGATACCAAAGTTAACTTCATCTTTGTGCACACATCGTGATAGAGTGTCTTCTGAATTATTATGATGAAGGGTTGTTCCCAACACCTGGTCAATGTGAGACTTATATATTATATGTGGAGGCATGGATGGTGGAGTGTGTTTAGGAATAAAAGATGGATTGGTTGATAGTTTGGAACCTTTGACTCTCCAAACTTGGGAAGATGAGCAATGATGGGTGGATACGGAAGTGTGTGTGGAATTAGACCAACTGCTTGATACACTTTGTATGTTGCTTGAGAAGCTTGATTTTCCCTTTGTGGACATCTTTGATGGATACTTTTCCCTTTTTTATTTTTCCCCATAGTTTCTTTGACTAATGGAGTATGATAGGGATCATCTTTCTTTGTATTTTTTGGTATCCAAGTGTATTTGATTTGTCCTTCATGCTTTTTAGATTCTTTTTTTTTATAATGTTCTTCATTCTTTGATTCAAATATCCCTTTTGATATTGGTCCCAATTCGTGGATGGGGTGATGGGTGGATGAAGATTCATGATGTGGCAAGTTGTAGTATTGGCATTGATTTCATCATAAGGATCCTTTGTACTCCCTATGTTGACATTTGCTTGAGACGAAGTTGCCCCCAGTTTTATAGAGGTATCATTGATATGTTTATATCCGTTGATTGTTGAATAACCAAGGCCTTGATGCTTAGGATTGCCAAAATTCTGCACTAGTTCCAGGATACCTTGTTCATGTAGGCCTAATTTTGTACCTTGATAATTCATCTATTGAAACATTTTATTTACAATAGGATATGATCTACCTTGGAGACAAGGTGCTACTCCTTCTCTGCTCTATGGTGGATCTTCAAAGGTGATAGCTTCTTTATTGATGAGATAGCTTGCCCTAAGAAAGGTAAGTGATCCAAGTTTATAAGTGATAGGATCCTCCATATGTGGGATGACTTCCTGATTGATATCTTTGGTTTGAGATTGTGAAATATTAGATTATAATGCTTCTTCAAGAAGTGTCAATGATTTAGTATCCACATAAAAGTCTTCCTCATGATTCACTTCGTAGGATGTTTTTGATTCACGACTTCTATAGAAGCCTTCTTCATGATCCACTTTTGGTATGTCTTTATATTTTTCTATACTTTGATCATGTGTACAAATGTTAAGAGTAGGAGACTCTTGTTCCTTACTAATGATATCAAGAGTATGAGACTCTTGTTTTGAATGAAGATCATCTATGGGTCCATTCAAAGAAAGCATCTCATGGGTAGATGCAGGGGTATGTGCTATATGGATATGATCATCATTTGTGACATCTTGTATAGATAGGAGAGTGTCCATTATACCATTGTAGTAGCTTGGAGATACAAATTCTTGACTTTAGTTAATGTCAGAATTGATTTCAACATTCTTTGGATCAAGTTCTTGACATGGGTCAATTTCAAAGAATGGATTTCTTATCAAGGGTTCTTGGATATCTTCATTAGGCATAGGAATTTTCTCAAATTTCATGAGGTCAAAGGATGTTTGTATGTTTTGGAAAGGATCATTGCTAGACTTTGGTGAAAGATGTTGATCATGCTTTGGAATAAATTCTTGAGATATGTCCTCTAACTCATTAGCTGATGTAGAGAAATTTTCAACATGATCATTGGTTGAAGGATCTTGATCATTATTTTCAATGATTGTGGTGTAAATTTGTTGCAAGCTTTTCTGAGGGAGTAATTCATGCCTTTTTTTTTGAGCCAACAATGCTCATTGTTGGTCATGTTGTTGTTGTTTAAAACAAAGCTTGTTGTTGGTCTTGCTACTTCTATGCCAACAAAGCTTGTTGTTGATCTAGTTTTTGTTGTACCAACAAATCTTTTTGTTGGGCTCGTAATTGGGATGCTCATTGTTGTGCTTGATTCTCTTGCAAGACTTGCTGATACACTTGTTGATGGATTGCTTGCAATTGTGACCTGTATTGTGCTTGCGCCTGTCGAGCCTGGTGCTGGGCTTGAGCTTGAGCTTGTGCTTGATGGGCTACTTGTGTGGCTTGTGCAGCTTGTGTAGCTTGTGCAGCTTGCTGGGCAGCTAATTGTGCTTGTGCTTGTTGAGCAGCTAGTTGTGCAGCTTATTGGTTTTGGCGTGCCTTTTGGCGGGCAGCTTGTTGAGCGGCTTGCAACATGATGAAGAATGAATTTTCCATGTGTTTTGGTTGTGGTGGTGGTGGATTGGGAATGGTGTTGATTGTTGGGTTTGCTTGAATGGTTGCCATCTGTTATTGTGATATTGATCGCAAAATGGGAGGATTTGATATGATTCTTTGATTTATGAAGGGGGTGTTGCTCGGATTCAGTTGATTGATGGTTGGTAAAGGGGGAAGGCTCATGCATTTATTGTTTGGTTGATAGATTTGTAAGTTTTGACTTTGATTTAAATCTACCAAAGGGAAAGGTGTTCCAAAATTTAGATTGAGAAAACTCACATTTGTTGTACCATTGAGGTTTGTAGGAGATAATGATCCCATGTATGGATTGTACAAATGAAATTTTTTAAAATCAATTGGCATTATAAGGCTTGCATAGTTTGGTTGAATTGGACTACTCACGATGTATGAATCAAGTTTATATTCCATGTTCCTCTTGTGTTTTGACCTTGTTGACCTTTGAGGGGTTTAGGACCAATGATGAGATGAAGGAAGAAAGGGGTGAATGATATGGGTGTTTGAATTTTTAGGAACTTTGGATCAATGCTAGACTTTAGGAATTGGTTTGATTTGATTTTTATTGCGGATTGTTTGACTAAGTGTGTTAAGTCAAACAAGGTGATAATGCACTTGTAGACTCTAGGAAGTTGTGTTACCTAGAGTAAACTCGTACACAAGAGGACAATTTGGCTAGCTATGTTAAGCCAAAAAAAGTGATAATGAGCTTGTAAACCCTATGAATTTGTGTTATCCTAGAGTAAACTCACTCAATAGGATTGATAATTTGACTAAGTTTGTTAAGTCAAACAAGGTGATGTTGATTTTTTCCTAAAGTATAGCATAAGTGATGTTTTCTAAGGTTCCAAAAGTTGTTGGTGAAATAGAATTTTGATAAATGTTTGGATGGATGAAGTGTTTGAATTGATCCTAGATGACCCTACGAGGACCTTCTTAGAAGACCAAGGTAATGAAGAAAATGTTTTTTTCCTAAAAGTGGTTCAAACCAAATGACTCAAAAGGGACCAAGCACATGTGTTGTTCAATTGTTTGTTATCTTGCTTAGATTTGGTTATTTTTACCACAAACACTTTCTTCACTATGTTCTTTAAACTGAATGTCCAATGTCCTAATTTTATTTCATCCCACAAAGTGCATTATGTGGAAATCAAGGAAATCAAGGCAAAGTTTTCCTAGTGTTGACTTTGGTGAAAACAAATGTTGATTAAACCCAAGCACTTAGAAACCTCTAAGGATAGAATCCCTAGGGTAAGCAAGAGCACTTAGATTTTTCAAGGGTATTTGTTTCCCCCAAAGGGTTTGAAATTTCAAAGATTTTGTGAATTTTTGTTTCTCAATGTTTTAGAACCAAGCAAGGTGTTTTGGTTTCAATAACATGCACAACCCTAGGCTGAAAAGATAGTATTTGCTGGGTTCCCACTTGGATGAATCTAGCTGCACATATTCAGTGCGAATGACTAGATGCTTGACCACACAGGCTCCCCCTTATAGTGCACTCACTTCTCAGGTCAATCAAACATCAGTACCCATGAATCTCCCATGGCATACTTTTCATCTCTACAACACAACCACATGTATAACGTGGGGTGGCTTCAAAGGACATGACCTTTTGCACCAACAAATAGATAAGATTTTGGCCTTTTCTAAACAAGAGGTTTTAATACGGGCATTTTGTTCATGGGGGACTATCCATGTAGCGAGAGACCATTGTTTCCCTTCTCATCAAAATAATCCTCACGATTCTCTAACTTTCCTCGAGAATCCACACTTATATACTAGTTGGAAGTCGCTTGGCTTTAGCGTGTTCCTGATTGGGTCATTCCCTTAGGTGATTACTTTTTCCCACAAGGCAGGCCCACTAAGATAAATAAAAGCGAGCAAGCATATCTCATAGTTCAATCGACCTTCATTGAAAAACAAAGGGAGAACACTCACAATATACCACACTCACACTCGCATGATTGGTTCAATTTTAATCCCGAAATGAAGTGTGGAGGTAATTGTTTTACTCAACTTTAGATCACCAAAAGAACTTTTGATTCTCAAGATCATTGTGAGGCGCGAGAGAAGCACATACGTCCTTTTGATGATATTAGCTTGAATAAACAATTACAAAACAAAATAGCATTTGTTCATTTTAAGCCCACAAAGCAAAGTGAATTCTTTTTAAAGCACCAATTCAAATGTGTGATTTGCCTTGTTCAATTTTTAAACCTTAAACCAAATCTAGTAGATTGTTTCTAAGGTTCTTTTTAAGCCTTTTTGTAAACTTTTGAAAAAAGGGAAATTTGTGTTGTTCTTTTTAGAGTCCAAAAAAAATTTATTGTTTCTAAAAGCATAAAGGCAATAAAATCCTTAGGAAGGGATAATAAGTTCTCCCAAAGTGTTTAAAAACACTTGTTACAATCATGTGAGAAAATTTTTGTTTCATTTTCATGCTCCATGATCCTTTAAAACTTGTAATACAAGCTCCAAATGTTATATGAAATCAAGAAACAAGAAGATATGAGGGTTAGATAAGTGATTAAGCATATAAACCCTAAAAGTTAGACCAAGTTTCATGATGTTTCGACATTAGGTGAAATTTTGAAAATTTTAACTCAATGAAAGTTTAGAAACACCTACACCATTGGATAGCTTATGAAACTCTACCCCATTTCAAAAAAAAATCTCCGAAAAAGACAAAAAAATGACCAAGATACGACCATTTTAAGTTTGGGTAAAAAAAACAAGAATCAAAGGCGGCGTTGTTTGAGTTTCAAGTGCTTTAGTGAAATTAGGGGCTCTGTTTGGAAAAACAAAGACTGCAAATGTGGCGTAATTCCTTCCAGTGGCTCTGTTTGACTTCCAACGGTGCTGTTTGACCTGGAAAGACAAAAACCATAAAAAATAGCGAAATTTAACCAAAAAAACATGTTAATTTCTTCAAATCTGCCCTCCTTCTAGTGCCAAAATGTGAACCCTAATTTCAAACCTGCACAAAAGCAACAAACAAACACAATCTTAGATCATATGCAAGGTGAAACAAGGATTCCCCATGAAATCCATTCACAAATACTCAAAATAGGAAAAAACAAGAACAAACATGAAATATAGATGAAATCCTAAATTAAGAAAATGCAAACTCTTGATCCCATGGGGGAGTTGGTGTCAATTGATATGTCAAAATTAGCCTTTTCCCAACTCCTTTGTAAGATTTGTGATTTGATGAGTGATTGATCCACTTTGTTGACCCTTATTTGCTCCCTCACGTACCTAAGGAATTCCTACGACAGAGGGAACGTAGAGCCATGGAGGAAAAGGAGAGAACCCATGTCGTATGGCCTCTGCATAAGACCCCGAAAGGGCATTAGCACAAAAAAAATCATGATCAACATGCCTCTGTATCAATTTAATATGATCGGTGGCCCAAAATGTTCTGTAAGATCAACATAAACGATCACCAAAGGGCCCACATGTCATAGAAAATGTCACCTGAAAAGCCAAAGAGGAAACGATGCTTAAATGGCTAAATGAATGGTGACCCCCGCTAAAAGGAAAATCCACTTAAAATAATGTGGAGGTAGTAGTACGGTTCATCGAGATGGAAATTTCATTCAAAAAATGTCTTAGAAATATGTGGCACCCACAAGCGGCCCTCCCACACCAAGCATCCATAAACCAAGCACTGTGTAACTTCTCTAGCCATTTGTGACTCCCATGTAAGGTTTCAGTCCTTTCATCCATGTTGGTAATGCAATTTAGTTGTTGCCTCAAAGCATAAAATAATCATTTGATGCCATGGTAGCTTTTAAGCATTGGTGGGCTCTTACTGGGAAAGTAGACAATGCGAGCACGTGGAAGTCCTAAAAGATCTGGTTTTTTACAAACTTCGATAAAAACATGGTATTTTAATGATGCGCCCACCGTCCCCACATAATTTTTTTTCAAACTCGAGCTAGCATTACCAAGACGTGAAAAGAATGTGGAAATATGTCATCCATATGATTGTGTACTCTTCTAGAATTATCTTTACATTTCTACTACAGGTAGATGGATGCTTCACCATCTGTGTTTCTTCTTAATATAAGAATCACAATAGTCCCTTTCATTTTGAGTGGCTTGGTCATGAGGGGCCCCTTTTAAATCATCTTAATGAAGATATCGGTTCATTATTTTACATATTAATCCCCTGAATTACCTACTCCATGAATAGGAAGAGATCGATACTCCAATACGAAAGATAAAAACAACCTGCACTCTCGCTCAACATCCTACGAAGCATGTTTGGGTAGGGTTTCGAAATTATAGATAATCAATCATTTCCTCATGTTTTGAATTTCAAAATTTATAAAACACCATGATAATTTGCAAGTCTTGAGATTCAATATAGCTTCAAATGTCTTGTGACTTCATCGTCAAACATTCATAATATTTTATTGAATTGCCACTCCGAGAAGTGCCAATGTCTTTTACAATCTTGGAGGTGTAGGAATTTTGTGCTTACATGTCGCTTGTGGAGATGACGTGCAGGAACACGGTATGGGAATACCATAAGTGAATGGCGAGAAAGGTTGTGGCTTCCATAAACAAAAAATTTGCAATAAGGAGCATGGAGGAATTCTCACAGAAGGTCGGGGTAGAGATGCCTCAAACAACAACAATAGACCAAGGGAAGTCAAATCCATAGCCCCATACAACACCCATTAATCAAAATACTCAAGTTTTCATAACTCTTAATCAAAGGTTCATTCTAAATCATGACGGCCTAACACAACATCGCATTGACTCAAATTCTTGGAAATCGGCGGCAGTGAGGCTTTTATTTACCACAATCAAATCCCAATATTATTTCATCATAAAATTTGGATGGATGAAACATAGTTAAGTGAGGAATTTGAGCCACCAAGCCTAATTTAATAGACCTCCTATAGTTAGTTGATCATACCTGAGAATCATTAGATCACTTCCAATCGATGCCTTTGTTCATGATCTTCGTACCACCATTCCCAATAACTCCTGCTAGCTAACAAACCTATCATTTTCCACAATTTTTGCCTTATAATAATTCAGGGATAACATGCAATAATTCAATCAACAAACCTTAGAATGATCTCCTTGAGTATTCATGCATTTATTGTACTTATCCTCATGATATCATCAACTCCAAGTGCCTCTTCAAATAATATAATAATCCAGTGACAATAGGTTGCACGATGCTCTTAGAAGATATTAATGTTGTCACTATATAATCTTTCTTGATGCCTTGACACCATTTTACCTTAGTGAAACATCACATTCATCACTTCATTCGATTCCCTTAATTATCAATATGTGACCTCCTATGATCGGCTATAATAAATCTTGAGAATTAATGATAAAATCTACCGATGTAGGAGCTAGATAATGCTTGGAAAAGATTCAACTCTTTTGTAGGAGGGTAGTGTGAAAATATGTGATGGTTCGGTCACATGGGGAAATGGGGTGTGAAAGCCATGATAGGATTTCCATAGTAAAATTCTTGTGGTAGAGTGAAGACCCGCATGAGAACTATCGCCAACACGAAAGAGACAATGTCGACAAGCATGATTTCAACAAAATGTGAAGTCTGTAATCTAAATTCGTCTATCTCTGAGCTCTTCCATGTTCAATCTTTTGACTTTGGCAGCCACCTTATTATTCTAGATTTACATTAATCATACTTTTAAGGTATTTGGAAGGAATCCTGATGTCATACCATCATCACCGAGCCTCCCTCCGGGGTGAAAATAAACTCCCAACGATCATCCAATAATAAAAAATCCCATTAGAAGAGATGGTTGTGATTTCCACTCTATGATTGATTCTCTCACATGGGAGGCTCTGCCTATGATAGAATGATCTAGATCTCTAGAGATTTCAATTAAGCACAAGGTTTACCCAACATAGAAATATGCATTGGGCTTCCCCTTTTCTCATATACAAGTCGAAGCTTCCCATAGTATGGATGGAAAGCATGGACCGACAATTTAATTAAATCCTAACATGATCTTAGGTCCACCCATTGCTTAAAAGATCCAAATCATAATAACTGCCCATTGGAGAGACATATAAATAAGTCATATGGTAAAATGATGTGGAGACACCATGTAAGAATGTTGTTTTAGGACAGCCAAGTGAACAACGACTTTCATCTAGTTAAATCCCATAGAATGATACGTAGAAAAAAGAATGTGGGTGGTGGTTGGTAAATAAGTCACTTAGATGGTATAAAATGAGGCAGCATCCGTCATGAACAATTTTGTAAGAGACGGTGCACAAAAAAAGGATGTGGGTTTCCAATGCAAAAATATCATTATAAAATGCTACCAGAATAGCGATGCACATGCCCATGACCTCCACTTCTAAAGGGTTTGCAAAATATCCCTTCATAATGTAGCAATCAACCTACGATCTTTGATCCTTTTTTTCCTACTAAAATTCTACGTCATAATTCATATACTCATGTCATCCCTCCATAAACGTGGTGAGGTGATAATATTTGGGAAACAATTTTAATGAATGGACATGATATGCGAGGAAGCTGGCATAGAAATGTCATTCAAAGTCGCATGGAAGTGAGCGATTCACATGATGCAAATGTTTGTAAATACAAATGATGGGAGTGCAGGCACCGTCAAGCCAAGAACCACGTGGAATTTATATGTAGGAATGTCATTGTGGGAGGACGAGGTAGAAACGTCGTAGGGAATGACAAAGCGAAAATGGGAATCCGCTAAGAGAGGCCTGCAACTGCAGACCCGCAAGCAGCGAAGGATGGGCTGGCCTCCAAAATGACCTGATAAGGGACTCATTCAACCTAGGGCGAATGTGTCCTAGATGAGGTTTTTGAAGAAATTTTTATAGATTTTTAAGCGATTTTAAGTGATTTTTAGATTCTGGTTTGTTACAACAAGTTTCAGTTTGATTTTGTGTAGAATTTGCAAAGTGAAATTTAAGTGTAAAATGTGACAATATAATAACCTAGAAGACCTAGTTTGATATGCAATTTTGTTTCAATTTTCAAATGCAAGTTAATATGATGTAAATGATATTCAAGATGACTAATTTTTTTTTGTATTTTTTCAGATTTAAAGAATGCAAAATATGCAATCCTAAAACCTTTAATGAAATGCAAAGTTGAATGCAAATTAGACATCGTAAATGAGATCTAATTCAATGCAAATGGATGAAAATGAACACAAGATCTAAATCTAGGATGAAAGAGGACTCCAAAATTGGAAAATTGCAATGCTCCAAAGGTTGGGTTCACCAAAATGAAATAAAGAAAAATAGAGGTTTATTGTAAAGAAACATATGATTCACCTATATTTATTCTAGTTTTATTCAATATGCAAGCTATAATATGAAAATGAGGAACAAAAATTAAATCTTACCCAGCTATTAGTCAAAAGGAAGATCTAGAAAGAGTCAAATTCAATGTATCTATCACCAAAAGTATTTCAAACCTCACTGAGGACTCATTCTCCCTATGGTGAATGGTTCCTGGCTAAGGCTCTGGAAAATCATTTTACGGGTTTGGTTTTGCTCAATCCACACTGGTGGAGCTTTTAAATTTTTTCCCCTTGTAGGTATGTTTTGTCCTTGGCTTTGAGTGGTTAGGCCAAGTATTTAATTTTCTGGAGTTGACTTGTTATTGGCGGTGGTCGGTCACTTAAGTGGTCTTTTATCCCTTTTTGGTCGTGACTTGCAGGCCCTATTTACCCGTCCTTTCAGTCTTTTGGCGTCATGACTAACATATATTTTTATAATGTCGGGCTATTGAATTATTTTAGAATAAACCTCTAAATAATATTTTTGACATTGAGGGTCATTTCCCCATCCACCTAGTCGGTCCCTTTCTTTATGAATAACCTTTTTGTATGTGCAGATTGCACGATCGTCGGATGAAGTGATTTTAATCTTGACCATTGCTCGCAAACCTCACACCCTTTCTACTAATGTCACAAATATTGTGTGAGGCATGTGAGATGCTGCCATCTATCACATTTGATGGTGGGAAACAATTTCGCTTGTTGATCGACGATGGAGGCCAATGTTGATAGCTATTTCCATATCAACGCATCGTGGTCCTTCCTCACTGACCTAATACAATTAAAACTGCAGTTTCAATAATGTTGCGAGGTGTGCGATTTGGTGATGCGTGGAATCTGATGTTGTGTGTTGATAACAAAGGTGGGGACCATTCTATGTTGATGTGGTTCCTGGTAGGTGAATATCCTGTCCGTTTGGTGACTAGAGGGAAAACGTGGCATTTTCAAACTGTTTTCACTAAATCTGAGCCATTCTCCTAACCAACATTGCGATTGATCAACGAATCGTATTTAAAATAAACTGGTATTGTACAATAGCCATTTTATCTCGCACAAGTGAATAGTAATGGTCGAGTTCGACTCTGCCTGCATAATTAAATGCTAAAATTTGCGAATTACTATTTCTGTGTTGTATCTCAAATAGAGGAAGAATTTCTTGGTATCGAGTAAAGCAAGTTGTGGTTATGATTTCTCAATTTTGCTGCCCTGTATGTTCTGTGAGTAAAACCATAAGTAGCATGTACGCCATTTCTTGTAAATTAAGAAGATTTTATGGTTGCTTGTTGGGAAATTTGTGATTGTTTCCTATTCTATTCTTTAAGAATTGTTTGGATAGATTCACTTTTAGAGCTTGTCTAGATAATTGCTAGGGATTTTTGAACATTGAAGAATTTTTTGTTCAGGCTAAAGGAGAAAATTGTAATTGTTTGCTACCTGAAAATAAGCAAACCTTAGCTTGATTTATCATTTGTCTATTATAAATGGAACCCAAGGCTTGAAGTTCTGGTTTTGAAACCACTACTAGGTCTTTATCCCAAGATATTATTGATTTGTTACAACCCTCTACTAGTAAGAAGTAGGAGAAAAAGGTTTTGTTCTATGGGCCTCGACTCTTGGAAGGATTGACAAACAAGTAATGTGCTATTCAAGATGTTGAGTTACCATACATTGGGTGGCAGTTGTTCTCCAATTGGTTTGGGAACAAGAATTTTTTGATTCCTTTGTGTAACCCCTGGAGATTAGACCTAGGTAAATTGGTGGTGCCTAATGTTTATATGGATATAGAACTTTTAAAGCACATTGCTACTAGATATAACCCTATGGCCTGAATTGTCAGAACACATGCTGGTGTGCAGATGATTAAGATAACCAAAGAAGAAATTCTAGAGATTTTCAAATTGCACGAATGGAGTCGGGATATGGTTTATGTCGACTTGGAGGTTTTCAGCCAAGAATATAGAAATACTAGGGGTTTGTTTAGAACATCCTTTTTGATACCTCATTTGGCAGTCTTAAGAAGAGGAAAAGATCAAAAGAAGGTAGTAATTGGCAGGAATGAGCCTGAACCTTTTCCTATGGACTATTTCTCCAATTATTTCAAGAAGACTTTTTGTGCTTTATGTCAGGTTCTGGGAGTTAGCTTAAAGAAAACCTTTCCTACTGATAGTATGTATATGGCAGTAAATCTCCAACACTCGGGTTTTAATGTGATATATGATTTTGCCACTTATTTGGCAGAGAAGATGCACACGGGTCTGGTAGCCCTAAAGAAGGGGAAGAATTGGGTTGGATTCAGATGGTACTCCTTGTTAATCCACATGTTTCTGTATATGGGTTAGGCTATGTTCGAAAAAGATATGGAACTAAAGAAGAAGACAGGAAACATTGAAATGCCTGTCCAATATTGGACTAGGATTCTTGACATGCATGATCATAAGTTTGATTATGTAAGTTTCCATAATGTCTTTGGATCTAAATTAAGGGAGGCTATGGTTCATGACCCCCCAAGGATCCCAAAATAAATTCATGACTTCTTGAGACTGATGGAGAGAAGGCCTGAATTAAACATAATGCACAATTGGGGAGACATTATCCCCTATCGTAATACCATAGTTTTCAGGGTTTTTGGCACTAATGTCAATCCAAAGGTTCTACCAAGGGAGGTGCCCCTTAGAATTGGATTCTTGGAATCTCCTCCAAGTTTTTCTAAACAAGCTTGCCCACCATCACCAAAGAGGTAGAAGGTTGAAAGAGTAAAGATTTTTGATTGTGATGGTAATGAGGATGATGACATTATTGTGACTCTAGATGAAATGCATCCTGAGATGCCATTGGACCCAGTTGATACTGCAACAGGTTCAGGTACCATTTCTTTGAGGTTAGGAAAAGATGAAATCAAAGGAATAACAAGCAATGATGACCTGAGAATAAAAGCCTGTAGAGAGTTCATAATGGATGACTCTTTTATTCAAACCAGTGCTTTTAAAGATTTTGTGTGGAGAGCACATACTACATTAAATTCAAGCTAAGGTAAAGGAACAAATGAGAGATAAATTCAAAGCAATAACACCAGAGCAGGGCCGAGAATTAGTAAAAAGAAGTGGAATATTGCTACTCCTTGACTGGGATATCGCTGATGTTTTGGTGTTTGACATAATAAGAAGGGCTAATAAGCCACTTCTTGCTACTGAAGAGGAGGCTACATTGGCACTCAAAGGATCAGCCTTTAGTGAGGAATGGGATGCTTTGGCAATCTAGTCCCTATCCACTAGCTCTAAAAATCCAATTGTTGCATAACCATCTGACTTCAGTGGTCACTTGGTTGTGAGGAGAGTTGCTGACACTCCAACATTGGAAGCTACTAATATGGTCATGAATGTTGCCAAATTCACCAGAGCGACTGTTGAAGATTTGACCAAGGACCGGGATACTCTGAGTGGCCAATATAATGACATTATAATTGAATATAATAAGATTCAACAAAAGGTAGCAGAGTTAGAAACTGCATTGGATTTATTGAGGAAACAAATGGATACCATGAGGTCTCAAAAGCAAGATAGTTCTAGCCACATTGTTCCAGAACCACTAGTAGAGTAGTCTCAACCTCCTGCACAAGCACAGTCTTTGGCTATTGTTCCATATAATATGGGAAAAGTGCCTATCGCTATTGAGAGGGCTATTAGCCCTGGAGGAGGACTTTCTAGGGAGAAATAATTCATCAGGTTGAAGAATATAAGGAGATGGTGAAGCAAATCCAGGATGTAGTGGGGAGAAGCAATGTAGTGATCGTGGACACTGTTTTGAAGCATTTAAACAAAAGGGTCTAGAGTAAGCTAAATAGTGTTCATTCAAATTATGTCCTAATATTGCAAGCACTAAAAATGTTTCCAAGGGATAAAGAATTGGCCATCCCATTGCTAAACAAATGGAGCCCTAGAATGGAGAAGTTGAAATTCATGGTAGTAGGGGCAAAACAGCATGGTGATAAATATCCTACTATTATAGCAACATATCAATTGGTCAAGGGAATTGTTGAGAAGAAGTGTCACGGATTTTCCTTCCCTATGGAATCCAAGAGTAAATTGTTGAAAGATGTGTATGATGGAAAGGACCTAACCCCATTGCCTCATATTTTACATAGTCAGGATGAAGTCAAACCCCTGTAGGTTTGGAAGGAGCAAATGAACAATATAATGATGTCTCAAACACATGAGATATGCAAAAATGCTAACATCCGTATGCTAGAGAATACATTGGAAAAGTTGTCTTTTGTTATAAGTTTCTTAGAGAACTTTGATAAAAAGGCCACATTAATAATGGTAAAGTATGCTCCCTATCGAAATAAGGTTGATCAGGTTGTGGCTTTCTAGTGGCCTTCTGAGGAGGAGTTTGAATTATGTGAAAAGGTGTTCACTGATGAACTGGAATTATGAGTGTTATAGTCGAGAATTGCAACTTGGTCATGTATAATACAGTTCTGGCCTTGGATATTATATTCTAAAATTGCATTCTCCTTTTGACTCCAAGTACAAGGTGTTGAGGTGGAGTTGATACTATAATGGCTAAGCATGCCTTCAATGTATGGGGAGTGACCTTTGGTGCAATGTTTTCTTTCCTTCTTATCAACTAATGATGATGTTTGTCTTATGCTCTCCACTCGCATAATAGAATTGTAACTAAATCAAGAGTTAGCAGTCCAATCACAAATGGACATGTGTACTCTCCAACCTAAAGCTTGTTGGCTCCCTTGTTTTATAAAAGGGAATTATGGGACGAGAGAGAGGTCTATTGAAATATCCAAAATATGAGAAATAAGAGTCTAGTAATATAGAGAGTATGTATTGTAAGTCCAGTTTTTTAAAACAAATTGAGTCAGATTGGAGAACTTTGTTAACCATGGAGTTTTTGAGCATGTTTGTATCAAACTCATGAATATTTGAAGTTTATTTTCTCTCCTATTGTGTTATGTTACAAGGATTATTAATGAAATATCGATCAAAGATGATTTTCATTGATTTTCATTTGTTCTTTACTGTGATTTATGTTTAACTATAGCTCTGGTTCAAAGGATCGATTAAATGATTCAGTTTACCAGTAAATTCATGCAATATAACAAATAGGATTCATAAAGGAGTAATAAAGTTAGGTATAGATATATGGGTTGTAATGCAATTCATAATAGATCACAAGTGTTCAAAATGAAATTTACCCTGTAGTTCAGTTTTCTCTTTTGACTCTGTGCATTGGGATATGGCACTGGAATTCTGATTACATTTTATTCTCGGATGTTTTGTTTTATGGCATCAGGATATTTTACTCAAAAATTTCCTATCAATTTACTTTATGTGGAGTTTGCGATTCTCTGTTAGATGGACGTGAGTCTTTTTAAGGAATAGCCAATTTCTTGAAGGATTTCATCCTTTAACATCAATTTGGGATCTATTTGTTGCTTACTTGTGCACAAATGAATTGTTTAAATGTTGTATGTTAAGAGCACATATTAGGGAATACCCTCCTGGATTTTACAGAGTTCGAAGTGTAGGAGAATTAGCCTTATTGCTATTCTCATTAAGTTGGCCATAGTTTTCCTAGTCTTTTTTTATTGAATGTGGCAAGTTCATAGGAGCTTCTAGGAAACACATGTGGATTGCAGTAAAAAATGCCAATAGAATGGCGACTCTGTTGGGGAACTATTGAATGAAAGGTCTCTAGTGCAAAACTGGTTTTGTTAGATTCATTTTTTATAATATACTTGCATTACATTTTGTGCCTAATTTGTCATATTCAGTGTATCTAGTTTTCCTCAATTCTGTGTCAGTGCGTCGGGTGATGTTCGAAATTTTGTGTAAAGCCACAAGTGCAAAAGGGAAGTGTAATCACTTCATAATTCCCAATATTTTGGGTGGTGACTTTGATATCTTGAAGACAACTATTCATACAAAGTACAAATAGAAGCGTACAAAGAAGAGTCCTCGTACACCAAAGACCATGAAGAAGACTAGAAACTATGCAAAAAACAACTCGGAGCCAATGCTAGAGCTCGAATCAGGACAGGACAAGAAATCGGTAAAAATAAATGATACCCCAAGTAAGTCTATTTCATCTCCTATTGTCTCTTCTCCTACTTTGGATGCCGAAATAAATAGTGCTTTTATTGGCGAATATTCCTCAGAAGTTGTTGTGTCTCAAATAGATCATAGTAGTTTTCCTTTTGAAATGGCTCGAGAAGTTGAAGTTGATATGTCCAAAGAGGAAGAACGATGGGGGTTCCTGGAACAAGACAAGCAGTTCCCAAAAGCTACAACACCTAGTACTATGTCTTTTTTTACCAGACAAAATTTCAAACCATGAGGGACCTCTTTGAATGAGGAAATGCCTTTGTTTCAAGATGAAGAACAAGCAGAGCAACCTTACTATACTCTTGCTCCAAGTGAGGCCGGAGATATCCTTGAGAATGAAATGAATATAGACAAGGCTATGCAAACCTTAATTAAAGAAGAAAAGAGGTTGCAGGAAGCAGAGGATAATAGGGATAGAATAAGAAGAGAGAATCTAGAGAGATTTTGAGCTAAGTAGTTTGAAAGGAATGCCCAGAGAAAGAAATTTGAAAAGATGAGGGAAGAAACAGCTAAGACAAAACCCTTTGAGGAAAAGGTGGCTAAAGTAGTTGTTGATAGGGCTCGAGAAGTCTCTAAAGTAACAGTCTCTATTGGAGCTTCTACTACTTCCACATATACCCCTTCCATATCAGCTACCAAAACTTCAGATCCATTGGTTGGATCTAAGAAGACAACTTTTGTAGACCATGGGAGAGCTCATGTTGACCAACCTCAAAAAAGTGCTTACAATTTTCCAAATTATAGAAGCCATCTTAATACTAGTGATGAAACAAATAATGAAATTAATCCTAGACCATCAAATTTTCCTCAAAATCCTGAGCTCCTAAGATTGCAACTAATAAATGATCAGTTGTAGGCTAATCTGAGAAAAGTCGAAATAGAAGCTGCTAATGCCTAGATGGCAAGAAAGATAGCCTTCTTAAAGATATCTATACCCACTCCCCAAGCTTTTGGTTTAGGAAAGAGTGAGAATGAGTCATTGAGAGAGAATTTTGAGAAGAAAATTCCTAGAAGTGGGGGTGGTGGTAACCAAGGTGGTGGAGGTGGAGGTGGTCATAAAAAATTCAGTTCTTACTCTAAGGATGAAGAGGGAAGCACTAGCAAGGATAAAAATCAAGGTTTGGTGATAAGGGTGCACATGGGGATGATAAGAAAGATATTGAGCAACACAGCACCCCTAGAAGTGGACGTGGTGGAGGAGCACCCCAAATTGATAGATGCAGACAATTGTGTTTTGGCAATATTCGAGGATATCCTAATCCAGCTCCAAATAATGCACGAAAGCATCTCCCAAAATTCACTGGTAATAATTCTTTTAGTGGGGAAGACCATTTGAAAGCTTTTCAAGGCTTTGTTGAAGACTTTGAAATATGGGATGATGATGTAGCAATGAAATACTTTATGCAATCACTAGTTGAAGATGCTAGGGATTGGTATAGAGGGTTACCTAATGTTAGTATTGACTCCAGGGATGCTTTTTGTAGAGTTTTTAGGGAACAATACAGGGATCAAACTAACCCCAAATTTAAATTAAATGATTTTAATAACATTACCAAGGGGCATAATGAACTGGTTACTGAGTTTAATGCTTGTTTCCAAAAGGATATGACAAGAGTTCCTGCATATTTGAGGCCTAATGAGAGTGCATGTTTAGTTGTTTATTGTAATGCTTATGATGCTAAAATGTGTTATTTATTAAGAGATAAAGATCCTCGAAATTTGAGGCAAGCATATAAGATGGCGATGAACATTGAAAATAATAGAAGAGCTTCTAGTAAAGTAGGGAGAAGGGAAGATCCTAAAACTTTTAAAGGTACCAAGAATCAAACTGAAAAGGTTGCTAAACCTATTGCTACTGATGAAAAGATAGATCAAGTCATTACCCTATTGCAGAAACAAGTAAAAAATGACAAGCCTCATTTTCAAAGAAATGATAGGCCTCCTAGGCTATAGGATTATCCCTATAATACCAATTAGAATAATGGAAAACCTCTGCAAGGAAACCAAAGAAATAATCAAATACCACCTGATCCTTTACAGAAGCATTCTCTGAATGCCACAAAAAATTTACCTTGGTATGAAGTATGCAAAATGCCTCACTCTTTACAATAGTGTGTAGTAGCACAAAATATGGTAGAATCTCAAGATGATCAGGGAGATACTCAGCCTCCCCAGGATGAGGATACAATGACAAATGTATTATTAGGACCAGCTGATTTGGCCTATGATGATTATACCTTGGATGATGAGCCTTGTGGCATGGATGTTGATGTTCAGAGACAACATAATGATGTACACCATCAACAAGTGTTCTCGAATGAAGGAGACAATGATGATTGTTTTGTGAATGAGCTGGAAGTGGATAACATTGTTTTAAGAAGACCTCCTAATGAATAAATTGAAAAATACACTGTTGCCTTAGTTGCAAGGGAAAAAAATAACATACAATTGAGAAACAGAACTATTCTAGGTGATTCAGGTAAGCCTTGCAGCCTGTTCATAAAAGAAAAGGAAGTAACTGGAACAAATGTCAATTTGGAGGCTAAGAATGTCATTTCAAAGCCTAAGGAAATAAGGGAGCCCCGGATATGGGAAAATAAATTTGATATGACCAAGACAAAGAATGAAGCTATACCCCAGAAGATCAAGGACAAAAAGAAGCACTCCTCTAATGATGAAATTCTCAAAGAAAAAGAAAAGGTAATTTCTGAAATCACAAATTTTCCTGAATTACAAAAGTACACTTCAATAAATATGTTTCAAGTACTTTCACAAGTTAGGGTTACTATTCCTTTCTTGGAAATGATGCATATAGATGAACATAGGGATAAGATTATTGAACTTATTAACAGTATTCCTACAAGTGGAAAAAGTAAAGTGGTTTATGATCAAGTCAAATCAAAGAGGATAAAGAAAAGAAAAAAGGTGTGGAAGAAAATATTACAGAAAGTCCCCAAATATACTTAGGTACCACTATTACTGCTAATCCCAACCATGTCAATCCTTTTTTATTAAGTCTAATTATTGATGGAAAAATGTTGAGAAATTGCATGATCGATTCAGGAGCATCTAACAATGTGATGCCAGTAAAAATAATGCATGCAATGGGATTAAAAGTGGATAATACATATGGTAAATGCTATGAAATGGATTCTAGGGAAGTACCTGTTATAGGTATTATAAATAGTGTTCCATATAGACTAGCATCATTTCCTGAGAAAGAGCTACATATGAGTGTTACAGTGGTGGATATTCCACCTACTTATGGCATGCTCTTATCCCGACCTTGGAGTGCTTCAATGGGTGGGAGTATACAATGTGATCTATCTTTTTCCACATTTTCCATTGAACAAAAAGATGTTAAGGTAGATAGGGAAAAAAGAGCCCCTCAAATGATAAAAAATGTGGAAGAATCACCAGAACCCATTAAAATTAACTTTGTGAAAATTGATCTAGAAAATTTCCAAGTTGAGGAAGATAAAATAGAAGAAATCCAATCTACGCCTATTGAAAAGGAAGTATTGAAGATGTCAGCAGACAGTGATTTATGGATAATGCATTTTGACGAAGCTTGTTCCAAAGATGGCTCAGGAGCAGGAATTTCCTTTACTTCCCCACAAGGTAAAAAATTTAAATACTCTTTCTTATTGCAATTTTCTTGTACCAACAATGTTGTTGAGTATGAAGCTCTCATACTCAGTCTGAAGATAGTTTCAAAGCATGGTATTAAAGAATTAAAAGTTTTGGGAGATTCTAAGTTAGTTGTGTGCCAGATTAGATCCCGCTTTGCAGCTAAAGATAAAAGACTTAGGCAATAAAAAAATGCAGTATGGGATACTATAGAGGGATTTAATTCTTTTGGTATAGAATGGATTGAAAGAGGACAAAATGCTAAAGCTGACTTGTTAGAAAATATAGCTATCAAACTGGATGATGTCACTTTTGGTGGCATCTCACAAATATAAGTATAGACCAGGCCTACAATACCTAATAATATCTGTAACTGGCAAGTGTTTGATGATGACATAGACATACTGAAATTCTTGCATTGTGTGGATTAGTATGAGAGCCAAGAAATTGATTTTTGTTCATTTGTAACAGAAATTGATGGGAAGGAGACCCTGTTTGGAAATGAAGTGATTCAGCTCAAAACTAACACCATCCCTAGGGGTCTTGTTGCGCTTGAAAGATTTTTTGATGGCCCAGATATGTCAAATACTAAACCAGCATCTACTCATAAAGAGGATCTAGAAGAAATAAACTTAGGAATAGAAAGTGCTCCTAAGAATGTTTATGTTGGAAAGAAAATGAAGCCACATGTTAGAAACATGTTGATTACCCTACTTAGGAAATATAGACATGTTTTTTCTTGGTCCTATGAAGACCTTAAATAATATAGGGAGGATTTATTCCAACATGAGATCCCATTGAAACCTGATATGAAGCCTTTCAGGCAAAAACAGAGATCGATTAACCTTACCCTACAACCCAAAATGTAGGAAGAACTTGCTAAGCTAAGGGAGGCAGGAATCATCAAACCAATTAGACACTCATCCTGGGTCTCTAACTTGGTACATGTTAGAAAGAAAAATGGAGATATCAGGTTATGTGTTGATTTTAGAAACTTGAATATTGCTTCTATAAAAGATAATTACCCATTGCCTAATATGGAGGCTATGTTACAAAAGGTTACAGGATGTGAATTTTTATCTATGATGGATGGATTCTCTCGATACAACCAAGTAATGGTTAAAGAGTCTTAGCAATTCAAGACTGCTTTCACCAGACCATGGGGAACATATGTGTATGTAAGAATGCCATTTGGATTAATAAATGTTGGAGCAACTTTTCAGAGGGCTATGGATCTAGCCTTTGCTAACTTCATTGATTTTTTCTTTGCCATTTACCAAGATGATCTTACTGCCCATAGCAAAAGTGAGGAGGATCATTTTCCTCACTTAGAGAAAAAAATTATCAGAGCTTTGGAATATGGGATATCTTTAAATACTAGGAAGTGTGCCTTTGGGGTGAAAGAAGGAAAATTGCTCGGACATCTAGTTTCAAAATATGGGGTGCGGATTGATCCAGAAAGGTTTACTACTATTGATATAATTATGCAGCCAAGAAATGTAAAAGGTATCCAATCTTTCTTTGGACAGATAAATTTTCTAAGAAGATTTGTCACAAATTTTGCTGAGATTGTTCGCCCATCAAAGATGCTGAAGAAGGGAGAAAAGATAATATGGGCAAGAGAACCATCCAAGTCTTTCTAGGCTATTAAAGATTCAATTAAGCAGGCCCCTATCCTCAAGTCGCCTGATTATTCAAAACTATTCCAGTTTTTTACTTTTGCCTCTTTTCACACTATAGCTGGTGTATTGTTGCAGAAAAACAATGATGGCTTTGAGCAGCCAATTGCATTCTTCAGTAAATCATTGCAGGCTGCAGAATTGAAATATGACATATCTGAAAAGTAGGCATATGCCCTGGTAAAGGCAGTTAAGAATTTCAAACCTTATCTAATGGGAGCAAATGTTGTGGCATATGTACCAACGGCAGCAGTTAAAGATATTTTCACCCAGCAAGAGACTACAGGAAGAAGATGCAGATGGATAAATAGAATCCAAGAATTTAACATTGACATACAGATTGCCAAGCTTGTAAGAGGTTAGGGTTTGGCTAAATTAATGGTTGAGGCAAATCTGGAGGTAAATCAAATAAATCAGATAGAGCAATAGAACATTGTGCCTATTTGTGATATGCAAACTTGTGGTTGGTACAAAAGGATTGTTGAGTATTTACAAATGATGCAATATCCTGAAGGTATGCCCCTTACTGAGAAAAGAACTCTCAAACTGCAAGCAATTAGATATGTCATTATTGAGGGTGAGCTCTGGTGGAGGAACTCTGAAGGTATTATACTAAGATGTGTGGATGGAGACCAAGCTAAAGATTTACTGATAGAAATGCATAAAGGAGCTTGTGGAGGCCATTACATGGCTAAGACAATGGCTCATAAAATTCTAAGAGCAAGATACTGGTGGCCTACTATGTTCAACGATGCCAATAGATATGTTAAAAAGTGTGATGCCTATTAGAGGTTTGCTGGAAAGTTAAAGTTTTCTTGCAATTTTCCATTGAGACCGGTATCTGTTTCAACTCCTTTCAAGCAATGGGGTATTGACTTCATAGGGGAGATATCAAAAAAATCCAGTTGAGGACACGCATGGATATTGGTGGCAACTAATTACTTTACTAAATGGATAGAAGCAATCTCAACCAGAAGGGCCACAAGTAAAGTTGTTGATTTTTTGATTGAAAATATTTTGAGCCATTTTGGGGTACCCGAAAGAATTGTTTCAGACAATGCTATGTGTTTCAGATCTGAAGATTTTGTTAACTTTTGTGATCAATATGGTATAATTGTTCATATTCTTCCCCTTATCATCCCTAAGGGAATGGACAGGCAGAATCTAGTAATAAGAGTTTGATGAAGATCATCAAATGCATGATTGAGAAGAACAAAAGGGCTTGGGATTCAAAATTAAGATTGGCATTGTGGGCTAATAGGAAAACTATCAAGAAGGCAATTGGTAATTCACCTTTTAACCTAGTCTATAGGATGTAAGTAGGTATCCCACAAAACAATCTGATAAAGATGTATGAATTTTTCCAAGAATATGATGATGATATATGTGATGAGATGCAACATAGAATGGATGAATTAAGTCAATTGGATGAAACTAGAAGAGAAGCTCATAAGAGAAATGGAAAATTACAACTTTAGGTGAAGCATCTTTATGAAAAAAGGGCAGTTGAGAGAAAATTTGATATTGGAGCAATGGTGTTGCTCTAGAATGGAAGATCAAAAGATAAGGGCAAGCATGGAAAATCTGATCCCCTTTGGCTAGGCCCATATATAATCATGGATACACATGGAGAAGACTAATATTTGTTACAGTCACTTGCGAGTGAAGTTCTAGAAATACCAATACATGGACAATTCTTGAAATACTATTTCTCTTGAAGTAGCTCTTTTCCCATGTACATTATATAGTCCTATAATTAGTGTATATAGGTGTGTTTCTTTCTGTTTGTTGCTTTTTGTCTCCTTTCTTGTCTAGACAGGTCCTTGGTTTTTGGTTCTCTCTGTATTTGGTTTGCGTAACCATATATTCTGGAATCTTGCTATGCCCATAGGGGGCATACATCCCCAATTGGAGCCACTGGTGGAGCTTTTAAATATTTTCCCCTTGTAGGTATGTTTTGTCCTCAGCTTTGAGTGGTTGGTTCAAGGGTTTTATTTTTTGGAATTGACTTGTTATTGGCTATGGTTGGTCACTTAAGTGGTCTTCTATCCCTTTTTGGTCATGACTTACTAGCCCCGTTTACCCGTCCTTTTAGTCTTTTGGCGTCATGACTATTTTATATTTTTATAATGTTGGGGTATTGAATTATTTTAGAGTAAACCTCTAAATAATATTTTTGACCTTGAGGGTCATTTCCCCAACCACCTAGTCAGTCCCTTTCTTTATGAATAACCTTTTTGCATGTGCAGATTGCGCGGCTGTTGGATGAAGTGATTTTAATCTTGACCATTGCTTGCAGACCTCGCAAGGTTTCTACTAACATCACAAATATTGTGTGAGGCATGCGAGATACTACCATCTGTCACATTTGATGGTGGGGACCAGTTTTTCTCACTAACCGACGATGGAGGCTAATACCGATAGTTGTTTCTATACCAATGCATTGTGGTTGTCCCTCACTGACCTTGCGCAATTAAAACTATAGTTTCAATAATGCTGCGAGGTGTGCGATCTGGTGACGTGTGGACTCTGATGTTGTGTGCTGATAACAAAGGTGGGGCATGTTCCATGCTGATGTGGTGCCTAGTAGGTGAATATCCTATTCATTTGGTGACAAGAGGGAGACCGTGGCATTTTCAAACTATTTTGACTAAATTTGAGTCATTTTCTTGACCAACGTTGCAATTGATCAACAACTCGTATTTAAAATAAACTGGTATTGTACTATAGCCATTTTATCTCTCACGAGTGAATAGTAATGGCCGAGTTCAACTTTGCCTACATAATTAAATGCTAAAATTTGTGAATTACTATTTCCATGTTGTATCTCGAATTGAGGAAGAATTGATTAGTATCGAGTGAAGCAAGTTGTGGTTACAATTTCTCAATTTTGCTGCCCTTGATGTTCTGTGAGTAAAACCATAAGTAGCACGTATGCCATTTCTTGTAAATTAAGAAGATTTTATGGCTGCTTGCTAGGCTATTCATGATTGTTTCATATTCTATTCTTTAAGAATTGTTTGGATAGATTCAATTTTAGAGCTTTTCTAGATAATTTCTAGGGATTTTTGAACAATGAAAAATTTTCTGTTAAGGCTAAAGGAGAAAATTGTAATTTCTTGCTGCCTGAAAATAAGAAAATCCTAGCTCAATTTATCATTTATCTAGTATAAATGGCACCCAAGGCCCGAAGTTTTGGTTTCAAAACCACTAATAGGTCTTTATCCCAAGATATTATTGATTTGTTACAACCCTCTACTAGCAAGAAGCAGGAGGGAAAGGTTTTGTTCTATGGGCCTCGACTCTTGGAAGGATTGATAGACAAGCAATGTGCAATTCAAGATGCTGAGTTACCATACACCGGGTGGCAGTTGTTCTCTAATTGGTTTGGGAATAGGAATTTATCGGTTCCTTTGTGTAACCCCTGGAGGTTAGACCTGGGTAAATTGGTGGTGCCTAATGTTTATATGGATGTAGATATTTTAAAGGACATTGCTGCTAGATATGACCCTGTGGCCCGAATTGTTAGAATATATGCTGGTGTGCAGATGATTAAGATAACCAAAGAAGAAATTGTAGAGATTTTCAAATTGCACGAATGGAGTTGGGATATGGTTCCTGTTGACTTGGATGTTTTCCGAAAAGAATATAGAAATACTAGGGGTTTGTTTAGAACAGCCTTTTTGATACCTCATTTGGCAGTCTCAAGAAGAGGAAAAAATCAGAAGAAGGTAGTAATTGGCAAGAATGAGCCTGAACCTTTTCCTATGGACTATTTCTCCAGTTATTTCAAGAAGACTATTTGTGCTTTATATCACGTTCTAGGAGTCAGCTTAAAGAAAACCTTGCCTACTGATATTATGTATATGGTAGTAAATCTCCAACACCTGGGTTTTAATGTGATATATGATTTTGCCACTTATTTGGCAGAGAAGATGCACATGGGTCTGGTAGCCCTAAAGGAGGGGAATAATTGGGTTGGATTCAGATGGTACTCCTTTTTAATCCACATGTTTCTGTATATGGGTCAGGTTGTGTTCAAAAAATATATGGAACTAAAGAAGAAGAAAAGAAACATTGAAATGCCTGTCCAATATTGGACTAGGATTCTTGACATGCATGATCATAAGTTTGATTATGTAAGTTTCCATAATATCTTTGGATCTAAATTAAGGGAGGCTCTGGTTTGTGACCCCCCAAGGATCCCAAAATAAATTCATGACTTCTTGAGGCCGATGGAGAGAAGGCCTGAATTGAACATAATGCACAATTGGGGAGACATTATCCCCTATCATAATACCACAATTTTCAAGGTTTTTGGCACTAATGTCAATCCGAAGGTTCTACCAAGGGAGGTGCCCCTTAGAATTGGATTCTTGGAAATCATGAGGCAATTGGGAGGTGCTCAAGAACTACACTTGCCAGCTAAACAGAAAAAAGGTTCTTTCTTCCTTGAATACACAACATTTTCCATTTTTGTTATGGCAAAGGGAGGATGGAAGGATTTGCATAAATTACTTGGGCCTTATAGGCTAAGGACTGTGCACCCCAGGAATCATGATCCTGAGGGGTTTATCTCTCAAATGAAGGAAAAACATCGGACGAGGGATTTTTTCCAAAACTTCTACTTTCCTGAGGACATCATCAGGAATATTTTTGATTTGGAATTACAAGATGAGAGAAAGGCACTATACATTGCCTACTCTAAAATGATAAAAAGTAAGCAAGAGAAAATACCTAGTTTCAATCCCATACCTAAAGCTAAAGATGAGTTTAGCAGGGAAATGTGTGCTATTGATAATTTTGAGAGCTTGGTCGGGGTTTTGAAAGATGAAAGGGTTGTGGAAGAAAGGGAAAAATCACAAACCATCGAGGAGTACCATAAAGTAAAGTTAGAGGAGAGGCCTATTTATCAGCCCCAAAAGAAGATAAGGGTTTTTTCTAGAAGAAAGGGAAGTAGGGCTGAGGATGTTGCTAAAAATATTGCACCATCTTCTTTAAGGCAATCAACACCAAATGTTGTTGATTTGGATTCTCCTCCAAATTTTTTAGAACAAGCTTTCCCACCATCACCAAAGAGGCAGAAGGTTGAAAGAGTAAATATTGTTGATTGTGATGATAATGAGGATGATGACATTATTGTGACTCTGGATGAAATGCATCCTGAGATGCCATTGGAACAAGTTGATACTGCAATAGGTTTAGGTACAATTTCTTTGAGGTTAGGAAAATATGAAATCAAAGGAATAACAAGCAATGATGACTTGAGAATAGAAGCCTGCAGAGAGTTCATGATGGATGACTCTTTTATGCAAACTAGTACTTTTAAAAATTTTGTGTGGAGAGAACATATTGCATTATATGCTAAGAAGGTGGCACATGAGAGAAGTCTGCATCCAAAACTCTCGGAGAAGGTAATTAAAGCTAAGGTCAACGAACAGATGAGAGATAAATTCAAAGCAATAACACCAGAGCAGGGTCAGGAATTAGTACAAAAAAGTGGAGTATTGCTACTCCTTGAATGGGATATCACTGATGCTATGGTGTTTGACACAATAAGAAGGGATAATAAGCCACTTCTTGCTACTGAAGAGGAGGCTACATTGGCACTCAAAGGATCAGCCTTTAGTGAGGAATGGGATGCTTTGGCAATCTGGTCCCTATCCACTGGCTCTAACAAGCCAATTCTTGCAGAACCATTTGACTTCAGTGGTCACTTGGTTGTGAGGAGAGTTGCTGACACTCCAGCATTGGAAGTTGTTGATATGGTCATGAATGTTGCCAAATTCACCAGAGCGATTGTTGAAGATTTCACCAAGGATCGGGATACTCTGAGAGGCCAATATAATGACATTATTATTAAATATAATAAGAGTCAAACAAAAGGTAACAGCGTTAGAAACTAAATTGGATTTATTGAGGCAACAAAAGGATACCATGAGGTCTCAAAAGAAATCTAGTTCTAGCCACACTATTCTTGACCCACCAGTAGATCAGTCTCAACCTCTTGCACAAGCACAATCTTTGGCTATTGTTCCATATAATATGGGAAAAGTGCCTATCGCTATTGAGAGGGCTACTAGCCTTGGAGGAGGAATTTCTAGGGAGAAACTAATTCATCAGGTTGAAGAATATAAGGATATGGTGAAGCAAATACGAGATGCAGCAGGGAGAAGCAATGCAGTGATAGTGGACACTATTTTGAAGCATTTAAATAGAAGGGTCCAGAGTAAGCTAAACAGTGTTCATTCAAATTATGTCCTAATGTTGCAAGCACTTAAAATGTTTCCAAGGGATAAATAACTGGCCATCCCATTGCTAAACAAATGGAGCCCTAGAATGGAGAAGTTGAAATTCGTGGTAGTAGGGGCAAAATAGCATGGTGATAAATATCCTACTATTATAGCAACATATCAATTGGTCAAGGGAATTGTTGAGTAGAAGTTTCAGGGATTTGTCACCCCAATGGAATCAAAGATTAAATTACTGAAAGATGTGTATGATGGAAAGGACCTAACCCCATTTCATCATATTTTACATAGTCAGGATGAAGCCAAACCCCTGCAAATTTGGAAGGAGAAAATGAACAATATAATGATGTCTCAAACACATGAGATATGCAAAAATGCTGACATCCGCATGCTAGAGAATATACTGGAAAAGTTGTCTTTTGTTATAAGTTTCTTAGAGAACTTTGATAAAAAGGCCACATCAATAATGGTAAAGTATGCTCCCTATCGAATAAGGTTGATCAGGTTGTGGCTTTCCAATAGCCTTCTGAGGAGGATTTTGAATTATGGAAAAAGGTGTTCACTGATGAAAAAGAATTATGAGTGTTATAGTCAAGAATTGCAACTTGGTCATGTATAATACAGGTCTAGCCTTGGATATTATATTCTAAAATTGCATTCTCCTTTTGAATCCAAGTACAAGGTGTTGAGGTGGAGTTAATACTATAATGGCTAAGCATGCCTTCGATGTATGGGGAGTGACCTTTGGAGCAATTTTTTCTTTCCTCCTTATCAACTAATGATGATCTTTGTCTTATGCTCTCCACTCGTATAATAGAGTTGTAACTGAATCAAGAGTTAGTGGTCTAATCACAAATGGACATGTGTACTCTTCGTCCTAAAGCTTGTTGGCTCCCTTGTTTTATAAAAGGGAATTCTGGGCCGAGAGAGAGGTCTGTTGAAATATCTAAAATATGAGAAATAAGAGTCTAGTAATATAGAGAGTGTGTATTGTAAGTCTAGTTTTTTTAAAAAAATTGAGTCAAATTGGAGAATTTTGTTAATCATGGGGTTTTTGAGCATGTTTGTATCAAACTCATGAATATTTGGAGTTTATTTTCTCTCCTATTGTGTTATGTTACATGGATTATTAATGAAATATCGATCAAAGATGATTTTCATTTTTTCTTTACTGTGAATTATGTTTAACTATAGCTTTGGTTCAAAGGATCGGTTAAATGCTTTAGTTAACTAGTAAATTCATGCAATATAAAAAATAGGATTCATAAAGGAGTAATAAACTCAGGTATAGATATATGGGTTGTAATGCAATTCATAATAGATCATAAGTGTTCAAAATGCAATTTACCCTATAGTTGAGTTTTCTCTTTTGACTCCGTGCATTGGGATATGGCACTGGAATTCTGATTACATTTTATTCTCGCATGTTTTATGTTATGGCATCAAGATATTTTCCTCAAACATTTCCTATCAATTTACTTTATGTGGAGTTTGTGATTCTCTGTTAGATGGATGTGAATCTTTTTAAGGAATAGCCAATTTCTTGAAGGATTTCATCCTTTAACATCAATTGGGGATCTATCTTGTTGCTTACTTGTGTGCAAATGAATTGTTTGAATGTTGTATGTTAAGAGCACATGTTAGGGAATACCCTCCTAGATTTTACAGAGTTCGAAGTGTAGGAGAATTATCCTGATTGTTATTCTCATTAAGTTGGCCATATTGTTCCTAGTCTTTTATTATTGAATGTGGCAAGTTCATAGGAGCTTCTAGGAAACACGTGTGGATTGTAGTATAAAACACCAACACACACTTCCAAATTATAGCCAGATATTGTCGGAAAGCCAAAAATAAAACATGTATCCTAGTTTCAATGATTTGAGAGCTTTTCTTGCATCTTCAACAACTTTGCAAATTTCTTCAAATTTTATCTCCAAATGATCTTCAAACTAAAACATGTAATCACACATCAAAGGGAGGAAAATGTTGTTTGCTAGGGAATAAGGGTTTGTCTTGGTCAAACCCCATTTTGGCAATTAAACCTTGAAATGTATAAAAGAATAAAGGATTGATGAATGAAAAAATGCAATGTCACAACTCACCAATCCCTATTTGAACCTTGGATAAATTTGCAACCTAGCATGAAGTGGCCTTAATGAATGTATATCTTTATCATGAAATTTGATATGAAACAATGTTTTTGATATGCTTGATTGATCTTGAACACTACATCACCATGTTAGCTCAAAAAACATGCATGATGCAACACATCTTTGATATGATAATGAAATCATGATTGTTGCAATTATCTTCAATAATTCTACCCTTGAATTCCTTAGAAATGCTTGTGAATGTTGTAGGTGCTCATGAAAACTTTCTTCTAGGTGAAACATACTGAAATGACCTCTTATTTATACATATTTTATCATTAATTCCCAAAATTCAAATATCACAAGCCAACATTGAATCAGCAATTTCAAATCATTAAGATGCTGCCAAAAACATATTTTAAAGAGGGGTCCTAGGTCTTAGTGAAGATCCATTCACCATAGGGTGAATGTGTCCTAGGCCACTCATCTAGGACACACATTGGGAAATGTCAAATTTCATGCAAAAATAGGGTCATAGGACTAAGTGAGGACCCATTCGCCCCATGGTGAATGGGTCCTAAGTCACCTACCTAGAACACACATCTTCCAAAGTTAAGTGTTGTTAAATGGAATTTATGAATTTTAGGTTTTATCCCTCAGAATTTGCATTTAATTAGGCTTGGATTTGAATTAAAGGGGCTTATTAATGAAAATTAACCTTAATCAATTAATAAATCCCTATATTAGTGTGAAAGTGTAAGGGTACACTTTACAAGATCCTAAATAAGGCATAATTAAGTTCATTTTATTAAAAAGGCCCTAAACTTAATGTGAATATGAAAAACATATTTCAACACTAAATTAAGGAAACATTAAGCTCATTTTATTATTACTTATTCCCAAATTAAGTGTGGAAAAAGGTATACTTTTTCCATTACTACATATACCTATGTATTTTATTATGATTTTCCATAAATTTCCATGCACCTATTTCTTCCAAGAGGTCCTTTGTCTTTAACTTCCAAAATGAATAGCCTATCTAATGAACTTCTCAATCTCTGTTTGAGATGTGCTAGCCATAATCTCTATTAATGGAATCTAAAGTACATATACGAATAAAATATTTTATTACAATGTAACAACCAACACTCCAAATGAGGTTTCACTCTCTCTAATCAGGCCAAGTTGTCTTTGATACTAAATGTTAATAAATTAGCTAAAATTATACTAGAAATAAGCCCACACAATTAGCAGAGTTGGCTTGGGAAGTGGGTTTGCTCCCCATTGGTCTCAGATTCGAAAACGCTCCCAAGTTTAAGAGGTGGTAATTATTTTGGGCGATGGCTCCCACCCGCATAGGACTAGTCTCACCACATATCATCCCAAGTACTCAAGATATGGGTTGCTAGGGTGTTGGGCTGGGTTGTAGGGATACCCCTGTTGTATAAAACAAATTATACTAGAAATAATTAGATTTTAGTGGTTATAAATTCTTTAAGTAATTATAGAATATGAATAAAAATGGAAATAAGAGTGTAGAAAGAAACATACAAACCATATGAACATCAATGTAACACCCCACCATGAAACCCCAAAGGACAACACATCTAACTAACAATTATGACAATTTTTTTTAAAAGTGAATCAACATAAAGATCATACTATCAATTATATAAAATGTAAACTACATGCACATATGCGATAACTATGTGCTTTAGGGTATCATGATAGCATTATGAATTTATCTATTATCCAATCTAAACATAAATCGTAAAAAAAACTAATAACAAGAGTTCATTTACATCCACTACATTAAAAGAATTAAATATATATTTCCACAGATACAACACCATTCAAGAGCATAGAAGACAAGCCAATGAATACATATACAACTTCCCAAACATGGGGTAGATCATTACACTAATTACAAGTTACATCAAAACTTCCCTTATAAAAATGGGAAGGATACATCAGATTCATGATAAGGTACAATTGGAATGACTGCATTACATAGCATCAACGATATCTTCAAGTCTGGTACAAGATTTGGAATCGCAGCATAAGGTACAACATCCTTGCTCATGAACATCAACTGGGAACCCAATGGAGTGCATGGAACATTCCACCCAACCATGTGGAACCCTAAGGTCCACCCCCCATGCTAGGAGATAAAGATAAGGTCCCACCACCAAATCAAACAAGAAGACAGTAGCACAACAAAAAAAGGGCTAACATGACTCCAACATACAAATTACCACAAACCTTCACCTGTCAGTGACATTGATTCCAAAGGTACGCAAATAGCAAGGGGAACACAAGACTAGAGAATGCTAGATTGCTAAAGGGAGGAGTTTCATCACATAGCTTGCTATGGGTTACCCTATTGAATCTTCCTAGGCTATCGACCCTCATTCTATGTTACCCTTGCAGCCTCTATTGAACACCGGCCCCAATACAAAATCATGTGGGATCAACATACCTTTCAAGAGGACAAGGTAGTTGATCTTGCCATTCTAGGCCTTCCCACTCATCCCAAGCCTAAATGAGCATTTGAGCCATGAGTGAGATGTACCATTATCTTGATTAATATGAACTACCCAACCCCCTAATTTAATTTAGATTATCAATAATTAAAGAAACTCTCAATGAGTTACCTTGGACAGAAATTTGGGTTCCAACCCCCATTGAAAGCCACTCCCCCTACTAACAACTAGAAGACCCAAACACATCCAACAAGGTAAAGCCATCTGCACAAAATTACAAACCACATGCACATACACATAAAGTGAGGCTTGAAGCCTCTCGCACACAAAAAACAACCATAATGATGACTAAGCAGTGCATGGCTAAAACTCCTCTTGTACATAATTCAAGTATAAAATCAACCACTTCAAAGGGAACAATCATAAAACCCAACAAATAAGATACTACCCCTAACGTCTCGAAGCCCACCTTAACCATTTTGGCACCGTGACTCCCACTTTAAACCATAACCATAATAACACCCCCTTTCAAAAATTACTCAATGCTTAAACCATTAATCAACCATACAGTCAAACAAAAAAATATCAAAATCAAACATTAAATTCAACACAAACGAACAATCAAAACTACATCCATGCAGAACATTATTCCACAACTCATGAACTCACAATTCTAGCCACTATTTCACAATTGTACTCAACAACTGACTATAAGGTAAATTTACTATTTAACTATTAATACTTATACTAGCCATCAACATACATTAATCATCCCAAAGATAACTAGTTCATTTATTTAAACAATTCTTTTAATTATCTAAATACATATATGTAAATCATTTTTCCCCAACTTGATTTCCAAAATCCATTTATCTAGCATAATCATTTAATTCCCATTTAACCCATATTTCAATTAAGAGATTATCTATCTATATACGAAATAAATCAAACCTTTCTAATTAACCGAGTTGAAGTAAATCAATGACCTATTTCGTTACCTAATTTACTCATCAAACATATTTGATCATTTACTTATGCAAAATTATTCTTTCATTATAACCATCATATCCATATATTTATATAATTTTAAATTCCCCACATACTAAAATCTATATCATAATTCATTTATATGCATTATTATAGTATATATAAGTGTATATAAACATACATATATAAATATATATACATATATATATATATATGTTTATATATTTGAATGACCATATAATACCCATTCATCGAACTATGTATAATTGAATACCAACATATTATATATCCATTTAAATAACCGAGCACCCTCATATAACAATCGATTCCCAAGAGTAATGTGAATACAAGGGATGCTATTTATAACAAAATATGTACAAAGAAATACATTCAAAAAAATTGAACACAATATGTACATTTGAAATTAAAACATAGGGGTACATTTGCATCATGCAACATCAAAAGAAATGAAAACAAAAAAATAAAGTGTATCATTGAATCCCATACACTAGAATACCAAGCAAGTAGCAACAAGCAGTGACAAAGCTATAGTGAGGAGGGCACTATTAAGGTGAAGCATCGAATACCAAACTTAAATTGAATTCATTGACTACCAAACAATATGAAACATGGTGATGCACAATGCAATTTTGAATACCGATACAATCAAATACCAGATATATTGCAAATAAATTGAACTCCAAATGAAATCATTAAAATGATATTGAAATGTATTCCATGTTGGATATAAGCCACAGAGAGGAAGACACCTGTATGCATAAGGGAATAAAATCGAATCTATCAATGCTGAATACAACAGGTTTGAACACATAGAATGTTGGAAGCCACCAATAGCATCAAGGCAACAAAAGTAGTGACTCAAGGGAGAGAGGGAGATGGCACACAAAATTAGAAGGTACAATTCTTGAACAAAAACAAATAACATTGCCCCATGTTTCATCTCCAATATTATTGCAAGAGAAATCATTCAGGGAGATGTGAACCATTACCATCATTTAACCATCGACTATGTTCTTGGGGAGAATACTAGTGATGCTAAATGAAACAAACTGAAAAATAGGCTTACACTAATGATTTCAAGCAAAGGAAATCAGCAGGTGTAAAGCCAAGTTATGAACTTCCATCGAATAGCATGAAATGAATAAAATGCAATAAAATATCACATAAGAGACATTTCGAATGAATTCTTAGCATTAGTCTACTCTTACCCATCAAACTAACACTCCACAGAATAATGAGTTTATTCAAATTGAAGATGAAATCACTGGGAAAAATTTTCAGCGAACACCAAATCATAGCGAAGGTAGCAATTGAACATACAACAATGAAAAAACATCCAAAGCTAGAGGAGAAATCAACAATTTTCCTATACGCCTTGAAATAAAAAGGTAGTTGAATGGAAATATATTCAAATAGATTAACATGCATGGAAAAGACATGAATATCTATTAGGTGGTTAGATGAAACCAGTATGCCTAAGATTTAACAAATTTCTTAAACAAACTAAGCCAAATAAATCACAATAAGTTATGTAAATCAAATGTTCAAGCTGCAATCAGAAGAATAGAAAAGGAGATGCAAATTGCAGGGAAGATTCGAAGAAAACATGCATTGACGATTGGTTGCAATCAAAAGTAAAATATTGAACAACAAACAATCATTTTCAGCAGTTAAGATAAATAGAGATCATTCACAAATAACGGATAATGAAACAAGAGTAAAGATGATGCCAACCTAAAATTTTATGCTTTAGAGACGGAAGAGGAGTGTCGAGGGTAACTCTTATCATAGCAACAATCCTTTTCTTCAAAACCTGTATCAACCTTCATAAATTTTTCCCACTTCGAAAAAAACTTTTAATCGAAATTTTGTATTTTTATCAATCTTGTTGCAGACAAATTTTTTTGTTCAAAACAATAAAATCAATTCCTCCCCTTTCTTTCCAAAACCCACGTTATTAAAAATTTGGAAACTCATTAGCTTTCGAAAATAAAAATCAAGCAATATTCACTCAAAATGACAAGTTTCGATTCTGTAATTAGTTCGGAGTCATGCATGTGCACGAACTCCACTTTTTCTATCTTTTAAATTACTTTAAAAACTTGTTTGAAATCACATCCAATCACTATTTTATTTTAAATTATATTATTTTCCTCATTTTCTTAATTAAATCTCAATGATAATAATAATAATTATCTTTACCTTTAATTATAAAATACTTTATCACATAACAAATTAATTTAATAAATTAATAATTAAAAATTCCATTAAAATATCCATTTTCAATCTTGATTTATTTAATTATTTATTTAATTTCAAATTAGTCAAACAACATTATAAATCAATTTAATTTAATTTAATTGATTAAACAAGACAACTCGTAACAAAATTTATCAAACACCATGAAAGGGCCAATCACAGAGGGGCACTACATGCCCCCCCCTAAGATTCGACCTACTCTTGGAAGTCACAAGAATAAAATAAAATATACACACATTAATTCTATCATTTGTTAAATATCACCACGTTCACCTAAATACCAACGACATAAAAAATTTAAGCAAGCCAAAGGTCAAACAATTACCTAAACCTTAATCAAGATCAAGAAGCAGGACCACTAACCATAGACCACTGCAAGACTGACGAGGTGACTAAACTAGTATTCATCCTTGTCGAGGATGATGGCAAGGGTAGGGGACCTTTCATTATCTTCGTATTCAACAACATTTCCATTAGGTTTTAAGGAACGCTCAAAACTGAAAATTTAGGTGGAGTTGATGCCTGGTACCTACAATCTACATCAAACAAACTATCAAACATCATGTATATATATATCAACAATCAAACACATTGTGAGAGGAAATAGCAGCGTAGCAGGGTACTCATGAATGAGTAATGTTGCACTATCCCTCCCACCAATACACTTCTGAAGACAACACTCAATAATCAAATCACTCATAAACCATTCGGTACATAACATATTAATCATAACAATGCATCTAACATCATGTAATACATCAAGTTGATTCATTACCTCAGAATTTCACACTTTCACAAAACAAAGCATAATTATGCACTCAAAGCACAAATTTTCATTAAATTTCCCTCATTTACAAACAAGACATTCTAATTTATTCATTGTACAACACTAAATCTCATAACATTTACAACACAAGATCATGATTTTATGCCTTTTCAGAAGCATAAAACATAATTTATCACTTCGTAAGCACACAATTCTATATTTAACACACATTCTTCACATACACACACCAATTCACATCACCAGGAAACATATCACAAGGCTACACAAGGTTCCATAATGCATCCCCAATAGGAAGAATATTTGTGCATTGTACACTACACCGAGGGTCCTATCCTTTCCACCGGTTTGTTGCAGCATGGGACAAAGACTACCAAAGGATAATTCTAAGGTTTTCAAGCAAGGATGACCAAAAGAAGAAGACTTAATCTCAAGAGTACACACAACTAGGATAACATAATGGGCTCATATGAACTTAGAGTGCCCAGTGTATGAACCTAGGCTCTGATACCAGGTGAAACGCCCCACCATGAAACCCCAAAGGACAACACATCTAACTAACAATTATGACACAATTTTTTAAAAGTGAATCAACATAAAGATCAAACTATCAATTACATAAAATGTAAACTACACACACATATGCACTAACTATGTACTTTAGGGTATCATGACAGCATTATGAATTTGTCTATTATCCAATCTAAACATACATCATAAAAAAACCTAATAACAAGAGTTCATTTATGTCCACTACATTAAAAGAATTATGTATATATATATATTTCCACAAATACAAAATCATTTAGGAGCATAGAATACAAACCAATGAAAACATATATAACTTCCCAAACATGGGGTAGATCATTACACTAATTACAAGTTACATCTTAACTTCCCTTATAACAATGGGAAGGATACATCAGATTCATGATAAGGTACAACTGAAATGACTACATTACATAGCATCAACGCTATCTTCAAATCTAGTACAAGATCTGGAATCTTAGCATAAGGTACAACATCCTTGCTTACAAACATCAACTGGGAACCCAATAGAGTGCATGACATGTTCCACCCAACCATGTGGAACCCTGAGGTCCACCCCTTGTGCTAGGAAATAAAGATAAGGTCCCACCACCAAAGCAGACAAGAAGACAATAGCATGACACAAAAGGGTTAACATGACTCCAAAATACAAAGTACCAAAAAAATTCACATGACAGTGAACTTATTTCAGAGGTATGCAAACAACAAGGGGAACACAAAGACTAGGGAATGTTAGATTGCTAAAGGGAGGAGTGTCATCACATAGCTTGTTATGGGTTACCCTGGAAAATCTTCCTAGGCTACTGACCCCCATCCCGAGTTACCCTAGTGTAGAGAAGGGGGATTCGCTACTCACGAGTTCTCTTCATTCAGAGAGCCTCATGGGGTGAGCTACCCTAAACTGCCTCAAGGAACAATGACAATAGTTCAAGAATCCTAAAGAGCAGGTCATGAAAATTTTCTGAACAAACTGACAAGCTCTTGGCCAAAGGACGAAAACATGGGATATAGATGACAACACGATGCACTAGCATCCCCGAGGCATGCTAGCATCTTGTACAGACTATAAAGCAAGTTTATCATATAAAATGGCTAAGTGACTACTTCTAATCTAGTTGCTAAGAACTTCTAGAAAGTGATGAAGCTAAAATAGACTGAAATATAAATGATAAAGACAAGAAGAAGAAGGTAAATGAAATGCTTACAACCATGCAAGTGATGAAGCCTCCAGCAAGTGAATGTCTTCAATACATGCACAAAAGAGAGAGAGAGAGAAATTTTTGGGGTTGTATAGGGGTTTGCCTCAGTCAAACCCCCATTTTGGTGTTCCCACCTCCACAAACAACTAGATAGATAGAGAGAAGTATGATAAAGTAGGAAATGAAGTAAAGAGCACTAAAGCACTACAAAACAGTGTTATGCTACTCAAAATAATAATAGAGGAGAGGAGTGGAAAGCTTACCACCTCCACAAAGAGCACTCAAGGCTAATGAGGGAGAAAATGAGAGGAACTCAAGCCTCTGATGCAATGGTGTTTGTTCCACACTTTCTCTATTGAGTTGATAGAGTGTTGATGTTGCTGCTGTGAAGTGTAAAGTGTTGTTGAGAGTAATGGATTGAATTCTTAGAGCTTGTGAAGAAGTTGTAGAAGATATAGAAGAGATGTGAAGGAAGAGGATTGTGAAGTGTTAAGAGAGGGCTTAGAGAGAGCTAGAGAGTGAAAATGGATCCTGAAGAGGTGAATTTGAAGAAGGGGATGAAGGAAACGGCCATATTCGGGTCGATTGGCTGAAGAGGGTGTTACAAGTTGACTTCCAATGAGAAGTGTAATGCCTTTGCAAGCTTTAGCCACAAGAATATGCCAAGGATGTAAGTACATTGCGTGGACATCTGTGTGCCATGCAGATGTCTACATGTTGTGTGGGAGTCCCCGACAGTAACTCCTCTACTGACACACAAAAAGGATGCCAAGTGGAATAAAGGCAACGAGCTTAGGTGGATTTTCACCTTCGGATTTGGTTACCTAAAGTGAGGAGGGGTAAAAGGGGAATTTGCATAAGGGGTGAAAATTCACTCCTATACATTTTTCCCTCACTTTAGCAAGCATGAATAATGATGAGTGCTTCGATAAAGTATATTGAAGAAGTAGTAGAGTTAGAAATGTATACCTGAACCATCAAGGAAAAAGACTACGATTTGGAGAACCCCAGAGTGTAGGACAAGAAAAGGACATCATATCTCTGCAGAACTATGAAGTTGAAGAAAGAAAGTGCCTTACAAGCCCGTGAATCTGCAAGGAAGGTATCTTCATAGAACTCTCACATGAAGGAAACCGAGAAAAGCGCCTTATAGACCTGCAGACCTGCAAGGAAGGTACCCCCCAAGAACTCTCACATGAGGGAAACTAAGAATAACGGACTCTACAAAGTCAAAAAGTGGCTTCATAGGAACACCCGTGAAGAAAAATGTTTACCCAGAGATAGATCATGTTAGGAAGCAACCACACAGGCAAGTAAGCAAATAGTCACGTAGACCATCATCAAGTAGGAAGACTTTCAAAGGGGTCCCTTGGGAATCCTTCAAAAGGAAGAGGGGTCCACTCAAGGGACACATGGTTTGAAAAGTGAGGTCTAGTCAGGCTGCCCCTAGGCTAGATGCAAGGATGTGAAATAGGTTTAGTTGGGATGGCCCCGAGCCAGACACAAAGATAGGAAACAAGTCTAGTCGGGTTGCCCCCAAGCTAGACGCAAAGATATGAAAAAGGTCTAGTCAGGCTACCCCCAAGCTAGACACAAGGATGTGAAATAGGTCTAGTCGGGCTACCCTTGAGCCAGACGCAAAGATATGAAACAAGTCTAGTTGAGCTACCCCCAAGCTAGATGCAAAGATACGAAAAAGGTCTAGCCGGGCTAACCCCAAGCTAGATGCAAGGATGTGAAATAGGTCTAGTCAGGCTACCCCCAAGCTAGATACCATAGAATTTGTTTGAGATAAAAAATTTCAAAAGGGGTCCCTCAAGAAACCTTCAAAAGGAAGAGGGGTCCACTTAAGGGATGCTACATTTGAAAGACATATAGTAGAGAGGGGGTCCTTTACAAAAGGAAACACATCTCCAGAAAAATATATCACTGCCCCCATCATATAGAGGAGGAGAACCACACAAGGCACTTACAACATGTAGGATAGAGGTAAACCTCGATATCACTTGTCATGCAAATAAAAGGCAGGTGCATCATTAGGCACTTGAATCACGAAGTTATATTGTTTCCTTTAAGGAATTACACTCACTAGTGGAATGGCCAAACACTTAATGGTATGCATACAAAGAATTCTTTTCTTTGTTATGTCTATAAGATCTCTTAGGAGGAGGAAGAGTAATCAAGAAGGCTTTGAGAAGTTGCAACAAAATACACTCTTTCTCATATAGAGGATGAGGAGCAGGAAGCAACCCTTTCTCTTGCGGAGAAAAGTTTGACTACTCACAAGAAGAAGACATGAAGATAGAAGACAAAGGAGGAATATCTCCATAGAGAGTGTTACAATTTTCATTCACATTATCCTGGGATGCAAAAGAATGACCATATTTGATGCAGATGTGAATGATGTTTTCGGAAGGTCTAAGTGGATCGGGTCAACTTTACATTTCTGAATGAAGGAATCTGTAAAGTTTAGAGAACCCAAATCATCACCAGGACATGCATTCATTTGAGAAGAGGTAGAAGGATTAGACCCAAGATTTCTTTCTTTTGAAGGATCTTCTTCAGGGACATTTATCTCAAGAGTATCCTTTGTATTAGGTATTGCTAGAGTAAACATCGACACAATGGAAGACACTGAAGGAATAAGAGTAGGCACAACCAAAACCTGACCAGTAGCTGCCATCTCACATAGTTGCATAGCATCAGATTCAGCCTTAACTGTGACTACTTTATTGTTAGCAATAAACTTAATAGGTTTATGCAAGGTAGACAAGACTGCACATATAGCATGAATCCATGGTCTACCAAGAAGAAGGTTAAATGGTATTTTTTTTGACATAATATATACAAGGGTAGGTATAGTAATGAGTCCAAGTTGCAAAGGTAATACTATTGTACCTAGAGCTTTTCGACCAACATTATCAAACCCACGAATGTCAAGGGAAGAAGCATTAAGAGAATATGGATCAATATTAATCTTAGGCAATAGATCAATGCTACATACATTAAGCATTGGTCCAACGTCAACAAGACTACATCTAATGTCGGTTTTATTAATATTAACTATAATCATCAAAGGTTTTGCTTGCTTCTATACTTCCAGAGGTTGGAGTTCCTAAGGATAGAACGTAATATTTGATAAATCCATGTGAATATGAGCTATCAACACATCAACATCTTCCAACCTAGCAAAAGAAGGCAAGAGGATATTTTGCAAGGCTTCCTAAAGAATTCCTTGGTAAACCGGAGTAGACTGAAGCAAGTCCCAAAGTGAGATCTTAGCCAGAGTAACACATAGTTTTTCAACAAGATCATAATCACTAGGTGCTTTAGTCATAAGTTCAGGTCCTTGAGTGAGTCTTATTTGTTTATTCATTCTAGTATCATAGGTATGGGCTACCTCTCTATAAGAGGGAGCCTTTGAAAGATCAAGGGAATCACTATCAAATGGAACACCATCAATAGAACAAACCCTTTTAGGAGAAGGACTAGCTAGAGTCACGTAAATCACTAGTCCCTTAGGCCTTTGAGGGGTGGAAGAGACAGATTACGTTTACATAATCATCACAACTAGTGGAACAATTATTTGAAGATATATTCTCAACATTGATCCAAACATGATCAAATGTGGAAGGAGATTCATCATGCACTAATGCATCATCTCTAGAGCATAGTGCATTATAATAGATAAGAAATTCATCATTCACAAATGCATCATCCCTAGAAGAGAGTGCATTGGAATGAGTAAGATATTTTTCATTCATAAATGCATCATCTCTAGAGGAGAGTGCATTGGAATGAATAGAAGGTAGGGTAAAGTTAAGAAAGGTATCAATGATTTCATCTTCTTGCAACAAAATATCCTCTGAAGCAAGAGGAATTTCGTGAGAAGGATCAAATATATCAAGTGACATAGGAATATCCAAGTCACCATCACATGCTTGGAATGTAATATCATTAAAATTTTGAACAACATTAGATACTGAGCTAATAAAAGAAGATATTAAATGCATTATGATTTTTTCGATATTTTCTACGTTCTAGTAATTTTTATTTTTAGAGGTCTTGGGAGCGGAATTTGAGGTCAAAACTTGTGTTGATCCCTAAAATTTGATTGTCGAAGGCACTTGTATTTTAGGGATTGAAATAGTTCTCTAGGAGACCTTTCCAACGGTGCAAACGTTTCTAAATTCCAAGTACCGAGTCAAAAGTTATGACCCCACCAAGTAGGGATAAATAAATTCCTAGTTTTTAGAAAGATTTTTTGTTCACGTTGGTTTCACCAAAATTTAGAGAAGGGGGATTCACTACTCATGATTTCTCTTCATTTAGAGAGCCCCATGGGGTGAATTTCCCTAAACTACTTCAAGGAACAATGACGAGAGTTCTAGAATCCGAAAGAGCAGGTCACAAAGATTCTTCGGATAAACCGACAAGCTCTCGGCCAAAGGAGGACATTGCAGGATATAGATGACAATGCATCATACTATCATCCTTGAGGTGTACTGACGTCTCTTACAAATGAAAAAGCAAGTTTATCATAGAAAATGGCTAAGTGAATACTTCTAATCCAGTTGCTAAGAACTTCTAGAAAGTGATAAAGTTGAAATAGACTCAAATATAAATGATAAAGACAAGGAGAAGAAGGGAAAGGAAATTCTTACAACCGCACAAGTGATGAAGCCTCCAACATGTGAATGTCTTCAATACCTTCATACAAGAGAGAGAGAGAGAAAAAATTTTGGGACTGTATAGGGTTTTGCCTCAATCAAACCCCTGTTTTGGTGTTCCCACCTCCACAAACAACCAGATAGATAGAGAGAAGTATGATAAAGAAGGAAATGAAGTAAAGAGCACTAAAGCACTACAAAAAAGTGTTATGCTACTCAACCAAATAATAGAGGAGATGAGTGGAAAGCTTACCACCTCTACCAAGAGTGCTCAAGGCTAATGGGGGAGAAAATGAGAGGAAATCAAGCCTTTGTTTCAATGGTGTTTATTCCACACTTGCTCTATTGAGTTGATAGAGTGTTTATGTTGTTGTTGTGAAGTGTAAAGTGTTGCTTGAGAGTAATGGATTGAATTCTTAGAGCTTGTGAAGAAGGTGTAGAATTTGTAGAAGAGATGTGAAGGAAGAGGATTGTGAAGTGTTAAGAGAGGGCTCAAAGAGAGCTAGAGAATGAAAATGGATCCTAGAGAGGTAAATTTGAAGAAGGAGATGAAGGAAACAACCATATTCGGGTCAATCGATCAAAGAGGGTGTTACAAGTTGACTTCCAATGAGAAGTGTAATTCCTCTATAGGCTCCAACCGTGGGAATCTGCCAGGGACATAAGTGTGTCGCACAAACATTTGTGCACCACACAGGCATCCCTAATAGTAAATCCTTTGCTAACACACAAAAAGGACGCCAAGTGGAATAAAGGCAGCAAGCTTAGGTAGATTTTTTCCTTCGGATTTGGGTTTCTAAAGTGAGGAGGGGTAAAAGGGTAATTTGTGTAAGGGGTGCAAATTCACTCCTATACACCTGGTAACCTCTACCGAATACCGACCCCCATACAAAATCATGCAGGAGGGTGATCCCACAATAGTGGTTTACACTTTTTGGGACATCCTGATTTTTGCTAAAATCACTCTTTTTTTAAAAATATTATGATTTAAGCCTTGAAAAATTCCATTTAAAGGATTATAATTAAAGAAGGTTTGATCAAACCACCTTAGATCAAACCACCTTAGATCAAACCCCCTTAGATAGAACCCCGCTATTTTTAAACCATACTTATAATGGAGTCTCCTTTACACCTATCAAAATGCTGATAAAAAACCACTTTTATTTACCCTTTGGGGGATTAAATGAATTCATTTAAAATTTATTTTATGTAAGTATGTATTCCTTATTATAAGCTTCCCAAAAAGTATAACTTTAAATATATTTAAATTGATTATTATATTTATTTTTTATTTCTTGTGAATGTAGGTTTTTCATCGAAAATCAAGCTCTTTGTTCTGCACATATGGAAAAATAGTAGATTACCAAAAAAAAATTCTAAAAAATATTTATGTGCTAGGTATTGATTTCATTGATCCAACAAAAAAAATGTGAATTTTGATACATAAAATATCTAAATTGTAATTGGTTTGAATTCAAAACTTAATTAAGAAAAATATCCAATAAAACACTATGAAACTGAATGAAAGTGCTAGATATCATAGTTACAAATCTAAATTTGAAAAAAATAGAATTTTATACTTCATAGAAAAAAAGTTATGTTGTATACGGTGAACATCACTCTTTACAAATGGTGTTTATTGTTAAAAACTAGTTTTCGAAGGAGATGGAAAAAGAAATGCAATTTGAATCCAATATTTTTTACTAAATATATATTTAAAATCTACAGACAACATTTCACAAATCACTAGTTTGCATCATCTTTAAATTCCTCATGGTTTAGTAGCTATAGGTGCCCAAAAGTGAAGATTTCATTAAAAAAATAGTTCAATGTCCCATTTGGCCAAAAATTGTAAACCAGTATTGTGGGATCATCCAGGATCAACATACCTTTCAAGAGGACAAGGCAATTGATCTTGCCATTTTAAGCCTTACTAATCATCCCAAGCCTAAATGAGCACTTGAGCCATGAGTGAGGCGTACCATTATCTTGATTAATATGAACTACCCAACCCCCTAGTTTATTTTAAATTATCATTGATTAAAGAAACTCTCAATAAGTTACCCTGGACACCACTTTGGGTGTCGACCCCCATTGAAAGAAACTCTCGTTACTAACAACTAGAAGACCCAAACACATACAACAAGGTAAATCCATCTACACAAAATTACAAACCATGTGCACTTACACATTAAGCGAGGCTTGAACCCTCTTGCACACAAAAATCAACCATAATGATGACTAAGCAGTGCATGGCTAAAACTCCTCTTGTACATAATTCAAGTACAAAATCAACCACTTCAAAGGGAACAATCATAAAACCCAACACATAAGATACTCCCCTTAACGTCTTGAAGCCCACCTTAACCATTTTGGCACCATGACTCCCACTTTAAACCATAACCATAATAATACCCCCTTTCAAAAATTACTCGATGCTTAAACCATTAATCAACCATACAGTCAAACAAAAAAATATCAAAATCAAACATTAAATTCAACACAAACGAACAATCAAAACTACATCCATGCAAAACATTATTCCACAACTCATGAACTCACAATTCTAGCCACTATTTCACAATTGTACTCAACAACTGACTATAAGGTAAATTTACAATTTAACTATTAATACTTATATTATCCATCAACATACATTAATCATCTCAAAGATAACTAGTTCATTTATTTAAGAAAATATTTTAATTATCTAAATACATATATGTAAATCACTTTTCCCCAACTTGATTTCCAAAATTCATTTATCTAACATAATCATTTAATTCCATTTAACCCATATTTCAATTAAGAGATTATCTATCTATATAAGAAATAAATCAAACATTTCTGATTAACCGAGTTGAAATAAATCAATGACCTATTTCGTTACCTACTTTACTCGTCAAACATATTCGATCATTTACTTATGCAAAATTATTCTTTCATTATAACCATTATATCCATATATATATATATATATATATATATAATTTTAAATTCCCCACATACTAAACTCTATGTCATAATTCATTTATATGCATTATTATAGTATATATAAGTGTATATAAACATACATATATACATATATAAATATATATAAATACACGCACACACACATATATATATATATATGTATATTCATATGTATATGTGTGTGTGTTTAGATATTCGAATGCCCATATAAAATCCATTCATCAAACTATGTATAATCGAATACTAACATATTACATATCCTTTCAAATAACTGAGCACCCTCATATAACAAGAGATTCCCAAGAGTATAGTGAATACAAGGGATGTTATTCATAACAAAATATGTACAAAGCAATACAAGAAACAAAATTAAACACATTATACATTTGAAAGTAAAATGTAGGGGTACATTCGCATCATGCAACTTCAAAAGAAATGAAAACAAAAACTTAAAGTGTATCATTGAATCCCATACACTAGAATACCAAGCAAGTAGCAATAGGGCAATGACAAAGCTACAGTAAGGAGGGCTCCATTGAGTTGAAGCATCAAATATCAAACTTAAATTGAATTCATTAACTACCAAACAATATGAAATATGGTGACATGCAATGAAAGTTTGAATACCGATACAATCAATTACCAGATATATTGCAAATACATCAAACTCCATATGAAATCATTAAAATGAGATTGAAATGTATTCCATGCTAGATATAAGCCACAAAGAGGGAGATGCTAGCAAGCATAAGGGAATAAAATTGAATCTATCAATGTTGAATACTATAGGTTTGAACACATAGAATGTTGGATGCCACCAATAGCATCAATGCAGCAAAAGCAGTGACTCAAGGGAGAGAGGGAGATGGCATGCAAAAGTAGAAGGTACAATGCCTGAAAAAAAATAACGCTACCCTAGTATTCATCTCCAAAATTGTTGCAAGAGAAATTGTTTAGGGAGATGTGAACCATTTCCATCATTTAACCATCAGCTATGTTCTTGGGGAGAATATTGGTGATGCTAAATGAAACAAACTGAAAAATAGGCTTACACTAATGATTTCAAGCAAAGGCACTTGGTAGGTGTAAAGCCAAGTTATGAATTTCCATCAAATAGCATGAAATGAATAAAATGCAATACAATATCATAGAAGAGACATTTCAAATGAATTCGCAGCATAAATCTATGCTTACCCATCAAGCTAACACTCCACTCAATAATGAATTTATGCAAATCGAAGATGAAATCACTGGGAAATTTTTTTGGCAAACAACAAATCATAGCGAAGGTAAAAATTGAACATACAACAATAAAGACATCAAAAGCTAGAGGAGAAATTGTCCTATTCACCTTGAAATAAAAAGGTAGTCTAATGGAAAGAAATTAAAATAGATTAACATGCATGGAAAAGACACGAATATCTATTAGATGGTTAGATGAAACTAGTACATCTAAGATTTAACAACAAATTTCTTAAACAAACTAATCCAAATAAATTGCACTAAGTTATGTAAATCAAAAATTCAAGTTGCAATCAAAACAATAGAAAATGAGATGCAAATTGTAGGGACAACTCGAACAAGCATGCATTGGCGATTGGTTGCAATTAGAAGTAAAATATCGAATAGAAAACAATCGTTTTCAGTAGTCAAGAGAAAGAGAGATAGTTCGCAAATAACAGATAAATGAAACAAGAGTAAAGACGATGCCAACCTGATATTATACACTTCAAAGACAGAAGAGGAGTTTTGAGGATAACTCTATCACAGCAACAATCCTTTTCTTCAAAACCTTGGTCAACCTTCAGAATTTTTTCCCACTTTGAAAATAACTTTTAATCAAAATTTTGTATTTTTATCAATCTTGTTGTAGACAATTTTTTTTGTTCAAAATAGTAAAATCAATTCCTCCCCTTTCTTCCCAAAACCCACCTTATTAAAAATCCAGAAATTCATTAGATTTTGAAGATAAAAATCAAGCAATATTCACTCAAAATGACAAGTTTCCATTCTGCAACTAATTCATAGTCATGCATGTGCACGAACTCCACTTTTTCTATCTTTTAAATTACTTTAACTTGTTTGAAATCACATCCAATCACTATTTTATTTTAAATTATATTATTTTCCTCATTTGCTTAATTAAATCTCAATGATAATAATAATTATTATCTTTACATTTAATTATAAAATACTTTATCGCATAACAATTTAATTTAATAAATTAATTATTAAAAATTCCATATAGATATCCATTTTCAATCTTGATTTATTTAATTATTTATTTAATTTCAAATTAGTTAAACAACCTTATAAATCAATTTAATTTAATTTAATTGATAAAACAAGACAACTCATAACAAAATTTATCAAACACCGCGAAAGGGCCAATCACGAAGGGGCACTACAATCAACACATTTGAAGAAATTTTAAGGTAAAAAAACTCACCACCAATGAATGTACAACCTTGTATTAATCTTAAATATGGATTACATTAACACAACTTCCCCTTTGGTCTAGTATTATTCTAGTAGTATGGAAATACAACCTACAACATTTACAAATCACTATCCCTAGTGAGAGCACGAATTCCAATACCCCCACACATGAGAAATCTCTAAAAATTATATGTAACTCACATCTATCATAGCAATCATAATGGCTAAAGATGCTTCTATATGTTGTCATAACTATATTTACATGCTATCATTGAATTTATCATAATTGTCATGATCCTCTTATAATCTTACACATTTTCATAACCATCATTTGCCCTCTTCCATGAAAGACAAGCTATCAACTCTTACTATTCCAATGCACCCCTATTCAATATCACCTCACAACACATACCCCAAGCCACTAGGAGAATTATAATCAAATATTTATCCCTATACCTCACATGGGGCATCCAACTTACCCTCTCCACTATTTTTGGAGATACACATGAACTACTTGACTATTAATAATAATTACATAAATACAATAATTTTATGATCACATAGTCTTGACATAGATTCTAATGCTCTAACGCTACATGATTGTTCTAATTGTCCAACACATGATGGATAGATAAAACAAATTAGGGTTTTCCCTTTTATACAACTCTCTAATGTGCAAATTTCACTATTTAGTATTCAAGTTGACAAATAACAAATAGTTGGAAAAAGATTGGTTTGACACATTTAAATTTGAATATTTAGAAGTTGGATTTGATAAGATGCACACTATAAGTCAATTCTCATAGAAAATAATTGAAGACACAATCAAAATAATCTGAAACAAATAAATAAAATACTGAAAGTACACATTTCACACTATAGATAGATTTTTTATTTTTTTTAAGAGCGAATTCTAATTATAAACATTCACTAAAATTTACATATCTTGTATAAATAAATCTTAGTAATAAATCATTTTTATTTATTAAGTCAATAATATGATAATAGTGTCTTTAATAATAATTCACTTGGAAGTGGCTCAAAATCCTCCAATCCTTCATATCTATTAAAATATTTAAGAATAACATCGTTTTATATTAAAAATATAAATTAAATACTAATTATTATATTTAAGACAAACAATCAAAATAATCTAAAATAAAGAAATAAAATATTAAAAATACACTTTTCATTTTTATAAATAATTTAAAAAAAAAACTGATTTAACTATTAACATTCAATATTTATATATATATAAATGAATCCCACTTACAAAAACAATTCACTATATTATGAAATCTTCTAGAATAATCCACTTAAAATGCCTAAAATTTCTCCAATATTCTCTCTATTAAAATATTTAGGAAACTAGTGAAACTTAGTGGATAACTATGCATTAGGATGTTTTCTCGTGACGAGTATGGTCCCATTTCTCTTAACTATAACAAAACGTTATAAGAAAATAGATAAAAAATAGTATATGGAGAACATTATAAGTTAGAAGAGAATAGATAAAAAATATTATACAAGGGATAATTTGTGGTCATCTCATTGAAATTGCAGCTTTGCTAATATAATATTAGCTACAACTTGCCTAAAGCGATGTTGGGAAAATAAAAGAATTAACACCTGCAAATAATTAAATAGTTTTGGGAGATTTCTTGGCAAAATGCTTGTAGAGTTGGAAAGTGTATTTTTCTTAATGTTTTCATAACTTTATGTCTTATTGTTTATTGTTTATTTATTTTTTATAGATATCTACATATTTTAAGGGTTACATAATGTATTATAATTGTGGAAAATATAAATTTTATTCATTATAATCTTTCTTTTTTTTATATCTTTTTTTTATTTAAAAAATATTTAGATTCATATATTAGAAAACATATCGAGAGTGCTCTCCAATTTCAATAATTGATATCAAAGTGAAGTCATAAAATTGATTGCAAAGACATCACTAGATTTAAGAGACTATTTGAATTTCTTTTCTACAAAAATCATGTATAGAAGTGAGCAGTAAATTTGTGATGTCAAATAAAGAGAGACTATGGATTTAAATATAAAGCTTTGGCATTAATTAATATTAAAGCAAGAAGTCACAAGAAAAAAGAATTGCATTGTCCAAAAGTTAGAGACATTGTTGGATACATATTAAAATAATGTTCAATTGTTAAATCTAAACACTTTTCCATATTAAAGAAAATGGGTACTCATGCAAACATTATTATTAAGGATTTACCTTAATATAATATATAATTGGTAATGATTTTTGGTTGGCTAGCAATTTACTATAATTTTTTGTTAAATGAAAATTAATATATTGAGTGTCATCTTCAAAAAGTTGTTTGGTTCTATCAAATTTATAGAATGACATCAAATGAAAATATTACCTGCATTATGGATGGAACTATGACAATACATCCAATAAATGCTCATTTTAAAGAAGAGTTTGTTAAGAAATTACACCAAACACTAGTCTTGATAAACTTGTCCATTATCAATGCATTAATAGAAAGAGGGTAGAATGCAACCACACTAAATAAATCTTGGGAAACAATCACCATTATTTTTAAACACGTGAATGATTTGAGAATTCACATGATCTAAATTTAGTTATACAACCTATGAATGGGTGGATTGGTGATTGAACATCTCTCAAAGCTCCATTATTTTTTAAATCATCTCATTAACATAGATGAGATTATTGTTGATAATGATCTTATCTTTATAACCCTTAATAGTTTTCTAAAGTCATTTGAGAATTTTTTGAGACTAAATTTATATTGAGTGTTAATATGCCAACGTTGAAATTCAATGATTTTAAGGGTATATTACTACAACATAAAGAAATGCTTCAAAGAGATTTGTGAAGTTGAATTAGAAAATATTTTTCCTCTAAGTTCAAGGGTAGCAATATTAAATGGGAATTTTTTCTTGTTACGAATAATGGTGAGAAAAAGGAAAATTTTCTATTATTTAAATCATCCAAGCCATTTAAAGATCTAATGCTTCAAGATGAAGAAAGATATGAACAAAGGCAAACAATGAGATATAATGGTTGATGTAGATATTGAAGATGATGATGAAAATCAAAATATTTTGAATGAATGATTCAAAATATCTCAAAACTGATGGTGTATAGGTCATCACTTTAGGTGATACTCACCACATGACTAATAATATTAGTTGAACTTGAGAAATGTAACAAAGTGGAGCACCCCTCCATTTTCTCTTTTGACCGAACAGTGTTCTTCTTTGTTATGTTTTGTTTTCTATTAGTACTTTGTCATTGACACTCGGTTACTATTTGATCGCTAACTATAAAGCGATGTGGATGTTACATTTTGATGTGATGGTATTTTATGTTGATGTTATAATTATGGCATGCTTTAGATTAGCATAGAGGATATTTGAATTAATGTTGTTTTATGTCTTTGATTAGATTATTGATGTTAGATTCGTCAGTTTTGTAACATTGTATTGGTGAAGGGGACGGAATTGCACCACTCGCTTATGAGCGCCCTACGATTCTGTGATTTCCTCTTCATGATGTGTTTTATTATGATATGTATGCATGTTCGATATCCACTTTGTTTGCAGGTTTATAGGTACAGGACATTGACTCCACTTGGTTTCACAGGTTTGACCGTGTCCATTGCCCAACAGTATTTGATTGGGAGATAGTAGCTAGGTTTCCCGTGTCAAGTCATCACCCTATTCATAGTGTGTCCTTGGTTTTAAGTGGGGTTTGGTTGCTTTAATGTTATTCAATTTCACCTTGATATTATTTAACTGCAAATTGAAAAAGGTAAATAAATGACATTAAATATTTAAGTTGATTACTAAATTAATCTGGTTTATTATGTTAGAAGATGTTATTTAATTAATTAATTAATTAAATTTAATTAGTAAAATAATTTAATCTTTGGATTATATTTATTTTATTGAATTAATTAAATTAATTGAATTGAATTAAGTTATTTTTAGAATTGATAGATATTTTAATTGAAAATTGAAAAATGTTTTATTTTGCATTTTTGGAGGATTTGAATGCAAAAAGAAATTGGGAGATATTTTATGTTTTGTTTTCAAAAATTTATGTTGGTGGATGAAAGAGATATTTTATTTTTCATGGAGTTAAGGGCTTTAACCATAAAAATTAAAAAAGGGAGAAAAGAAAGGAAAAATGAGAGAATTATGGTTTTGGTTTTTGATTTGTATTGTGGAGAAGTTATGTTGGATTGCTTGGAAGAAGATGGAATCTATGGAAGAATCATTGCACCATTTGGCATCCTCTCAAGCATTTGGAAACTAGGTTTTTTGTTTATTAAATTAATTTTATTTTTGAAAAAGATTCATAGATTTATATGCTATTTGAAAAAAAAAAAATATAAACTTTGTTTGAATTGAAAGAAAAACCCATGTGAAATCTTGTATCGAATTCTAAAACCTCTGTTTTCAAATGATTTTTCTCAAGAAAAAAATTGCATACCTAACTGTAAATGATTATTTTTGGAAATTATTTGCTCTTCTAGATCTATAATTTTTAGCAATCTGTATATAAATATATATATATATATATATGTTTTTCATTAAAATGGTTGTTCAAAATAATAAAAATGAAAAAACGAAGTTTATTGGGGATGATGGGGGCTCACCCCACAGCCGCCCCCATGGAAGGCGTTGTGGGGGAGACCGTGCCCAATGCATCCCATTAACACTGTGCCCACATACTTGGTGGGTCGGTTGTGTGTAAACACAGTCGTCCCAACTCCAAACTTCGGCACACATTCCAAAAAACCCTACACGGGTTTGACAGATTTAAATTCGTGTCTTTTTTTAAAAGATAATATTTTATATTATATTTTTTATAATATTAAAATATTAAAATATATATTGTATATATATATTAATATATATATATATATATGTGTATATATAAGTATATATTAATATTTATATATATATTAATATATATATATATATGTATATTTATGTATATATATTTAATTGATGTTTTAAATAGTTGCACGTTTTAAATGCAAATGGAGGATTTTAAAATAATATGTTTTAATAGAACAATTATTGTATTTTAAATTAATATGTTTAATACATGAAATATTGAATTTTAAAATGATATATTTTGGAAAAGAAGAAATGGTTTTTAAAAATGATATGTTTTAAAAGAAGAATTAAATGTTTTCATTTAAAAGCAAATACGGAATTGAAATATACAGTTTAAATTCCCTCCTTTGTCTGAAAGAGATATTATTAAATTAGTTTATTGAAGCAATAAATTACTGTATTTTATTGAAGGGAAGTGGATTTAGGAAATCCAAAAATAGATTTAATTCCTTTTTAAAATTCTCTTTTAAATGTAAACTTCTTATGTTTTCGTTTTAGGGGAAATTGTTTAGAAGTGTTAATAAGTCTTCCAGATGGGGTTTTTAAATCTTTGGGGTTATCGTATTATGATAGTCAGCCTTTGAATTGCCTTGGGTAGTGCATACAGTTGTATCCAGTTAATTACCCAGTTATCACGAATGGGAAGGTTTGCATTTATGTTGTGGATAGGGATTTAATATCCTTAGGTCGCACTAGTTTACCCTTGGGATGTGGATTTGTTCCATGTGTTGTCTTAGAGGAGTGGCTTGCAATGAGGGTTGGCACACAAAGTGGTGCCAGGGTAACTCATTGTGAGTTAGTTAATCCAGTGATAATGTAAATAAACTTATTAGAAGAATATGTAGTAGTAAACACTTAATAAGAATAATTGTGCCTCGCTCATCAACGCAAGGGCTTGCATAGACTTGGGATGGGATGAGAAGGCTTGGAATGTCAAGATCATTATCTTATCTCTACGAGAGATAACTGATTCTGCATTGGTTTGCATGAGGGGCTGGGAGTCGTTAGAGGCTTCTAGGAGATCCCGAGATGGGGGTCGGGGCCTAGGAAGACTTACCAGGATATCCCATGTAGCATTGTCATGACACTTCTCCTAAGTCAATAGTATGTTTGTATCAGTGATGCGATTGATTAATTAACTCTGGAAGCATTGTAACCATTGTGTTAGTGTTGTATTGTATTTGTTTAAGTTCAATTATGTTTTAGCTTGTGACTCGAGGTAGATGGCCTTGTCTAGGAATCCTTGTTACTATCTCCTAGCATGGGGGGTGGGTCTTCGGGTACCACTTGGCTGGGTGGAACATGCACCTTACTCCCTTGGGTTTTCTTCTTGTTCGTGTTAACGAGATTTCCAGTTCAAGAGCTTGTGGGATCTAGTTACTTTACATGCTTTTATTCATTTCAGTTGATTCATGTAATTTATTACCCCTCATTTGTAATCGAGGTGGAAGATTGTAATTTGTAATCATGCTTATTGGTTCTACCTCATTAGGGGAATGAGAGATGTAATCTCCTTTGTTACATTATTGGTATATGCAATCTTATTGTATCTCTTATTGTTATGATGTACTTTATCATGTATGGAATGTATGTGTTCCTATATTTTTTAAGTAGATAAATGTTTGGATTCAATTATGTTGTATGTATGGGTTTTAAAGTAATCTTGGTCTCATAACCTTAGAGGTTGTTGGCATTGGGTAGCGAACTTACATGTTAATTGTACTTTAGACAAAACAAAATTTGGTGCGTTTGAGTAGTTAATTGCAACTTCCTCTAGGGTTACGTGGTAGGGCGTTACACATGGTATCAGAGCCCGAGTTTAAACACTTGGTGCTCTGGGATTATGATGAACCCATTAAGCTTTTAGCTGTGTAGGTTTTAAGATGTGTACCTTGTCTAATACCTTGGTGTGTATGTGCAGGATTATGCCTCCCAGACACAGAAGAGGTAGAGGGCAAAGACGTGGCGTGTAGGCAGTTGTGATCGAAACATCGGGCATTGCAGAATGCCCCAGGGGGTAGTGACCAACAACCAAATCCTCTAGGGATCGAGGCTACATGCAGGGCACTTGAGGAGGCATTGGCACTCCTTGGTCAGAGGCAGGTTGGGGTTCAGGGTAATCTTGGTGAGAGGGAAGCTCCATCTTAGTCAGAGGTGCATATGAGATATTTACTTAGGGCACAACCAACCATTGTATGATGGAGCAGGCACTGGATTAGAGGCTAAGACTTGGCTTATACACCTCGATAGGTACTTTGCTATGCACCCTTACGGTAGTTATACCAAAGTGTGGTGCGCTATCATGCATCTATGAGGGTTCACATCCACATGGTGGAGGCTGGAGGAGCAGAAGCTCCATATAGATATTAACTCGGTGTCTTGGGAGATTTTTCTAGAGCGGTTCAGAGCTCATTTCCTATCCGACCACTGGCATCAGCATCGAGGTGATGAGTTTCACGCCTTGCATCAGTTAGCCTTGATAGTTGAGCAGTATGAGCAATGCTTCTACGAGCTCAAGTAGTTTCCAAGTATAGGAGATGATGAGGGGATGTTGGTTCACCACTTTGTCAGGGGCTTGAACGCTTTTCTTAGTGGAGGTGTGAGGGTTTTCAAACCCAAAACCATGGAGACAGTGGTGGAGAAAGCACGTCTAGTAGAGGAGAATCTGGCCATGGCACTAGGAGGCCGCATTGGTGTTCAGATCGATAGCACTTCAACAGCAAATTCTAGTGCACGAGGGGGTCAGACTCAGGGAGATGCACCTCCCAGGGCTCAACAAGGACCTTTGCAGAGTGGTCAGCAGTAGCAGGTTTCATAGGGGAAACATAAAGGTTTCCAGTAGAGGAAGGGGGACAAGAACTAGAGGTGTATGAAATGCTTCAACTTTGAGCATCCAACATAGAGTTCTCAGTCCACTTTCAGGGGTAGCGTGCAACAGTCTAGCACACCACCTGAAGCCAACAGCTATGGCAGAATTACTAGATGTTTCGCTTGTGGCCACCAGGGTCATATAGCTAGAATGTGTCCTAACAGGGACATATCTAGATTTTCACAGGGACCAGCGACATCTGAGCTGACAGTTGGGGATGCAGGCAAAGGGTATCGTGTTTTTGTACTGGTTGATAACCACCAGGAAAAGCATCAGGGTACTATCATCGAGACATTTGGTATGTTGTTGGGTAACCTAGTTACCATTTTGTTTGATTCTGGAGCGTCAAAATCTTTCATTTCTTCTTCTATCATGATGCGATGTAGACTGGGGGCAGCAAGGCAAGTTGATAGGTGGCAGGTTGAGTTAGCCTCGGGTGCAAAAGTTGCATCACATTCCCTTGTACTAGAGTGTAGATTGTAGGTTGGACCTCTCCTTACTACAATGGACCTTCGAGTTATTCCATTGGTTTCTTATGACATTGTCATAGGGATGGACTGGTTAGAGTCACATAGAGCAGTCATAGATTGTCGATGTAAGTCGATTCGATGCATTGATGCATCTGACAGAGAGGTAGAGATAGTGGGAGTTCAGAGGCTGATTTCCTTGAGAGTCATCTTAGCTATGCAGTTGAGAAGATGTGTGCATCAGGGTTGTCAGTTATTTGCTATTACAGTGGATGATTTGGATTTAGGAGATGGAGAAGAGAAAGTCTCTCTCAATAGTCACCCCATTCTTCAGGAGTATTTTCATGTCTTTCCAGATGAGATTCCAGGGATGCCACCTCAGAGAGACATAGACTTCAAGATTGACCTTGTACCTAGATTAGAACCCATTTCATGAGCTCCTTATTGTATGACCACCCAAGAGCTGAAAGAGCTTCGCTTACAGCTTGAGGAGTTGCTAGCAAAGGGCTTCATTTGCCCTAGTGTTTCTCCATGGGGAGCACTAGTTATCTTCATGAAGAAGAAGGATGGTTCACTTCGGTTATGTATTGATTACCGAAAGTTGAACAAAGTGACTATTAGGAATCGATATTTGCTTCCTAGGATTGATGATCTATTCGATCAGATCAAGGGTGCCATGATCTTTTCAAAAATTGATCTTAAGTCAAGATATCATCAGCTTCATATCTTTGACTAAGACATACATAAGATTGCATTTTGAACGTGATATGATCACTATGAGTTCCCAGTAGTCCCATTCGGGTTGACGAATGCACCCTCTATGTTCATGAGTTTGATGAATGAGGTATTTTGTATTTACTTAGATAGATTTGTCCTTGTGTTTCTTGATGACATTTTGATATACTCCAGGACAGTGGAAGAGCATAAGGAACATTTGCAGCAAGTATTACAGTGCTTACAGGATAATCAGCTTTATGCTAACCTATCGAAGTGTGAATTCTTCAAGACTGAGGTCCAGTACGTTGGTCATGTGATCTCAGGGGAAGGTATTTTAGTGGATCTTGCAAAGATCCAAGTGATCTCAAATTTTCCTATGCCCACGAATGTGGCAAAGATGCATAGCTTTATGGGGCTAGCGGGTTATTACAGGCGGTTTGTGCAGGGCTTTTTGAGGATAGGGTATCCTATCACCTCCCTTCAGAGGAAAGGGAAAAGGTTTGTGTGGTCAGAGCAGTGCAAGGCAGCACTTCAAAATATTAAGGAGAAGTTGACCAGTGCACCAATACTTGCGATACCTGATCCGACTGGGGACTTTGTAGTTTTTACAGATGCATCCTTGGAAGGATTAGGAGCAGTGTTGATGCAAGAGGGTCGTGTCATTGCAGATGAGTCACGGAAGCTCAAGGATAATGAGTTAAACTACCCTACACATGATCTTAAGTTGGCTGCAGTTGTTCATGCATTGACGAGATGGAGACATTTCCTTCTTGGCCATAGGTTTGAGTTGCACAGTGATCATAGAAGCCTTTAGTATATTTTCACGCAGCCCAACCTTAATGCTAGGTAGAGGCATTGGATGGAGTTTCTCTGTGAATATGATTTTGAAGTGAAGTATATCTAGGGAAAGGAGAGTGTCATAGCTGATGCACTCAGTAGACAAAGACATGAGTTATCCGAGTTAACTCTTGTTGTAGATTTGTGGAGTCAGATTCTTTCTTCCCTTCCAGCGGATAGTTGGTATTAGGAGGTTAGGACAGAGATAGAGGCAAGCAAATTTCTTGAGGGCAGGTACTCAGGATATTCTCTGGTTCTAGATGGGATATTGAGGCACATGGGACACATATACGTTCCTTCATCAGGTGATCTTTGCACCTTGGTTATGACTGAGGCACACCATGCACCTTATTCAACCCATCCAGGGGTGAAGAAGATGTATGTAGATCTGTGTCAATTGTATTTCTAGCAAGGAATGAAGCACAACATTGTAGATTATGTGTCAATATTTCTAGAGTGTCAATGGGTGAAGGCTAAACACCAGCATCTTGTAGGGATTTTGCAACTGCATCTAGTACCAGAGTGGAAGTGGGATATAATCTCATTGGATTTCATTATTGTTTTATCCAAATCTTCGAGATGACATGATGTGATTATGGTGATAGTTGATAGGTTGACAAAGGTAGCACACTTCTCACCTATGCGCTCTTCCTATAATGCATCATGTATAGCCAGAGTGTTCATGTAGGACATAGTGAGGTTACATGGTATTCCACGTCAGATTATTTCTGACAGGGATCCAGTGTTCACCTCAGCTCTTTGGACTTCATTACAGCATGTGATTGGGACACAGTTGAACTTCAGTTTAGCTTATCACCCAAAGACAAATGGACAAACTGAGAGGATCAATCAGATCCTCAAGGATATGTTACGTATGTATGTGATGGACCAACAGACGTGATGGGAAGATTATCTCTATTTGGTAGAGTTCGCTTATAATAATAGTTTTCAGATTTCTATTAGCATGCCTCCATTCCAGGCATTGTATGGGTGACCATGACGCACTCCCTTGAGTTGAGATCGACTGGAGGATGGAGTAGCAGGTGGTTCGGATTAGAGAGCATTTGATGGAAACTCAAGATAGGCAGAAGAAGTATGTGGATGCACATAGGGTGGATCGACAGTTTTCTATTGGTGATAGAGTCTTCTTGCGAGTGAATCCGCGAAAAAGTCCAATCTGTTATGGGAAGGGCTCTAAGTTAATGCCTCGCTTTGTCGAACCCTTCGAGATACTTGAGAAGATTGGTCCAGTTGCTTATCGGCTTGCTTTACTGCTGAGTCTCTCGCATATTCATGATGTATTTCATGTTTTTGTTCTTTTTCCGTACCATCCAGACATTTCTCATGTCCTTGATTGGAATTCTTTATAGCTAGAGGATGAGCAGCTGGCTTTGGAGCTCGTGGTTGTAACGAAGCATAGAACGCTCACTCTTCGAGGGTGATATATTGATCAGGTTAGGGTCCAATGGGATCCTATGGATGATACGCCATCCACTTGGGAAGATGTAGCTAAAATGAGAGAGCTCTATCCCTATTTGTTCACAGGCTTCCAGGAATAAGCCTAACCCTAGGGAGGGAGGATGTAGCACCCCTCCATTTTTCTCTTTTGATCGGACAGTGTTTTTCTTCATTATGTTTTTTTTTTTCTATTAGTACTTTGTCATTGATACTCAGTTACTATTTGATCGCTAACTGTAAAGCGATGTGGATGTTACATTTTGATGTGATGGTATTGTATGTTGATTTTATCATTATGGCATGCTTTAGATTAGCATAGAGGATATTTGAATTAATGTTGTTTTATGCCTTTGATTAGATTATTGATGTTAGATTCGTCAGTTTTGTAAAAATGTATTGGTGAAGGGGACGGAATTGCACCACTCGCTTGCGAGCGCCCTACGATTCCGTGATTTCCTCTTCACGATGTATTTTATTATGATATATATGCATGTTCGATATAAGCTTTGTTTGCAGGTTTACAGGTACATGACATCGACTCCACCTGGTTTCACAAGTTTGAGCATGTCCATCGCCCAATGGTATTTGATTGGGAGATAGTAGCTAGGTTTCCCGTGTCAAGTCATCAACCTGGTCATAGTGTGTCATTGGTTTTAAGAGGGGTTTGGTTGCTTTAATGTTATTCAGTTTCACCTTGATATTATTTAACTGCAAGTTAAAAGAGGTAAATAAATGGCATTAAATATTTACGATGATTACTAAATTAATCTGGTTTATTATGTTAGAAGATGTTATTTAATTAATTAATTAATTTGATTTAATTAGTAAAATAATTTAATCTTTGGATTATATTTATTTTATTGAATTAATTAAATTAATTGAATTGAATTAAGTTATTTTTAGAATTGATAGATATTTTAGTTGAAAATTGAAAAATGTTTTATTTTGCATTTTTGGAGGATTTGAATGCAAAAATAAATTGGGAGATATTTTTTGTTTTGTTTTCAAAAATTTATGTTGGTGGATGAAAGAGATATTTTATTTTTCATGGAGTTAAGGGCTTTAACCATGAAAATTAAAAAAAAGAGAAAAGAAAGGAAAAATGAGAAAAAATTCCGGTTTTGGTTTTTTATTTGGATTGTGGAGAAGCTCTGTTGGATTGCTTGGAAGGAGCTGGAATCTGTGGAAGAATCATTGCACCATTTGGCATCCTCTCAAGCATTTGGAAACTAGGTTTTTTGTTTATTAAATTAATTTCATTTTTGAAAAAGATTCATAGATTTATATGTTGTTTGAAAAAAAAAAATATAAACTTTGTTTGAATTGAAAGAAAAACCCATGTGAAATCTTGTATCAAATTCTGAAACCTCTATTTTCAAATTATTTTTCTTAAGAAAAAAATTGCATACCTGACTGTAAATGATTATTTCTGGAAATTATTTGCTCTTCTAGATCTATAATTTTTATCAATTTGTACATATATATATATTTATTTATTTATTTAAATATGTTTTTCATTAAAATGGTTGTTCAAAAAAATAAAATGAACCTTGTCAAAAATTTCATTTCGGATTTTGAAATCCGTAGGACTGGTAAGATTTTTTATTAAAAAAAATAAATAAAAAATGAAAAAATGAAGTTTATTGGGAACGTTGGGGGCTCACCTCACAACCGCCCCCATGGGAGGCACTGTGGGGGAGGTTGTGCCCAACGCACCCCATTAACACCACCACCACATACTTGGTGGGTCGGTTGTGTTAAACACAGCCGCACCACCAAGTATGGGGGTCGGTTGTGTTAAGCACAACCACCGCCCACAAGCATGGGCTCGGTTGTGTGTAAACATAGTTGCCCCAACTCCAAACTTCGGTGCGCATTCCAAAAAACCCTACGTAAGTTTGACCGATTTAAATTCGTGTCCTTTTTTAAAAGATAATATTTTATATTATATTTTTTATAATATTAAAATATTTAATATATAAATATTAAAATATATATTGTATATATATATATTAATATATATATGTATATATATAATTATATAGTGATATATATATTTATGTATATATATTTATATATATTATTATTAAACTTTTTGGTTTTGGAAATTTTAATAATATAATATGTTAAATATATATTTAATTGATGTTTTAAATAGTTGCATGTTTTAAATGCAAATGGAGGATTTTAAAATAATATGTTTTAATAGAACAATTATTGGATTTTAAATTAATATGTTTAATAGATGAAATATTGAATTTTAAAATGGTTTATTTTGGAAAGGAAGAAATGGTTTTTAAAAATGATATGTTTTAATAGAAGAATTAAATGTTTTTCATTTAAAATAAAATACGGAATTGAAATATACAGTTTAAATTAGTTTATTGAAGCAATAAATTACTGTATTTTATTGAAGGGAAGTGGATTTAGGAAATCCAAAAATAGATTTAATTCCTATTTAAACTTCTATTGTAAATGTAAACTTCTTTTGTTTTCATTTTGGGGGAAATTGTTTAGAAGTGTTAATAAGTCTTCCAGATGGGGTTTTTATATCTTTGGGGTTGTCGTATTATGATAGTCAGCCTTTGAATTGCCTTGGGTAGTGTGTATAGTTGTATCCAGTTAGTTACCTGGTTATCATGAATGGGAAGGTTTGCATTTATGTTGTGGATAGGGATTTAATATCCTTAGGTCGCACTAGTTTACCCTTGGGATGTGGAGTTGTTCCACGTGTTGTCTTAGAGGAGTGGCTTGCAATGAGGGTCGGCACACAAAGTGGTGCCAGGGTAACTCATTATGAGTTAGTTAATCCAGTGATAATGTAAATAAACTTATTAGAAGAATAGGTAGTATTAAACAATTAATAAGAATAATTGTGCCTCGCTCATGGATGTAAGGGCTTGTATAGACTTGGGATGGGACGAGAAGGCCTGGAATGGCAAGATCGTTATCTTGTCTCTACGAGAGATAACTGATTCCGTATTGGTTTGCATGAGGGGCCAGGAGTCGTTAGAGGATTTCAGGAGATCCCAAGATGGGGGTCGGGGCCTACGAAGACTTACCAGGATATCTCATGTAGCATTGTCATGAAACTTCTCCTAAGACAATAGTATGTTTGTATCAGTGATGCAATTGATTAATTAACTCTGGAAGCATTGTAACCATTGTGTTAGTGTTATATTTGTATTTGTTTAAGTTCAATTATGTTTTAGCCTGTGACTTGAGGTAGATAGCCTTGTCTAGGAATCCTTGTTACTATCTCCTAGCACGGGGGGTGGGCCTTCGAGTACCACTTGGTTGGGTGGAACGTGCACCTTACTCTGTTGGGTTTTCTTCTTGTTCACGTTGACGAGATTTCTAGTTGGAGAGCTCGTGGGATCTAGTTACTTTACATGCTTAGTTACTTTACATGCTTTTATTCATTTCAGTTGATTCATGTAATTTATTACCCCTCATTTGTAATCGAGGTGGAAGATTGTAATTTGTAATCATGCTTATTGGTTCTACCTCATTTGGGGAATGAGAGATGTAATCTCTCTTGTTACATTATTGGTATATGCAATCTTATTGTATCTCTTATTGTTATGATGTAATTTATCATGTATGGAATGTATGTGTTCTTAATTTCTTAAGTAAATAAATGTTTGGATTCAATTATGTTGTATGTATGGGTTTTAAAGTAATCTCAGTCTTGTAACCTTAGAGGTTGTTGGGATTGGGTAGCGAACTTGCATGTTAATTGTACTTTAAACAAAACAAAAAATGGTGTGTTTGAGTAGTTAATTGCAACTTGCCCTAGGGTTATGTGGTGGGGCGTTACACAAAGAATTAAAAAGACATTGATACAAATGGAGATGATTGATAATTACAAATTGAAAGAGTTGCTAAAGAACCTCTCTATATTCCAACTCAAGGTAAAATATGTATTGATAATTATTTACTTATTGTATGACTAAAGGAAAATACTGCTTTAGTTAGTAAGATCATTGCCAAAAACATGAAAACTATTTTTTAACAAGGAACTTGTAAGGTGTTTGACATTGAAATAAATTAGTATATGATGGATATATGAGAGCTGGGGATTATTTTACTTGATGACTAACTCCTCTAAAGCCCTAATTTCAATTATTTCTTTCAGGAATCAATTATGTCATGATATTAACCTTGATTCATGAATGAAAAAATTCAATTAGAATATAGTATATCGTCCATCCATCATTACAAAGAAGTGATTTTTTATATAGAACATCTCACTAGTTGAGGTATTATGCATCAACCAAATATATGTTTCTTTTCATATTTTATTTTTGTTTATATTTTTAGTGGATTTCTAACTATTAGGTTTTCATTGTATTAGATAGTTCTCATTGTAAATAAATTTTCATTCTCAACTATCCATATAGTGAATTTTGAGTCCCAAACCAAAATACCATAATATAACTTTTCATTGTGATGGTATATACATACATTCCCAAGCTTATTGATCCCTAGGAGGTTTATTGTTAAAATTGTATTATTTTTTAGTGCACATTTATATTGCCACATATAGAAGTCACTCTATGAGTCCTCTTTAGTTTGAAACCCAATTTTGAAACATGTACTTGTATAATTAAGCATAAATCCCAAAAATATTTTGACCTTTTGATTGGTGGTAGATTATCATTGAAGACATCCCTATAAATAAGACACCAATATCCTTGGAATATAACATAACATAGTGAAGATGAGCACAATTTGTGGGATTTAGGTACTTGATGTGTTAGCCACATGTAGAATATAACCATGTGGGATTTTAATAAGAATCTTGTGTTGAACACACTAGGATATTGAGAGGGGGGGTGAATCGGTATCTTCAAAAACTTAAACCCTTTCAAGTCATAAACCCTTTAGCAATGTACAAATTTAGCCTCTTAGCAAGATCAAAAACTCATTCACAGATCAACAATACTTAATATAATCAGATAATAATGAAAGATAAGGAAATGAACACACATACAAAATATAACACCAGATTTACATAGAAAACCCAAGAATGGAAAAACCATAGAGATAAATCTCTCAATATAGAAGCTTGCTACTTACAGAATTATAATTTAATGCTCAAGTTACCAATGGACTTACAAGCTAAGGAACACAACCTTAGGGAAAGATACAAAGGACTTGCAGTACTGAGACGCACAACCCTAGGGTAAGATACAAATTACAGGGACCTTATGAGATTCACTATCTCATAAATATGATTACATTTTTCAATAATATGCTCTATTGATTGAGGCACTAACTACATCTTCCAATATGATTCCAAACAACTCACAAGCTGGCACACATCATCCCAAGTTGGCAACAAGGAAATGTGTAGCACACGACCAGTCGACCCAAAAACACACTTGCAACTAAATTTACTCAATGTGGTTCTCAAGAAGATAGGTTGAGACCTAAATCCAAATTAACACAACCTCAAATATTATCACAAACCCCCAAGCACATAGTGCAAGCAAGATAACAAGTCTTGTTAGCCAAATATCCATAATTTCCCAAAAACCAACTCAACACAATATGTGACACCAAAGAGATCAATCATTGACGTTCAAACCACAAAGAGATGTTCCATGAACATCTAGAAACACTTTTATAAACTTCTTTCACATTTTCATGCCACAAAAAACCACTACAAATGAAATAGAAGCATAATACTTCATCCTAGAAGCATAAAATACACAACCATGAGATAGAATATTAGTAAACCAAATTGTAGTACACAATATCACATGAGAACTAAATTGATACAATGCGTAGGTATTAAGAGCACACACACCAAGATATAAGAGAAAAAACATCAATATGGAGAAATGCAAAGCATTTTTCAAACTAGTCTAGACAACCAACAAAACTGCCAACACACTTAAAATAGAAGAAACCACCCTGGCAACACCAATGACCTAAAAATATAGGAGTGTAATATCCAGAGAACACAAACACTAAATCCCAAATTGTAAGACCATATCTTCAACAATAGAGGAATGCAAAGAATTCTCTCAAACAACCTTCAAAGCATCTTCCTGAAATAGAACCTTTCACCAACTTGTGGAGATCAGAACTTTCTTGCAACAACACATACTTCCTTAGGAACAACAAAAGAGAGTATACAACATACTAGAAACCATCAGTAACAAATATTGACCATCAATATTACTTCTAATTCTTATCTTAATGCTTTTAATCCTCATCTTAATATATCATCGTGATAACATCAACAAATATACTTAATACATCTTTACTTGACATCAAACAAGGCATGACATCTAACCATGAACTTATCATCATAGCATATCAGTAACATACAATTGTAGAAACCAATGAAAATCAATGTCAAACAATAATCTCACAAATATGTGCAACAATATCCCAAGTGTTGACAACTAATAGCATATCAACAACATACAGTTTTGTAGAAACCAATGGAAATCAATGTCAAACAACAATCTCACAAATATGTGAAAAAATATCCCAAGTGTTGACAACCAATTCCAAAAAACTCACCAAGTGTTGACATCAAAGACAACCAATGCCAAAAATACAACTAAGTGTTGACATCATAACAATCTCCTCAAATGTTGACATCAATGACATCAGTGCCAACATCTTGATCCAAAATTTGTATGAATTTTCATGTTAGAACATTTGAATATGATATATATGTAGAATATATTATGACATATGATAGACCTTTTAAATTTGTCTCATGATGTGTATCTTATGGCTATTTTTCTTATATGTGTTTTGTGATACATGAATAAACTATTTTTTATTATACTCTATATCCATGACTTTATCAAGTGGTATTAAAGCCTACTTGTAGCTAGGTTGGTGGAATGTTTTGAGGTGGTCCCACATAAAGGCTCATTTATTTGTGGTATTATAGATTACCCATAAGATAAAAAGTTTAATATAAGAATATTTGACCAAAATCAAATAGGATAACATGATGATTAAGATGATAGAAGGGAGAAACATGGTTGTGGATTGGATAGTGTTTTAAGAATTATTAAAGTAATATTTGGAGCCCTTGAGACTATAAAAAGGTAAAAAAAAAAGAAGCTTAATTTTAAGATGCCAATATTGATGGAAGACTGGTCTAAGAATAAATCCATAAGGAATATTTCAATTTAGGGAAAGAATTGAGTGTAGAAGATAAATATTCTAAGGTATTGATTTGAGTGGGAAACAAACTAAGGTTTGATATTTCTTTTTACTTAATAGTTTGGATCTATATCTCAAGATGGTGTGAGAATGGAGCACAAAAAAGAGAGGATATTTTATGAGTGTCCAACACTATAGAGGTAAAAATATTCCATCTAAATTAGTAAGCTTCTAAAAGGAATTTTATCACATATTTTAGTGGAATGTGAGTTACATAAACACATTACATTAAAAGGGATGGATTTAGTTGGATAGTTGTAGCAATACTTTTTTAAAATATTGAATAGGGTGATGGAACCATATTGTTAGTAGTCCTAAACTTTGGAAAAACATAAAAAGTGGATTATGACACTTATATAAGGTCATTAGTTCTCTTCTGAATTAAGAAGCTATGCCAATTTGTTATTTCTATAAAAAATTGAATGAATCCCAATAAAAATTTGAATGAAGCCCATTAAAAATAATTAGTTTATGATTAGAATTTTTATGCAATTGTTCAATATTTTCAAAAGTGGAGGCATAATTTATTACCAAGGGATTTTTTTATATAATAATACCATCAAGTATTAATATTTAGTAATAGTTAAGAAAAGTTAAGAAACATGGAGTGGGTGGAGTACTTGAAAGGATTTTATTTTTTTCTCTTGAACATATGTGATGTAACCAATAAGTTGGTATATGGCTAGAGAAAAGAGGAATATATTATCAAATATTATGATAATAGAGTTATTCAAGATGGGTATGATAAGGTTTATGTACATCACTACTCTTAATTTTGTAAATGCATGGAAGATTTTTGTAGAGCCCTAGATTGGAGGGAAGGTTTCTTGTGAGGATTATTTTTTGTAAGAAGGAAACTTGTTCAAAATAAGCTAGTTGTGTACACCATAGATCTCTATAAGAGATACCTAATTAGGTAACTATGTAATAGAGGATTGGTAGGGTATTTCTTATAGATAAGATAGTGACCATGTTTGAGGAGTAGTATTTTTTACAATGCCTACATGATTATGTTAGAAAAATTGTTGAAATATACATAATTTGTCAAAAATTGAAGAGTGTTACCTATAATATAGGGTTATATGTCATGAATAGTTCTAAATAAGCATAAAGAGAAACTTTTCATTAATTTTTTTGGGACTACCACAAAATTACAAGGGTAATAAATCTATCTTAGTAGTTGTTGATAGGTTTTTAAAATGATGCATCTAATTTCTTAAAAAATAATAAGTTTTACTTCTAAATTTTCAAACTTATTACTTAAGGAAGTAATGAGGATACATGGGTTCTCATTGAGTATCACCTAAAATAGGGATACTAAGTTATTGAAACACTCTAATGTATATTGTGGAAAATATTGGGTATGAAGTCAAATTAAAGTTTTTATACCATCCATAGATAAATGGTCAAAATAAATTTCACTAACAAGATTATGGGGAATCCCATAATAAGTTTGGTAGGAGACAAACTAAAATAGTGTCATACCTAGTTGATGCAAGGAAATTTTTTGTTCAATAAATCAATTTTTCAACCTACATGATAGAATTGGTTTCATATTATGTAAGGGATATAAACTAAAGATATCACTAATTTTTTAGAGTAATTGATGGACAATGCATCAATGTACACATTTAGTAATTTGCATGACACATACAAGATATGCATCTACAAGTGAAATAATATTTGGGAAAAAGTAATATTAAGTATAAGATAATTAAAAATTATCATAGGAGAGGAAAAAATAAGTTTAGGAAGGGTAGGTTTATTAGAGGAACATATAATGAGATTACATATAATTTATGAGAATTCTTCTGAGATTGGGTTTCCATAAGGTTTGGATATCTAATTTTATTCAACATAAATAATAATAAAATCACTACAATGATTATATTGGAGACAATAGGATTTTTAGATATCAAGAGATGTGATAGAGTAGATTGTAAATAAATATTTGAGTACAAAAACCAATAAGGAATATAGGGAGTATTTGGTCACTATAAGGGAATAGGGATTGAGGAGCTTTCTTAAGAAGCGGGCTTGTTGGGGTGGCTAATACAATCTATAATTTCCTTAATTTTAAACACCATGCTCAAAAAATTGTTACTTAGGGTGATGATAAGAATTAATCCTTGATATATACAATTGATATATGAGGATACTGGAACAATAATATTATGTGATAAAAAATATTTATGATTTTTATACAACTTAATTAAAATTATCAAACAAATGGCATGAAGTACTAAAAATGTCACAATTTCACATGAGACTTGGACTAATATAGGAAATCCTTACAAGAAAAATCCCTCTAGAAAAATGGCATTCACAATTATATTATTCAAGAAAGCTACACCTAATACAAAAGCTTTCTCTCACACATGATTCTCAATTTATACACTAGTATCATGTAACCTCAAATAAGGATTTCACACATTTAGGATTCAACCACACATGAAAATATCCAAATTTGACACATCGGTATTAATAAATAGGTATATCTACAAAATCATCCAACAAGAAATTTTAATAATATAACTATTTAATTATTTTTAGAATACCAACAATCACTCAACTATTTAATGACCATATTATGACATCAAAATAATGGATATTGCATATAAAATTACTTCTCCATATAGTTGATCACCACATATCATAAGTAGATGCTACTAAAATTTGGTCAAAAGATATTTACATGCTTCTCCTATACATAATACTTTCCTTCACATACTACAACTAAAAATTACATGTATTATTTTGGAAAAGATATGTGAGTGAATTATTCACATGGTATAATTTGGAAAAAATTGTGGAAGTTTAATATGTATATTTTCTTGTGTACACTAGTGAATTTTATGACCATGTCTCAAGTATGTGTTATTGGGTATCCATCTTTAGAATTAGGGTTTTGTAAACATCACATACAGTCCTTGTTTGTGCACCCTCTTCTAATAATATTTGTCTATGTAAGCAACTATAGTTAAGAGTAGTTTGAGAAAGGGTTTTTTTAAATTTATGTATGCGGGTGTGTATTTGTAAGTGAAACATAGAAAAAGGTTATCCTAAGTCCTAAGTGTTTAGAACAATAGGATTCAAGGCCTTTTTCTAGGGTTTTGAATTGAGATGGAGATCAACAAGGTGAAAATACTGACTTTCAACCTTGAAGACGAGCCAATCGGACCAAGATCTCCATCTATTTGAGGATGGGAATGGATTGGAATTGATTAACTATGATTAACCTAATTATAATATATGACCTAATATGCAAAATTTAAGAATTTGAAAATTAACAAATTGAAATAGTAACTTGCATGTAGATCTAGGAAGTGTAGAGGACTATGTACCTATCCTAAAAATTTGTTGGTTTGAATACACGAACATAGTCACCCTAGAGTGTATGAGTCCTTGTAAACATTTCCTCCTTGGTTTTTGAGGTCCTCTGATGATAGATCTAAGCTTTTGATTCCTGGTTGGAAAGATTTTGAAACATTATCAAATAATTCTATAGGCAAGATTTTCTGAGTTGGTCCAAGATGTAGGGCTTCAATAACAACAATGAATAATTTGTCTTGAAAATTCCTTTAATCCTCTTCAAGCCTAAAACTTTCATATTTAAAGAGAAGGAAAGAATTGTGCCATTTAGGGGCTTTCCTTAGTCAAACCCCATGTTAGTTTTTCTACTTCCACAATGGCAATGCTAGTGATAAAATGATAATGGATAAGAAGGAATTATGAAATCACAAAGTTCTACAAATAACCACCATTTAATGGCTTCCTTGAAGGGATAAAGTCATACACATCAACTCAAGGTCTTGGATCTTTCTTTCTTTGATCTGATGTTAGGATCTAGGACTATTGAACGTGAATAATAACTTTTACAACAATTAAATTGAAGGTCTTTAAAACACAATTTCATAATTAAAATGCTTAAACAAAAATTCAATGATTAAACAATAAATTAGAATCAGAGAAAGAAGAGAAGACAAGAAACAACAAGTTGATGACGAAGTTCACCAAATGACTACGTCTTTAGGTCCCTCTCCAATAGAGTTACTGATCCTTGATTATGCTCTAGAAAATGGTTTACAAGGCTTCAACTGTTACAAAGTCTCCTCTTGTCTCCTTGATAATGAATTACAAGAAGTCCTTCTCTCTCAAGTACAACAAGATTGAATTCAAGCTCCCAATGCATAGACATGAACAATTCACTATCACAAGAAAATTCTCTTCATAATTCTCTCTATTTGAGAAATTTCCTCCAATCCTCTAATCTCCTCCTTTTATACACATTTTTTACCCAATATAGTTCTCAACCATATGATTTTGAAAAATCTACCCTATCTCCCATTTACAACAAAAATCTCCAAAAATCCCCCATAATTAACATGAGTAATCTTCCCAAAATAATTCTACCCCTTTTAATTATGGGCCCTTAAAATTTTGGGCTTACAAAATAATAAAAACCCTTTTTTCAACCCTTAAATAATCTTTAATATCTTTTAAAAATATTTAAAAATCATTTAAGATTATTACTTAAGCCTTATGTTATTGGGCTATTCAATTTAAAAAGGTTTAATAGGTCAAAATTTTAGGGGGGTTAATATTTTAAATATAGAGTATTAGGTTTTTCTTGTTTAAGAATAAACTACACCTAAAATTTGTTGAAATGCACAAGACAACTAAGAGGGGGGGTGAATCAGTTGTACCAAATTACTTTATTTCTAAACTTAATTGATTCCACTTTAACCCAGTCTGTTATTAAGTGTAAACATGAAATACAAATAACAGAAAGAAAATGCCAGAGACACCATATTTACGTGGAAAACCAAATGAGGGAAAACCACAATGAGGATTAGCTCACAATATAGTAATAATGCAATACCGAATACACATGATCACTTCCAGAGGGCTCACTGCCTAGATACAAAGGCTCACTACCTACAATAGGACTCACTATCCAGAAGGAGGCTCACTTCCTACAAAAAAAGAAAAGATAAATAAAGATCCACCACAAAGGTTCCACACATCCACAACTTGATTAGAAGATAGTAGATACCATCAACTCATTACTTTTAGGAATCTAACACATCAAAGTAGTGATGCCTCAATTTTCTCTTGCACACTCTTCTTTTTGTACTTGTTCGCGCACTTCTCTTGGTTGCTTCATTCACACACAATGCACAAGATATCAACTTGCATTTATACCATATTCAACCCTAAAATCATTCTCCAAGGTCGGCTAAACAACATTCAATTTAAAAATTCAAATTAGGTCAGCTACTCAACATTCCTGCAGTGGATAAGAATGAGAGAGGACCAATTACACATTTAATTAGGACCCAAACAACATCTTGGATCAATCACACGCTTCCTTAATTTGATGCACATATTCATGTAACGTGTAGACACTAGGTTGGCCAAACCTAATGAAAACACCAATGAGCTTTGAATTGTGTGCATCTACAACAAGATAATCACACATGGATTACCCAAAACGCTTCATCAGAAACTTTACCATCTCTAAGAATACTTTAGGTTCATCCACAACAACTACAACACACTTTATTTATAGAATACTCTTCAACAGTCTAACCGAACCAACCAACAACACACAGGAGCTCTGGAGCAGGTCTTCTAGAGTGCCAAATACCAAGAACATTTTTCAGAACATAGAAACCATGAAAATGAATCATCTCCTAGATCCACAAGATTTGAAACCTAATACCAAAAGACTGCAGATCCAAAATATTTTTCCCAATCCACAAAAAAATAGTTCTAGAAAACCAATTCACACACCAGTGACCACATATTTCATTCTCCACTGATCCAGAAGCTAAAACTTAGGATATGTTCTCCATTCAAGTTTATTAACAATACCACAGATCCACATAGACATAGGATCAACACAAAATAAATGCAGAGCACAATATCGGAGCACACTCAGAACACACACTCAACATTGCCTTCATTATTTCTTAATTTTCTCAAAAGAACTTGGTAGAAACACAACTACAGCTTCATAAATATAGCTCCATGTACTCTAAACACTTCTATGGTATCTCAACTATACAAGTACCATTTGTAAAGAAATTGAACTATGTTGACATCAATGACAACATTAATGCCAACACCACCAGACACATCCATACTTGCAAAAATCTCCCCCTTTGTCATTGATGGCAACACATGATGTGAAAAAACATCAAAGACACAATCACTTGCTTATTTTTTCCTTCAGAAGTGACAACCTGCATAAGCATAAATTTTTCACATGACTCTCTCTCCCTTTTTTTATCTTTTTCACATGAACTCTCCCCCTTTGACATCAATGGAAAAGGAATTTTTTGCATGAAAAACTCTTTCTGTATAAGGTTCTGATCACTCCCCCTTAGGAGTAAACTCACATCACATATTGCAACAATGCATCTCTCTACTCCCCCTAAGGAGTGGACCATAATCATCAGTCCAAATCAAAAGAATCCATAAAACCACTAGGTTGAGGAACCTCCATGTGCATTTAGTTCAAGAAAGGAAGGGTAGTAACCCCTAACTTCCCCCTAAGATACTCAAAAGTATTCTTTGGAAGGGCCTTAGTGAATATGTTTGCAATTTGTTCCTTGGTAGGTACATATTGAAGTCTAACTTCATTCTGCAACACCTTCTCCCTCAAGAAGTGATATCTGATAGATATGTGCTTTGTCCTAGAATGCATCACTGGATTCTTTGAAATGTTTATAGCACTTGTATTGTCACAAAAGATAGAAATAGGCTCATCACAAATCACACCTATACCCTTCAAGGTTTTCTTCATCCAAAGTACCTCTGTACAGCAGGATGTTGTTGCAATATACTTATCTTCTATAGTGGATAAAGAAATCGAATCATATTTATTACTCAACCATGAAACCAATCTTCCTTAAAGGAATAATGCACCGCCACTTGTACTCTTCCAGTCATCTACACAACCAACCCAATCTACATCAATGTAAGCAGTCAATGTGAATTCATTATCCTTTGGATATCATAGCCCATAATCTAGAGTTCCCTTAAGATATCTAAATATCCTCTTTACAACTGTAACATGTGCTTCCTTAAATTCAAATTGAAATCTTGCAACTAAACATACTGCATGCATGATATCTGGTTTAGTAGCAGTAAGATACAATAGTCCATAAATCATAGATCTATACATGCTCTAATCAACTTTAGAAGATTCATCATCCTTTCTCAGCTTACATTTGGTTATCATAGGAGTACCAATAGGTTTGGAGACATCCATTCCAAACTTATTCAACAATTCCTTAACATACTTAGATTGTGAAATGAATATCCCCTTATCAGTTTGATTTACTTGCAGTCCAAGGAAGAAATTCAACTCACCAATCATAGATAGGCAGTTTTTGCAGGGCTTTTCGAGGATAGGGTATCCTATCACCTCTCTTCAGAGGAAAGGGAAAAGGTTTGTGTGTTCAGAGCAGTGCGAGGTAGTGTTTCAAAATCTTAAGGAGAAGTTGACCAGTGCACCAATACTTGCTATACCTAATCTGACTAAGGACTTTGTAGTTTTTACAAATGCATCCTTGGAAGGATTAGGAGCAGTGTTGATAAGGAGGGTCATGTCATTGTAGATGAGTCACGGAAGCTCAAGGATAATGAGCTAAACTACCCTACACATGATCTTGAGTTGGCTGCAGTTGTTCATGCATTGATGAGATGGAGACATTTCCTTCTTGGCCATACGTTTGAATTGCACAGTGATCATAGAAGCCTTCAATATATTTTCACGCAGCCCAAACTTAACGCTAGGTAGAGGCGTTGGATGGAGTTTCTCTGTGAATATGATTTTGAAGTGAAGTATATCTAGGGAGAGGAGAGTGTCATAGCTAATGCACTTAGTAGACAGAGACATGAGTTATCCGAGTTAACTCTTGTTGTAGATTTGTGGAGTCAGATTCTTTCTTCCCTTCCAGCGGATAGTTGGTATCAGGAGGTTAGGACAGAGATAGAGGCAGGTAGATCTCTTGAGGGTAGTTACTCATGATATTCTCTAGATCTAGATGGGATATTGAGGCACATGGGACACATATACATTCCTTCATCAGGTGATCTTTGCACCTTGGTTATGACTGAGGCACACCGTGCACCTTATTCAACCCATCCAGGGGTGAAGAAGATGTATGTAGATCTGCGTCAATTATATTTCTAGCAAGGAATGAAGCACGACATTGTAGATTATGTGTCGAGATGTCTAGAGTGTCAGTGGGTGAAGGCTAAACACCAACATCTTATAGGGCTTTTGCAACTGCATCTAGTACCAGAGTGGAAGTGGGATATAATCTCATTGGATTTCATTGTTGTTTTACCCAAATCTTCGAGACGACATGATGTGATTATGGTGACAGTTGATAGGTTGACAAAGGTAGCACACTTCTCACCTATGTGCTCTTCCTATAATGCATCATCTATAGCCAAAGTATTCATGTAGGACATAGTGAGGTTACATGGTATTCCACGTCAGATTATTTCTAATAGGGATCCAATGTTCACCTCAGCTCTTTGGACTTCATTACAACATGCGATGGGGACACAGTTGAACTTTAGTTTAGCTTATCACCCAAAGACAAATGGACAAACTGAGAGGGTCAATTGGATCCTCGAGGATATGTTACATATATATGTGATGGACCAACAGACCTGATGGGAAGATTATCTCTATTTGGTAGAGTTCGCTTATAATAATAGTTTTCAGATTTCTATCAGCATGCCTCCATTCTGGGCATTGTATGGGCGACCATGACGCACTCCCTTGAGTTGCGATCGACTGGAAGATAGAGTGAATCTGGGTCCTGAGATGTTGCAGGATATGGAGTAGTAGGTGGTTTGGATTAGAGAGCATTTGTTGGCAACTCAGGATAGGCAGAAGAAGTATGCGGATGCACATAGGGTGGATCGACAGTTTTCTATTGGTGATAGAGTCTTCTTGCGAGTGCATCCGCAAAAGAGTCCAATCTGTTATGGGAAGGGCTCTACATTGACGCCTCACTTTGTCAGACCCTTCGAGATACTCAAGAAGATTGGTCCAGTTGCTTACCAACTTGCTTTACTGCTGAGTCTCTCACGTATTCACGATGTATTTCATGTTTTTGTTCTTTGTCCGTACCATCCATTTCTTGTCGAAGATTGTTCTTTTCCTTTAAAACTATTTCTTGTTTGTTTTCCCTACTGAAAACTTCTGCAAATTGAATTTGAAGGCTTTGTGATTCTAGGCAAATCTTTGACAACTTCCCTAGAACTAATCCTGATCATATTATTGAAATTCACATGTCCCATCCGCTGGTGCCACAACCAATTCTCATTAATCTATGAAACGAAACACTAACCATTACTAATCTTAATCTAATAGATGTTTCCATGAGTTCTTCTTCTTGCCGCAATCATAGTTTCAGATCCTTTTCTAATCTCATAGGTGTTATCCCGAAACAAAATATTAAATCCTTTGCTACACATCTATCCAACACTTAAGAGATTATTCCTTAAACCCTTAACATAATAGACATTATCAGTACTATATTTTCCATCAAAAATAATTATTTCTTTACCAACAATTTTAGCACTAGAGTCATCTCCAAACATAACTATTCCTCCATCATACTTTTCAAGTTTAGTGAACTTAATCTTATCTCTAGTCATGTGATTTGAACACCCACTGTTAATTACCCAAAATTCTTCATCATGTCTAGCATGAAAAGAAATCACTAGAGTACCTTCCATCTCATCTTTCTTACTCTTCAGACCAAATTCCTTTGCACATCTTCCATGATTAGTAGATAAAACTTTATTTTCTAGGGATAGAAATAAACATTCATCTTTATCTTCCTCAAAATCAGACTCATCATCAAAACTTCCTCTGTATCTTCTTTGACATAGTACAATTTCTTGAACTTCCTATCCTTTTTCTTCTTGTGTGTAGCTCTATTAGGACATCTTGATGCATAATGACCAGTATTTCCACAATTGAAACACTTAAAGGGAAACATACCTTTGTATTTACTAGTACCTTTCTTCAACTTCCTTGTGAAGTTTCCTTCCAGCTCTTTTGAATCATCATTTGAGTCATCTCCTATCTTCATTGCTTTAAAGGTTGTTTCAGTTTTCTCCTTATTCCTTGCCAATTTAATCATCTCAAATGTAGTCAAGACACCAAATAGGTGCTCCTTAGTAACTACCTTCGGATCATATGATTCTTCAATAGCAAAGACTTTGTCACTGTAATTCTCTAGTAGGGTCATAAAGATCTTCTCTATTATATCTCCATCTAACATGTTACCACCTTGATTCTTAATATTATTTGCTATAAGTTAAAATCTCTAATAATAGCTTGCAATATCTTCACCTTCTTTCATTCTCAAGTTCTCAAATTTTTGCTTAGCAGTTAGTTTCCTTGACAACTTTACTCTATAATTTCCTTCATAAATCTCTTTCAATTTTTCCCATACTTCATAACCAATGCTTACAAAAATAAATTTGGTCCTTTCAGTTCTAGATAGAGCACTGAAGATAGCATACCTTTCCTTTTAATTCTTCTCATAAGTCACAATCTCATTTGTAGAGGAAGGAACAATGGATGGTGCTACATACTTTGACTCCACAGCTTTATAGGTCTTGAAACCAAGAGAAACTAGATAACCTCTCACCTATTCTTTCCAATCATTGTAATCAACTCCATCAAAAAATAGGGATTTGCAACTTGTGCACCATTTGATCTACCTCAAGTTGTTAAGCTTTTCACCGAGGAACCAGAGCTCAGATACCAATTGTTGAAATGCACAAGAAAACTGAGAGGGGGGATGAATCAATTGTACCAAATTACTTTACTTCTAAACTTAATTGATTCCACTTTAACCTAGTTTGTTATTAAGTGTAAACATGAAATGAAAATAATAGAAAGAAAACACCAGACACGTCATATTTACATGGAAAACCCAATGAGGGAAAAACCACAGTGAGGATGAGCTCACAATATAGTAATAATGCAATATCAGATACACAGGCTCACTGCTAGAGGGCTCACTACTCGGATACAAAGGATCACTGCCTACAATAGGACTCACTATCCAAAAGGAGGCTCACTGTCTATAGAAAAAGAAAATATAAATAATGATCCACCACAAAGGTTCCACACATTCGCAGCTTGATCAAAAGATAGTAGATACCATCAACTCACTACTTTTAGGAATCTAACACATCAAAGTACTACTGCCTCAATTCTCTCTTGCACACACTTCTCTTGCTTGATTCATTCACACACAATTCACAAGATCCTGACTTGCATTTATACCATCTTCAACCCTAGAATAATTCTCCAAGGTTTGCTAAACAAAATTCAATTTACAAATTCAAATTAGGTTGGCTACTCAAAATTCTCACAGTGGATAAGAATGAGAGAGGACCAATTACACATTTAATTAGAACCCAAACAAAATCTTGGATCAATCACACACTTCCTTAATTTGATGAAAATCTTCATGTAACGTGTAGACACCAGGTCAGCCAAACCTTATGAAAACACCAATGATCCTTGAAGTACGCACATCTCCAACAAGATAATCACACATGGATTACCCAACATGCTTCATGAAAAAATTTACCATCTCTAAGAAAACTTCAGGTTCATCTACAACAACTACAACAAAATTCATTTACATAATACTCTTCAACAGTCCAACTACACCAACCAACAACACACAAGAGCTTTGGAGCAGGTTTCTCAGAGCACCAAATACCAAGCACGTTTGTCAAAACATAGAAACCATCAAAATGAATCATCTCCAAAGTCCACAAGATCTAAAAGCTAATACCAAAAGATTGTAGAGCCAAAATATTTCTCCCAATCCACAAAAAGATAGTTTTGCAAAACTAGTTCAGGCACCGGTGAACACCTCTTTCATTCTCCATCAATCCAAAAGCTAAAACTTAGGATATGTTCTCCATTCAAGCTTATTAACAATACCATAGATCCACATAGGCATAGGATCAACATAAAATAAATGCAAAGCACACTCAAAACACACACTCAACACTACCTTCATTATTTATTAATTTTCTCAAAAGAACTTGGTAGAAAAATAAATACAACTTCATAAATATAACTCCATGTCATCTAACCACTTCTACAGTATCTCAACTATACAAGTACCATCTGTAAACAAACTAAATTGTGTTGACATCAATGACAACATTAATGACAACACCACCAAACACATCCATACTTGCAACAAAATTATCTCAAAACATATGCTTGGTGCATTGGTAGGAGGGCCAGTTGAGAGAGGGGAGGTTAGTGATTCGAAACACCTCTCCTCCAAATTTGGATTTTACACTTATTAAATAAAAACTAACTCGTAGTACATTATGAAACTATCGCATGGCCTAGTGGTGAGGAGAGAATCTTAGGAGGAAAAAGTTGGGGATTCGAATCCCCACAAGCTATATTTTGAACCATGCTACAGAGACCTTGCCACGTGGTGTCAAGTTGTTGGGCCATGTGGCACCTAATCAATTGCTACTAAAATACATGTGTCAACAGGTCATTGGTCCATGTCATCAAACTATGCCATGTCATTTGACCTGCCACATCATCTACCACATGTCAATCTCTAGTGATGCCACATTAGCATGCTGACATCATCATTTGTACTTGGTCAACCCATCTTTTTTGGAAACTTTGACCGGCTATATCTTCGTCGTATGAGCTCCATTTTTGATGAAACAAGCAGCATTGGGATCATGGCAACAAGCTCTTCATTTTGACATTGATTTTGATAAATTTTGAAATGATCAATTTTTTCACCTTTTTGACCGTCCCCCTATACCTATTTGACCCAACTTTGACTGAACATAACTTGAGCATACAAGCTCCTTTTGACTTTTTTCAAGTTGCGTTATATTCAATTTTTTGAGCTCTTTGACATGGTAATGAATTCTGGAGCATATGGAACACTTCATTTTTTGACGAAAAGTATCCACCTTGATCATTCTTGAATTCTTAAAATTGCTTGGAGACCTACAACAAGGGTTAGCCTTCACAAAAAAATGATAACATGACAATATGAACTCACATACACTTTGACATGATGCTTGGATCTTGAATTTATGGAAAAAATCACTAAAATGTTGCTCTTGACTTGCTCTTGAATGCTCTTAATGTTCACTTCTTTCTAGATTATTTTCACTTAGATTTCAAATGATGCAACAACTAGGTATTTGTAGGCGTCTCTCTAATTTCTCAAAAATTAAATCTTGATAGCCAAGATTTGCAAGTTGAATTTTGAATTTTAAAATATCAACACTGACATATCTAAAATTAGTCCCCCAAAAATTAGGGGGACCCATATGCCTTGGTGTATGGGTCCTAGCCCTATTTTCCAAGAAATTAAGTGTCAGGGAAAAAATATTAATTGGATGCATTTGTTCAATGCTTGCAATTTCTCATAAAATGGTACAAATGGGCTATAGAATCCACAATTTAGGAAATTAGGAACCCAATTAGGCTCAATAATTTAGGGGGCACAAAACATAGTGTGAAATTATCAAGGGTGAAAATTTACGATGGTACATTTAGCCCCCACTTTTTTGAGAGTATGAACTTACACTTAGACTAATACTAAAGTAGAAAATATATGTCAAGAGGGGTCTGATTTTCCCAATGTTGAAGAGATAGGATGACAATGAATCTAGGGAGTGATCAAGCCCCTAGGATTCAAGATCATATGGAAAGAAAACATAGGCACGAAGGAACACACGTGTACAAAATGCAACAAGACAACATACATAAACATACATGTAAGCAAAAATGAAGCATACACAATGAAAACATATGGAATGATGGATCATTAAGATGATGATGAAATGAAAACAAACATGATGTAAACACCAAGAAGACACAAAAAAGACACACAAGAAATGCAAGATTAGTACTAAAAGGGATTCAAGTCGGTAAGGTAAAGAGACCTTAGTCTTAAAATGTCTCAAATACCAAACCTCATCTGTTGAATAAATGTTAGAAAAATGAATGCTCTCATGAGGACTAGAAAGTTGTGTTATGCCACATCACTCATGAGCCACATAGATCTACTAACTAGAAATTTGTGTTATGCTAGGTTTCCATGCAATATAATGGGTTCCAAAGGCTAGGAAGTTGTGTATGCTAAACACTCATGAAAGACATGGATCCATTGACAAGCAAGTTGTGTTATGCTAGGTAGTCATGTTAAAAGGGGTGCTCAATTTATTGACCCAACAAGGTCCATTATCCTAAACCATGAACTATCTTGCAAAATATCACTTTAGGGAGTGCATAAAACTCACCTCAAGGGGTGCATGAAGTTTAATGTCACAAGGGATGAACAAAAGTCACCTAAAGGGGTGCACAAAGTTTAAAATAATAGGGGACAAAAAAATTCACCTCATAAGGTGTAGAAAGTAACATCATGGGGGATAGAAAAACTCACCTCAAGGGGTGCATAAATGATGATAAGATAAAGTTAAGACCTGAAGGGGTATTATAAAAACACCACCTCAAAAAGGTGATCTAAAAAATCAACAAAGGGGATTTTCTCAATACATGATTGGTCACACCTTAGTGAATATCACACATGGCATCACCACTAAGAGAGGAAAATTCATGAAATAAAAAATCACACCTTAGGGCATACTAACCATAGTATTACCATAAAGGGGAACACCATATGCCAAGAAATGTCACACTCTTAAGGGATATCAAGCCTAATATCACCACCAAAGAGACACTCACATAGATCAAGAAGGCCACTTTTTTGTTGACAAGATCACACTTCTTAGGAGATGTATGCTATCATCACTAAGAAGGGACCACTTCTTGTTCTAATAATGAGTAGGGGACTATATGCCCCCCTAAATTTTTATTGTACTAGTTACACAAAAATTTTAAAGAGATGTAAAGGGATCCCAAGAAGGAATGTACCTAACACAAGGCTACCTAATCCCTTGCTCCCCTAAGTGTAAGGACAAAGGTGAGCCAAATGGAATATGATATGTTGCTCCTTGCAAGATTAAATATGATTGCATAAATCCTAGTTTATACCTCCATACATGATACTAGTGAGTATGTTATGATACTATAACTACCAAATGACAATGAGTAACAACTAATACTCTTTTCATAATTAAGTAAAGAGGGATAAATTTAAGAACAATCCTTGGTGAAGGTGTAAAATCCTGGTGAATCTTGTATAATTCCTGAAAAAAGAATTAATTTTATTGGCGATTTTTTTGTTTTTCGAAAAATAATAATAATCTCAATTGGTGAATCTTTTGTAATCGCTAGAAGTTTGTGGAAAATCCTAGCGAATTGATATTTTTTTTAAAACCAATAAAATATTTTCATTGGCAATTAAAATCTATTTTCAAACCAATAAAATATTTCCATTGGAAAATTAAACCTATTTTCGAAACAAAAAATATATTTTTGTTGGCAATTAAAACTTTTTTCAAACCAAAAAGAAAATCATTGGTGAATTAAAACTATTTTCAAATGAATAAAAAAAAACATTAGTGAATTAAACATAATCTCAAAATAATAATAAAATTCAATGGCAAAATAAACTAGTATGCTAATAAAAAATCATAGCGTGGTTGGCGAAAATATCAAATGCTATAATTACATATTGTTCTATTTCGAGACAATTTTTTCGCACATTCAAATTCCTTCATAAAGTGTCCAGAATGGGAACAAGTGTCAACATATTTATTATTTATGAAGCTAGATGTCAATGCAAATTAATATAACCCATTGACTATTTGATGAATTTTTGATGGACGACTATAGTTGCATTCCAGAAGTAAATCTCTGAAGCACTAGACTTGTGAATTGAAACCTTTAGAATAACACTAGAATCATTAGATACAGACACATGGCAAGATCACAACTCACTGTTCCTTACCTTCATATCACTCATCGTAGTAATTGAAATTAACAAATAAACTTTTCTATGATGGCGCGATATAAAGGAGAAACTCGTGTTCATTGTGCTTTCCTAAAGTGGAACCAAAGAACGAAATATCTTTAGTGATAAGAGATATGAAAGGAAACAATCATATCACTCATTGTGGGAATGAGACATGGAGACCAAAAACCTTCTACAATGCATGATATAAGATAAAATCAAGGCTCATCACTCATCATAGTAATGAACTTGATGGGTTGAAGGATTTTAGCAATGAGTGATACAAGAACTTAACTGGCAAAAATATGCATGTGTAGAAAGTTTGTTTTAAAAGAGGGACCACCTAGGAAGAACATAGGACCAGGGCTTAAAAACTTAAGAAATTTTTATGCAAAAGATGTAAAGGCCAAACAAGGCTAAATTATCAACCTTATAAAATAATTGAATCACCAGACCAAAGTAATGAAGGAAATATGTGTGAAGGATATTTCATATGTCTGAATCCAGATGTCAACGCAAATCAATATAGCCCATGATCGTTCGATGAATTTTTGATGGACTGTTGTAGTTGCATTCCGAAAGAAAATGTTTGAAGCTCTAGCCTTGCAAATTCAAACCTCCAGAATAAAACTAGAATTGCTAGATTTCCAAAAATCAATGGTTGACATTTTAATATTTTTAAATGATTTAAAGTCATGACTCAATTTTTTGGAAATAATATTTTCACATCAACTTATCAAGTGGAAAATTAAATGTTAAGTGTTGAGTATTTGATGTCATTTTCTTCGTTCTAACTTCTATATATACTTCACCAACTTGATGTTCTTCATATAATTTATAATATATTTGGATTTGATTTCTTTCTTCTCTATTCTCAATTTAACTATGATATAGAGTCTTCATGGCGTGTCATGCTACCCAAATTTTTTTGGGAGAAAAGAAGCGAAGATGCAAATGACAGACGAAAGTTGGGTTGGTTTTTACAATTCTTTGTGTAAATGTTGAGGATGCTATAAGAATAATTATGGGTTGGGAATGGCTTCAGAACAACCTCTATGATCTATATTATGAGGTAGCTTTAGCTTTCTTGTCCAACTGCATGGACATTTTTCTCGACAAATATTTGGTGAAGATGCTGGAAATATATTATTTTTAGCCTTTCATTTACTCTATTTCTTCATTGGAGTTGGCACTAGAGCATTACAATTTTGAAAGTGGGTTAGCACCTATTGGTGGAATTTCATGCTTCTATAGTGCAGGTCCTTTCCCTAGTTAATATGAGATGTGGTCTACTATGTGATACAAAAAATGAATCATTAAAGAGTCTAAAGTTTTGGAGGAAGGTTTTGGGTGATTCCCTTTTCTTCTTTTTTATTACTTTGCTAAATTTGATTCACTTTCTACTCAAATGACAAACAGCCAGTTGATGGTCTTAGCTATTGTTAGAAAAACAAATAGTAATGAATTGTGTGACATGTCACATGTCTATTGTAACTGAGGGTAAATTTCTAGGTTAGTTTTAAATGAAAATAGAAATGAAACCCTAGCTTAACTATAAAGAACAAAGGAGGAAATAATGCAAAATAAAGAAAAATGTTACCAAAGCCCTTCAAAACCGCCATGAATCATCTCTATATCCCTTCTCCATTTGTTGCAAATATGTTGATTGCCCTCATATTTTTGTGAGCAACTATGACTATGACAAGACCTAAGCAAATATTGAAGGATTTCTATGAGAATGCAAGTGAAACTAAATTCTACATGCAATATAAAAACCTACAAAATGACAATGTTAGCCTAGGAAAAATGCAAAAGGAAAATGAAGTGTGTGTAGCTAGATAGATGTAGATTGCAAAATGAGACTAAAATTGCCTTTTTATAGAAAAGCTAAATTTAGATGAATGGCCAATATTGAAAGGTGAAAGATTCCCTAAGATCAATGGTTGTAAATACATGTGACAACCCCTAATTAGGATTAGGGAAACAATGCAAAATGAATGGCTGAGATTTGATTTTGAGAAAATCAAATCAAGGGTCAGAATTGCATGTGACGAGGATATTGGGAATAGATTTTGAGGTTGCTAGAGGGAATTAAAAATTATTTGATTTTAAAGGCTGAGATGACCTTTTGAATTAAAAATTAATTTAATTCAAAAGTGGTGGGACCATGTGACGGTAAATAATGATTTAAAATTATTTACTTGGAAATAGGGAAATTGCCAAATGGAAGTTTAAATAAATGATTTTATTTAAATTTAGAGGAAAAAGTCAATAAGACAACTAAATAATTAATTCTATTTAATTGTGGAGGAAATGGATAAAGTGACCAACAATTAAATAAATTATGCAGAATTTATTTAATTATGAGAAGACATTAGAATTAGAGACGTATTTAAATAAATAAATAAATAGAGTTTATTTTTTTAATAATCAGGAGGAAATAATGGACTATTTAAACTAATTTATTAATTTATTAATTGAAGAGGACATAAGGAATCAATGGCGTATTTAAATAAAATAAATGTATTTTTTTAATTTTTGCTAGATAAATCGCTGCAGAGGGGCAACACCCTATATTAAATATCAAAACAAAATAAACAGTTACAGATTGTGGTAGTTATCCACTGTAGCCAATTTGAAAATGGCAGAAGTTTCATGCCCATTAAAACAGCTAACTACAAAGTACCTAGATACATAACAAAGTTGAAAGAGAAAATACAAAAAAATGCTAAAGAGCACCCGGGACTGACTGTACTGGACTTCGAAGCAAGATGTTATGATGTTTACTCTTCTTCGACCATCACAGGGTTGTCTTCCTCTGAGTCCTCTGCCACCACCTTTTTCTTGTAGGCTATATAGTTTGTGACCACCGGGCAGTCAGCTTTGCACTTCTGGTGTGCTGGACAAAGAACTTTTTCCTCTAGGTCCCTGTCGTCCAACGGGATCCATTCTTTGCCTGTACCGAAACCCCAGTTGGTGTCATCCCTAGTTGGAAGGTCAACATCGAAGCCTTCATTCTTCACATACCGCAAGGCCCAGCCGCGAGGTAATTTGGTGGTGAGCTTCGTCGCCCTAAGGAGGAAATTGATGCTTCGGTCACGTACGTCCCACAAGCATTCGAAGCCTATAGGGTCAACCATCTTGATCAATGGGAACTTCATCACCTCCCAACCCCGAATGCATAGCACATTGTAGTGCTAGGGCATAGGAATGAGATTATTGTCGTCAATGTTGTCAAGGGCCCCATTGATGTCACCCAACCAGGTGTGATTAAACACCATCTGGGTTAGCTTCTTCACCAAAGATTTCAGGACTCCCATGTGGAGGCTGACCGCTAGGAATATGGATGGGATTTCCATGTTTGACCTGAACCTGTGATATGCTATGAGAAATTCCAAACCCAACACCTTCTTGGTTGCTTCCAGCACAACCGGGTGAGAGCAGGCCATTATCCCAATAAGCCTTTTGTCTATAATTTCTCCACGGAATGCCTGTTGTTGCTTCTCGATGTCCAAATCCAGTGGCATCTCCATTCTTGCTAGGGAGGTTCGAAGCACTTTTGACGGATCAGGCTTGCCTTTTTTCTTTTTCTTTTCGAAATGCCTAGCTCCGAATGGTGAATTAAACAATAGCTAGACCAAAAACCACCCGATTTATTACCTTGAGCCTGTGTCAGAAGACTCGTGTGAGCTTACTGGCCTACCACTGGAATTATGAACGAGGATTAAATTTTTGGTAAGTTTTAGATCTGCACAATCTGCTTGAAGCCTTGGGACTTGTTTGAGGGGCTGCCACCACACCAGCCACTTGATGGAGCTATCACATCTGAATGGACACGATGCTCATCCTTTCACCTACAGTGTTTTTAGTTGCCTTATTTTGGATTTGTGTTGTCAGACTTTTTTCCAGCACCCTGGCTAGGTGGAGCCTACGTAGGAGACTCAGAGGCTTTTTTTGCCAACTCATTTGCCATGCTGTTGCCTTCTCTGTAGATGTGGCTAATTTTGAATTCATCGAATTTGGCAGTTAACACTTTTATGTGCTGCAGAAGGTGGTTTAATTTCTAGTTTGGGGTGGAGCCACAGCTGATCGCATTTACTGTTATCAAGAGTCTCCTTCTAGATGTACCTTTCATACACCCAGATCGAGTCCCATTTGGAGACCCTGAGAAGTTGCCCTGAACTCAGCTTCATTGTTGGTGCAGAGGCCTAGTGGTAAGGATAGTTCCACTAGATGATTTCCATGTGAGTCCCTTGCAACACAACCCATGCCTCCTGGGCTTGGGTTGCCGCAGGCCACCCCATCGAAGTTTATTTTGATCCAACCTGGCTCTGGAGCCTGCCAAATTACTTTCGCCCTTTTGATTTTTGATGGTTTGCTTGCCCTGATCCCAGATAGAAGAGGAGGTTTTAGGCCTTTGAATTTTTTGAGTAGACAATCGTCCCAGTTTGTGAAGAGTCTCTGGTTCAATGAGTTGGCTTGATTTTCTTCATTTACTACTTCTACTATTGCCTTTTCAATTTTATCCCAAAGCCTCTCTTTGTTAAGTTCTTTGATTTGGAAGATTCTCCTTCTAGAGTTCCTAGATTACCAATGATGGGATGGCCTACCAAATTCCTCCAAACATTGATTTGCCTTATTTTTGTGGCCACATTTTGAACCATGAGGGTAGATCTGCAGGTAAGGGGGTTTGAAAGCCAAGTTTGTTTTTTACAATGTTCTAGCATTCATACCCTAAAGGGCAGTGTAGGAGGAGGTGGTTTGTTGTTTCTTCACTAGCTTTACATAGGATGCATTTTCCTAGGCCTTGAATCCTGAAGGTAGCTAGTCTGTCCACTATGAGGATTCTCTCTTGAACTACCAGCCAAGCAAAGACCCCTGCCTTAGGTAGGCATTTGCTGCCCCAGAATAATTTCAAGGGCCAATCTTGTTTTTTTAAAGCTAGCTCCTTCAACTTGTAGCCTAATTTAACTTTGTATGATCCACTGGGAGAACCACACCAGTGGATCGTGTCTAGTCCTAAAGATGGGATGAAGAATTTGTCCTTGAGGATTCTGGATAGGCTATCCTTCTGGGCCTATGGGCCATTTAGGATCTAGAGGTCCTTCCAGCTCCAAGAGCTGGCACCTTGATTAGATATTTTCATCCCATAGTCTACCACTTTATCCCCCCAAAGCCTGGAAGTTTCCTCCTTTATTGCCTCTAGGCCGGGGAAGTTGCATAAGGGGGGTTTCCCACCCCAAGAATCATTCCAAAAGGATGCACTTTCCCCACTTTTGATTTCCCAAGTTACATGTTGGGAGATTATGTCTCTGCTATCTAGGATGAAGTTCTAGATAGTTGAGCCTCTTGGGGGGTTGATTGTAGTGAGAATTCTAGTCGAGGCGTTAGAGTCTAGGTATTTTATTCTTAGAATTTTGACCCATTTCTAATTACCTTTAGAGTGGATATCCTAGGCCAATTTGGCACACATAGCCTGGTTCATTATAGCTAATTGTCTTAGTCTTTCTCCCCCAGCCTCTCGGGGTTTGCAAACCTTATCCCAGGCTGGGAGAGGAAATTTATTGTGATCACCTGTTCCTGACCAGAGGAATCTCCTAAAAATTTGGTTGAGGTCATCTTCTACTACTTTAGGGAGCTTTAGGCAGGACATTGAGTATATTGGGATAGCCGAGAGAACTGATTTAATCATGAGCAATCTTCCTGCCAAGGACAACCATTTTCCTTTCCAGGTACACATTCTGGCTTTGCAATTATTGATTAGGCTCTCCCAGTAGCAGTTTTTGTTGACTCCTGCAAAAAGTGGCATTCCCAAAAATCGCCTGGGGAGGTTGGCCACTTTTAGATTCAAAATTATGGCTAGAGACCTTTGCATGCTTGGTTGAGTGTTCAAAAAGAAGATGTCTGATTTTCCCCAATTGATGTTTTAACCAGAAGCCCTGCAATATTCATCTAGGAAGGTTTTGATGGTCCTTGCCTCTCTCCTGCTTGCTTCCCCCATTAGGATTGTGTCATCTACAAATTGGAGATGAGATATTGGCTCCATTCCATTTGCTACTTGGATGCCTTTCCACTTATCTTCTCTGACAAGGTTTTGGATTCCCCTACCCAAGACTTCTGCCATTATTATAAATAGGAAAAGGGAGAGGGGATCATCTTGCCTCAGTCCTCTAGAGGAGGAAAAGAATCCATGGGCTGAGCCATTCACCAAGACTGAGAATTTAATTGTGGAGATACAACTGTTGAACCAATTGATCCAGTTTGATCCAAAGTCGAATTGCTTTAGGACCTCTAGGAGAAATTGTCTGTCTACCATGTCATATGCTTTAAGAATGTCCAGCTTCAAAAGCATGCAGGATTTTCTAGTTTTCCTTACGGTGTGGATGGTTTCATGTGCTGTGATTATTCCTTCCACAATTGACCTACCTAGAGCGAAGTTGCTTTGTTCTTCTAAGATTACTTTGTCCAAAATGAATTTAAGCCGGTTAGCAATTATCTTGGTGGTTACTTTGTACACTATATTGCAGAGGGCTATTGGTCTGAAATCACTCATAGATTGAGGGTCCTTCTTTTTTGGGATTAGGGCTAGGAACGTGCAATTCATGGCTCCCAGAATAGTCATTTTTTTCCTTGATTCCTCTACTGCTACTCCTAGATCCTCTCCCACTATGTGCCAAAACTTTTGAAAGAAGCTAGCTGGAAAGCCATCTGGACCTGGGGCTTTATCTAGATTCATCTAGAAAAAAAAATTTATGACTTCCTCCAGGGGAATCTTTTCGAATAGAAGGCGATTTTGTTCCTCATTGATTAGAGGAGGAATAGATCTCAGTAGCTTGTCTCTAATAGATCTGTTTTCAAGGTAGTCCCTATTTAGCAGCTCTGTAAAGAAGTTGGTTGCTTCCTTATTAACTTCTGCAATGGTTTGGGTCATTTCACCATTTTATTTTTTGATTTTTGTGATTTTATTTCTATTTATATTTGCACTAGTTGATTTGTGAAAGAATTTAGTATTCCTGTCCCCTTCTTTTAGCCAAGATTCTCTTGATTTTTGTTGCCAGTAGAATTCTTCTTTTTTTAGTAGTTCTGAGAGTTCTTCCTTCAGGGTTTTTTCATTTTCAAAATCCACTGCATCCATACCATTTTCTATAACATGTTCATTCAGTGTTTTGATTTCCTGTTCCACTCTTTCCTTCTCTTGGAAAATGTTTTTGAAGTGAGAAATGTTCCATTCTTTGAGTTTAGTTTTGATGTGGGCTGATTTTTTGCTGATTTTGAAAAGGCTGGTACTATCCCCAAATTTAGATTCCTTCCACCACTATTCAATTAGTTTTGGGAGCTGATTATCTCTTAGCCACATATTTTTGAATTTGAAGGGGCTCCCTTGGGGAGGGACATCATGGCCAAGGGTGAGGGTGATGGGGAAGTGATATGAGCCTATTAGTGGTAAGATTTGGGCTTCTAAAGTGGTTGCCAAGTCCCCCCAATCCCCCCATAGGAGGACTCTGTCAAGCCTTTCTACAATATTGGTGAATCCTTTCCTTCTATTAGACCAGGTGAATGTTCCATTTTTGGTGATTATATATTTTAGATGATTGGAGTCTATGAATTTCTGGAAATCTTTTTGAACGGCCGTGATTCTTCCCAGGCCACCCTATTTTTCCTCATTATTCAAAGTTGCGTTAAAATCTCCTGCTATGATTCCTAGTTCTCCTTTTTTATTTTCTAGCTCACTTGTTATTTTATCCCAGACTTGTTTCTTTGTTGCTATGGGGAGTGGTCCATATGTGTTGACATAGAAGAAGGCGATGTTTTTCTTTAGATCTTTGAACTTGAGAATTTTCTAGTTTCTTTCCTCATTCTCCACTATGCCATCAATAGACATGGGGTTCCAAAGGACTCCAAGTCCACCTGAAGCACCTGAAGCTTCCTTAAAATGGCCTTTCCATTGTTTCCAAAAGTCCAGTCTCTTCTGGATTTCTTCACTACTCCATTTTGTTTCCTGTAAGGGTACGATGTCTGCTTTTCACTAGTCAATTTGGTGCTTTACCATGCGCCATTTTTCAGGGGCATTGATGCCCCTGACATTCCATGATATAATCCTCATTCTGCTTTGGGAAGGATGTTTTCCTTCCCAACTCGAATTTTCTGTTGACCTGAAGCATTTCCTGCTATTAATATTTGGCTTTGTTTGACATCCTTCCTTTTTTGGATTTATTTTTTTAATTTAGAGTATTTAACCTGGATTTAGATTGCTCTAGTTGTCTTATTTCTATTAATTCCCTAGCCTCCGATTCTTCCCAAGGGTCCAACTCATCTTTTGATTGAATGAAGCTACCCTCATCTTCTGATTGATCCATTTCCCCTTCAAAGCTTTGTAGAGATGGGGTTAGAGGGATTGGGATGGGTTACACCAGTTCTTTTTCTAATACTTGGGCCGGCAGAGGATTAGGATCTTGTGCCCCTGTTGCTTTCGATAGAATCCCTAATTGCATTTTTATGTCTTTTTGAAGATCCTATGCCCCTTCCATTAGGGCAATTAGGGCTAGCTCTATATTACTAGGTTTAACAGCCATTGATTCCTTGAGTTGAGTATCTAGATTGAGGGGATTCAGTCCAAATTCACCTATAGGTTGAAGCTTATGACTTAGGGCAGATTTTTTAGGGAGAGCTTCAGGCAGAGGGGAGCTTGGGGCATGGGTGTTTAGGTTTGAAGTTGAGTTTTATTTTTCTACAGTGAAGGGTATTCCAAACTTTGAGGGGCCTTCTGAGCATGATTCTCTAAACATGCATTTTATGTGTTCTTGACCTACCCAAATCTCGATTTCCTGTTGCCAACTTTCGTATTTTATCAGTATTTCCAAGGTTTTCTATATCCCAATCCCTTCATCTATTTCAACCAGGATGCCAGCAATGGCTCCTTCAATTCCATTGATAAAATCTCCATTTACTCCTAGGCACACCCCAAGGGCATCACCAATGTGAATTAGGGTTTCTAGATCCCATAATTCTGAAGGTGGGTCGATTAGTTTGAGCCAAACGGGAATTTGATTTATTTTGTAATTCCAAGGGTCAAAATTAGCCTTCTAGTTCAAATAATGGAAGCTTTGCCCATTCATGAACAAGGGTTTCCCAATAAGAATTTCAAATTTTAGATTTTGATCGTTGAATTCTACGAGAAAAAAGGAGTTTGGAAGTTGGCTTATGCTTACCCGATTTTGAAATTTGTTTTTCCACCAGGCTTTGATCTCCTCACTTGGGAATCCATGCCCTGTCCATTAAGTAAACATTGCTAACTCCGATAGGTGATCTACTCTTCGTTTGATTGTGTCCGGAGGCAATTGGAAGAGTTTGCTTCCCTGGGGTGTAGCCCGATGTTTGGATTTGGTTTGTGTTGCTTTGCTCTCCTGTTGGATTTTCGGGTGAATAGATGGTGATCTCTTTGATTTGGTCTTCTTCGATGATCCCTAGACTTTGGAAATGTTTTCCCATTGTTCAAGTTTCCCGGATTCTTGTTTCTTCAGACTTTATTGGTTCGCACCGGGGTGGGGTTGCCTATGCTGTGCCAATTCATGTCTAAGGGTTTTCCCTGCCGAAAATTTTCCTGGAACCACCCATGCCTTTGAGCCTCTGAGGAATTCTCCTAGTTGTTTTTTTGAGGCGGAATTCGATTGTGTTTGAATGGACGGATGCTCTTCTGGTTGTAGCCCGAAGAATTTCTCAGGTGGAGTTGGGATGGGTCACATTTGTCTACCCAACCTCCATTTTCGAATACCCACTGGGGGATATGTCTTGCGATTTGGGGGGGATGTTCGACATTCTTTTTCTGCTTTGAATCTTCTTCCAAAGCCCAATTGCCCCAGGATTTCCTTGAGCTTGCCACAAATTTTTGCTCATGTACTTTTTCGCCCGCACACTCCATTTAAAAAAAAATAAATGTAAATTATTTATTTAAATAGTCAAGAGGAATAAAATATGTGAATTAATTAAATAACTAAGAATTATTTAATTAATAGATGAATGTGGACAAAGGGACATAATTAAATATTTAATTATGTTAAGAAGAAAATATGGAGAAAATTGAGTTTGCAGGCCTAGGTCAATTTTATGTGTCTACATCTATATTTATTGTCTAGTGTAACAATTCTAGTAATATGTATTTTGTGTGGTTTTTTTTCACGATTAGTGGCTTTTTGGCCAAGTTGGCTATGTAGTATGTACTTCAGTCTTTAGTTACTTAAATTAAAATACTTTTCGTGGATCCATTCTTGTAAATCCTTTTTTCTTTGATCAATATAAAAATATGGCTTTTAAAACTAATAATAATTATCAACATATAGTTCTAATCATAATTGAGAAAAAAAAATTGTGACTTATTAGTGGAAATTGATAATGATTAAGGTAAAACAAGCCATTTAATTCTCTCTTTTCAATGCCTCGAAGTATTCTACCTTACATTTAATTCTCAATCTTTTTAATGCCCCGAAGTACTGCAGGTGGCAGTGTGGATTAATGCTATATGAACATCCAAAGTGATTGATTGGATAGCTTTATATTGAAAAATGCACAATGTACATTGTACTATAGATGATGATGTCATTAATCCAATGATCAAGTGAAACAAGATTTGTAATGATTTCATATCATTTGAGTGGCAATTTTGACAGCTTGTCAGCTTGAGGTACAAATTGCATGTAGCCAGACATCAATCAAATTAAAAAAATTAATTGTAAATGTAAGGCTTAAGTTACATGAATCGATTAAGTTGGTTTTTTGGTTTGCACAAATCATGATTATCATTATACCTAACCTCACACGTGACATGAATCACGAGTAAATAGGGATCAGGCTGGTGGTGGAATTAGTGGCCCATAAATAGGGATAGTGAGCACAACTGAAATCATTCATTGAAGGCTAAAGGCTTTACTATTGAGTCAATGTTCTAAATTTTCATAAGGGTTTTCATTTTGTAGGGTTTAATAAGGAATCAGGAAGAAGATGATGTATTATTGGGGATACCCTAAATTCTCTTGCCTCTAGTTATGTAGTTACAAAGTAAAAGACCAGTTTCCTTCAAGTTCAGAATGGGTGGAATTGGAAAGAAGTTGATATTTTTCACTTGACTTCTAAGGTAGGTTTTGAACCAGGATGAGGAGCTTTGATAGAGATAAGTGTTATCCTAGTGCATGGAGGTTGCATGCAAAAGATGGGAGAAATTTTACTACCCCTCATCTTTTTCATGACTCTAGTTTTCAATTAGAATAAGTACATTTTGTATCTTCACCACTCCCATTTCCCCAGCATGGTTTTCTTGGAAAATCCCTTGCATTTATTTTGAGAGCCACATTTGTATTACGTTTTCACCAACACAAGCTTGGAATAATGCATTTATTTTTAGAGTTACATTTGTATTATGTTGTCACCAGTAGAAGCTTGGAATCAATTTGCAATCCATTATCACAAGAAAAAATTTGGAATAAATTGTGTCTATGTAAAGTGACATATGTTATTTATACAAAATAGGAGATTTCCCACTCTACAACTACTCATCTTTAAAAAGATATGGAATAATGTAACATTGTAATTTAGTTGTAATAAAATAAATGGTTGTGTTATTCTTCATTATTCATTTACAGTAAATAATTATTGTCTGAGTTGAGTGTCTATGAATATATTCAAATCATTTTTTTTTTCCCTTTAAGAAATTAAGTATTATCTACTTATGAAATAATTGCATGCAAATTTAAAACATAAAAAAATGCAAATGAAAAAAGAAAGCTGCCATCAAATTGAAAAAAAACATTATAAACACTAAAAGTTGTCACTCTTGTTAGGGTTTACCAAAATGTTATTGGTTTTTAATTCATCATTGACCTTCTCTCCCAGTTCATAGTATCATTATTCATTTTATTAAGTCCTTTGGAACGTTAAGTTATCGGCCCCTTGGCCTTGATATCAATCCTAGAGCACTAAAGTTTAAAACAACTTTAAAACACATATTGTCTATATCATAAATTACTCAACCATTCGATGAACATTTGATGTGTGGTTGTAGTTGCATTCTAGAATGAAATACATAGAGTGCTAGGCTTGTGAACTTAAACATCTAGAATCACTCTATAACTGTTAGATTTACAAAGATCAATGGCTTATTATGTGTTGTCAATGTAGGAAAACAATGTACTAATTGTGTAGTCTGGAAGCAACACATTGACATTTCATTCACTTTAATGTTCGAAAAAAAGAAAAATTTATACTACTAAGTGCTAAGTGATTTTATTTTTAAGTGAGAGGTTCAACACATGAGGAGATCTTAGATTGCTAATAGCAATGCACTAGGGAGATTCTAGGTTCCACGTCCAACAAATCCAGTCCATGCCTCTCAGTATTAATCTTTTCAAGAATCAAAATCTAGGTAAGTGAAAGACGTAATTCCTATGACTACATTTCAACTTTCATCGTTTCTTAAAATTTTATTTTGTCAAACTTTAAAGTTTGGGTTTAGGGTTAAGAGACTTAAGAATTAAGAAAAATTGAGGAGGACTGAGATGGAATTCACAATTTCACATTGTATAAGCATGTTTACTACTAGTACCACTAGAGCAAAATCAGATAAAAAATACATTATGCAAAATTGCTTAAAACCCCAAGTTTCATTGATGAATACCATGATATTTATCATCTAGAAATCTAAGGTAGGCATACCTCAGAACTTAGATTTTCATCTGAGAATAAGGTTGCAAAGAAAATGCAAGTTAATAGTTACAATGCACCATGGGTAACTAGATTAGGGCACATGATGTTACATGAGGTTTTCCCTTGCCCAAAATTTATCATGGTTTGTGCCCAAAATTATCATGATAACAAAAGAGAAATTGTTAATAAAGATAGAAAAGAAGAATTGTTATCCATTAATGAAAAATAACTTGGAAAGGTGTTGGGGTTTACAACCAAAGAATTTGGAAATATCCACATTGACCTAGAAAAGCTTGCTAGTGATTATAAAGAAGTGGATGAAAGAGCAAAAAATTCTTTCATAAATAAAATAGTTCATGATAACATACAAGTTATAAAAAAATTGAAAGGTAATCATAAACCTCCTTATGATTTTGATATTTTTAGAACATGGGTTTAGGATACTATTTCTATTAGAAACCAAGATCACCTGCATGCAATCACCTGTCACATGCAAAAGACATGCAAAACCAAAGAAGATGTTATGTTTATCTCAAAGTAAAAATGCATTATTGAGAATCAATTATTACAAAGAGATCAATCCTTATGAAGGAGACCAAGAAACCCTAAAAGGGAAACCCTAAATGAAACCCTAGTGTGCACACTTAATAATTAATCAATTATTAATGTGCCTAAGTTTAGCTTAAGTACCTAAAGGAATAAGTGACTTAATTAATTAACCAGTATGATATAATTAATTAAGTGTAATAACTTATTACTCTAATACCCCCCCTTAAGATGAACTTTGGAAGAAGCTAAAACACTAGAAAAAGATGCATGAAAGTAAAGATGGGTCCCAACAACTAGGCCTGATCAGGTACCCATTTAAAAATTCAAGAATGAGGTAGAGAAGGAAAACCTAGTGGGACAAAACCCCCTACAATGAGAGGACATGCTGCAAAGAAGCAATGGAAGATCACTGTAGAGTAACACTGGAACCGCAATCTGGCAAGCAAGGAAAGATAATTCTATCTACAAGAAACCATATCGGAATCATAATGATGCAATAGTAGACCCGATGTCATGGAACACTCAAAAACTCCAAACGGGAACAACCTTGGAATCTATGAAGTAGCAATCGATTATTGAATGAATGTGATACTGAAATAAAGTGCAAAGATGCAAGGTGCACTCTCCCAACTGCCAAAACATCCAAGTAATCTCCAAAACACCCATCGGGACAAATCTGGATTAATGATAAACCTAGGATAGATATAGAAAAAATTGCATGGACAACAACATAGAGCTCCTCAATACCTTTCCAACACCACAAAGATAGCGAAAATCAGAGATCATGGAAAAAAGTTATGAGCTTGGAAGCATAAAATAAAAATATGACTTCAAACAGAAATAAATGCATTAAAATAGAAAAATACTATAAACTAAACTGCACCATAGGAAAGTTCTCAGAACCAGCTTTCCAGCGATATCTCGTTTGCCCAATTTCAATACCGTATGCCCAAGTTATGCTAAAAAGAAAAAAACTGCTCCTTTAGGGAAAATCAGGGTTAGGAGGGGGCAAAGATGTCATACGACCACTGACGTCATGATGATGTCAACACTTACCGAGCATAAATTTGATGGCCATCTGGCCGTCACCGCAAAAATTCGCCTCCCTGCAAAAAAAAATTTGGCCCCTGGTCACCCATGTGACCAAAGGCAAAGAGCAGGGGGCTGGGGCGGAGCCCCTGGTCCTCCATAAGACTAGATGTTGTAGAAAGGAAGCCCTCAGAGGCTGGCAGAGAGCCCCCGGTCCTCCATATGACCGAGGCGGAGCTGCTGAGGGGCCCGTGGGGGGGGTTGAAAGGAGGCCGGCGGCGATTTGGTGGAGGAAGCCGACCACCGCCTAGTGGTCGCTTGGTGGGAGCCATCTAAACTGGAGGCGTCGGTACAGAACACTACAAGGTACGTTTTTTTTTTTTAAATCAATTTTTGTGCCTCGTAACGCATTTAGGAGAGGCTGTACGACCCCCCAAGCGATTTTTTTTTGCCTCAGAAACCAACTGCTCCAAAATCAATGATTTGACAGGGGTTTCTAGGGTTTTGGGGTACTGTGAACGCGATGGCAATGTCCGTTTGAGCCCAAAGTGTCCCAAAAAATTGGCTACCCCTAGATCTTGTAGAAAAGATGCTTGTGGAAACCCTTGCACTTGAAACTCACGGAAAGGCCATATCTTCATATCACGAATAGGAAGTCGTAGGTCTGGAGCTCTGATACCATGTTAGAAACCAAGATCACCTGCATGCAATCACCTGTCACATGCAAAAGACATGCAGAACCAAAGAAGATGTTTTGTTTACCTCAAAGTAAAAATGCATTATTGAGAATCAATTATTACAAAGAGATCAATCCTCATGAAGGAGATCAAGAAACCCTAAAAGGGAAACCCTAAATGAAACCCTATTGTGCAAATTTAATAATTAATCAATTTTTAATGTGCCTAAGTTTAGCTTAAGTACCTAAAGGAATAAGTGACTTAATTAATTAACCAGTATGATATAATTAATTAAGTGTAATAACTTATTACTCTAACAATTTCCATGCTAGCATTTTTCCTCGGACTAGATAGCAATTGGGAAGTGGGTGCAAGCCTCCTTGAAATGGTATATAATATCCATTATGGTGTTCCACATGCCAAATATAAATTTATAAATAACACTATAGAATCCATGTATAAACATTTTTTAGTGATTAAAGGAGGTTCCACCAAGACATCTAGGTTCACAACCTACTTGTGCTACTTTTTTATTCAAATTTAGAGGAATGTTTCAAACCAACAAGCTTTAGATTCAGCCCTATGGTAATGCTCAGGAAAATAAAATGGCTCAAGTATATGATTGGACCACTGAGATAAGGATGCATGATTCTTGAAGGAACTACAATCATTTTGTAGCTACTTTTTGGCTCTATTGCATCAACCAATTAAAAATACTCCAATGCCTATATTGTCTATGCCATGTATAAATTGCATTCAACTAGGAAAAGAAATACAATTATATGATTGGTACATAATGGAAGAATATATTGTGCTAAGATTTTATGGATTAGGAGTAGAGCCATACAAACTTTCAATACATGTGACATAAAGTGTTTTTGCATTGGAATATGTAAGATAGATGCAGAGTACTGATGAACTACACTTTGGAGGCCAGTAAAAGAAGACCTTATTTCCTTCTTTAGATTTTTCATGTGGAGGGTTCACATTCTAGAGAAAAGAATTTAGTGTGGCATATGATCTTTTTTATTTTTTTTTATTTTTTTTTATTTTGATGTTATTTGTCATTAGCAGTATGATCCATGTGACACCATTAAATCAATTATTGTGGCCAATAGGAATGCTACAAGTAGAACTCAACATCAAAGTAAACCCTTTAAAACTTGAGAAACAAGGATTCTTGAGATGAGTTCAAAATAGCAATGGAGAAAAGTGTTGTTGAGAAAGGTATTTCTTTTGAACAATTGTCAGCAAAAATTATGGCATTACACCGAAAGACAATCAGTATGTACAACATTTTTATGAAAAAAGTGATAAACCATCTGGTAGAGTAAAAATGCTAGATTCTCTAGAGAAGGAAGTTCTAGATAAAAATTGGTCATGATAAAAACTTACTACCTTTTGGTCTATGAGGAAGGAGCTAGGTGGCCCAAGAGCTCTTGTAGACTATGGAGATAATGAGGAAGATCACAAGTTTAGAAAATTGTGGAATACAAAGCATCCCAATGATCATGAAGATCAAGAAACCGATGATGAATCTAATGATGGTATGAAAGAACAAAGTTATGCCAATTTCAAACCGTTTTTAAGTGAGGCCACAAAATAAGCATATACTTCAGGAGCAACCATAGCAAACAAATGGGTTAAGAAGGTCATCCTTTGGGGTCCCAAAGACAAGGCCCTTGGACGGTAACAAATGTAGAGAATAGAAAACCAGGTGATAAATATAGTCTTGGAACTGAAGGCGAAGGGCATACAAGTACAACTGAAACAATTCAATTTATTAGAGCTTCAAATCCACATCCTCATGGTCAGATAAAATCACAACTAGGACATGCCCATGGTGGAGAGCATAGTGTAACTAGCACTGCCACTAGTGGAAATGGTATGGGTAGTAGTACTAGTAGTGCTCAACATGTGCTACAACAAAAAATTACACACAAGAGGACAACAATACAAGATACCACACAAACACTAGGTGATCAAGGCATACAGAGGAGGCAAAGGATTTTGAGAGGTCCAAGTCACACTACCAGTGGATCCACCACAAAGGAGTTATTTCCAGGAACTCCCCCACTACCAGTTAGTGTGGCTACAACATCATTAGCAAATGAAAGTACTCCTATTCCTTCACAATTCAAGCATTCCATTGTTCCTACAATGCTAGGTTTTGATTACATTGAAGAGTTTAAAAAGAAATTAAACTTGTATACAAAAGAAAAGAAGCAACTGATGGAGAGTGTATTTGTTGTAACTTCAGAGCATGCAAAAACCCTAGTATTACCCAAATTTGACACAACTAAAGAAATAATGGAGTACACAATTGTTGTCCCCACAGTTCAAAATAAAACAACAAATTAGATGGCTCGATCTAAATTCCAAGTGAACAATTTACAATTGGATTTTTTTGGACTAAAAAATACTTAAAAAATTAATGTATCAAAGAAGAATAATGAATTGGTGTACACATTATTGCTAAATCAAGATAGAGAGAAAAAAAGGTTGTAGACTCAAATAGAAAATTTATAGGTAGGCCTAGCAAATGAGAAAGAAAAGAGGAAAGCAAAAAATAACAAGAGCAATGAATTAGAAAAAAAAATCAAAAATATGCCTCTACATCAACAAGCAAAGAGGATAAACAAAATGAGAAAGAAGTGAATGAAATGAAGCAAAGGTTAGATGAGAGAAATAAGAAATATGATGAGGAAAAATCCACTTCAAAAAAATTAAGACAAAGCACTGGTAAAGGAAAGGAATAGTGGGAACAAAAATTAGACAAAGAGAGAAAAATAAATGAAAGATTGGAGACAAAGTTGATGGAAGCAAAAAATGAAATTAAATCTTGTCAAAATAAGTTATCTGCATTTTGTAGAGAAACAATGAGGCATATGAAACAAAAGATCTAGGATGAAATAATGCAGAGGGTTGATCATTTGTGTGATGTGTTTCAATTGATTGATGATATCAGACTACATTATAAGAAGCTCAGCAAATATTTAGTGGACAACAAAAATGTGTTGGCATTAGAGAAGTTTGCAAATCAAGTTCAACAAATAGTCTAAAAATCTAATGACTATGATTTGAAATAAAAAGGGATTAATAATCATAAATTTTTAACAAATATTGAAGTCAAACAACATTAGTTAGAACACATGACAATTCCAACACCTGAATAGTGGAAGTTGCTAAAAAAGGTGATAAAATGATTTGATATTTGATAATATGAGTTTCCAAGTTCCAACTCAGCTCTGTGTAGAGTTTTCTTTGAGAAATATTTTGTATTGTCAATGCCTCTATGTACTCCTTCATGTGAAAATTAAAAAAAAAACTCAAATTTAGTAATGTGTTGATGTTCAATTATCTATATTATTTATTTTATCATTTGAAGAAAAAGTTTGGTTTCAACTACTAGATACACATTAAAAATTTAAATGATTGTTGATGTTCATTGTTGTATATGCTACTATTGTTAATATGTTATTAATCATTAATTTGAGTGATGAATCATTGGTGGAACCCTCAAAATTTCTTGTTCCATTGATTTAATATGGTTTACTTTGGTGGCTTTTGGTCTGAATTACAAAGATAGGGTTTAGGGTTTTATGTTAGGGGTGGGTTTTACTTAGTATATTTTCCCCTTGTCTAAACCCTTTTCTTTTGGTCTAATCCTCCATTGACATGTTATGGTTGGTTCCAACTCATCTCAGTTATATCTCATGCCTTTAAGTTCATTTTTTTACTGGCCCCTTGTGGTTAGAGTTCCCCGTTTACCCATCACATATATTTCCTTCATTACTTTGGTCTGGGGATTCAATTATTTTATAAGGTTGATAATTCGGCCTTGTTTGGCCTATACATCCTTTGCATAAAATGTTCTTAAGTTTTTAAGCCCTGGTCCTACATTCTTCCTAGGTAGTCCCTCTTTTAAAAAAAACTTTATGCATGTGCATATTTCTGTCACTTAAGTTCTTGTATTGCTCATCACCAAAATCCTTCAATCCATCGGATTCATTACCGTGATGAGCGATGATCCTTGATTTTCTCTTGTATCGCGTATCATAAAAGGTGTTTGGTTTCCATGTCTCATTTTTGTGATGAGTGATATGCTTGTTTCCTTTCATATCACTTATGGCTGAAGATCTTTCATTCTTTGGTTCCACTTTAGTGAAGCATGATGAACACAAGTTTCTCCTTTATATCATGCCATCGTAGAAAAGTTTTGTTGTTTATTTCAATTACTATGATGAGTGATATGAAGGTAAGGAACAATGGGTTGTGATCTTTCCACATGTCTACATCTAGTGCCATAGCTTGTTTTTCCAGTCACCAAAAGCATTCTCATTTCCAAATCAACTATGGCAATAAGTTATGGACTAAGGTTATATCTTTGTATTGTTGGGTTTCTCTCTTTGCTAAAGTGAAAGTGTATCTTTGTAACACTTCATAAACAAGTGATGGAGAATATAATGAGGAATATTCCTTCCATCGAAGGTGTTATCATTCATCGCCGAAGTATGGCCTTAATTTTAAAGCATTACTACGATGAGCGATGGGGTTCTAAAGGGTTAATGAACATGTGGGTGGCTACGTGGAAACTCCCTAGGGTATCTTAATTGTTTTAAAACAAACTTGGGAAAGCATAAAGTGATGGTTGAGGAGAATCATACATCATATTTTTAATCAAAGAAGATCAATAGCTGGAGTTTAAACTTGCATGACAACTTGTTAATTTGCTTGTGCGAGCTATCTATCAGAAATTAATGGAGAAGACGCTCTAATTCTGAGTCATAAAGAGGGTTGTTGATCACTTTTCTTCCATAATTGCAATCCTCGAGAGATGAAAAACTAGTTAAGTGAAGAGAAGAAGAAAGCAAAGCTCCAAGCAAAGAAATTTTTGAAGAACAAGCTACTAATTTTCTCAGTTAAGTTGAATTATGTACCTTTGTGAGTAATTTGTAGCATTGGGTAATTAAGAAAGTGAGTAGATAGCTAGGGTTTTCTATTTAGGGTTATTTCTCTCTAGTTAGTAAGGGAATTATAGTCGTTATACATAGGGTTTGGGGGTAAAGGAGTGAAGTTTGTTTGAAATTGAGTATGAACCCTTTGAATTCAAAGAATAGAATTGCAAGTCATTTATATATTGGAACCCTAGTTTTATTGAGTTGTAACAATTAGTGAGCCCGGTGAATCCTCCACTAAACTATAGAGGAAACCTACCCAAAATAGGGTTAAAAGGCCTAAGCCTCAAGATGATAATCTTATGCTTGACACACGGCTTGAAAAACCTACAAAGAATAGAGTTGTTAAAAGGCCTAAGGCTCAAGATGATAAGCCTACTCCTGAAACACTTGAAAAACCTACAAAGAAGAGAGTTGTTAAGAAAGATTACCCTTGTTTCATGGAAGAGGCCCCTAAGGACCCGACTGCAGAGGTTAAAATAATTGGAAAGAGAAAGACTGAGGAGGGTGCATTGACAACTCATTTTTTAGGATTTGGCTACTGGGATTGGTGATGTGGTGCTACTACAGAGTGGTTAGGATATGTTTACATATACTTTCAAGAGGAGGTTTTCTAGTCATCCCACTTGTTAGTTATGGACTTGTGACATTGGAAAATTGGTGTGCCCCATTGTGTTTGTGGAGGTGGACCTGATGCTTGAATTAGCTAGGTGATATGATCCAATTGATAGGACAAAAAAAAGGTTTCTATATTTTCTTCCTATGTTGGAAATTTTAGGGAGTCAAATAATGGAATTTTTTAACTTGAATCTATTTTCTTCCGAATCCATTAAGTTTCATGCACTATATAATTACTATGAGAAAAATAGGTTTGCATATAGAAAGAATGTTTTTCCAAGGCATAGGAGAAGTGATCTGAAGAAGAATGGTGTACCTTTCAGTCCTTTGTAGTTAAAACCATTTGATTGTGATGATTTTTAGGACTATTTCAAAATTACAGATTATGCATTATGCTAGGTCCTACACAAGAATTTTTGCATGAAAATGGATGTTGCTTTGATGGTTTGAGCAATTGATATTCAAAATAAGTATCAAAATAGGGCTTGGTATTATGCTTCCTATATTTCCAAACACTTGCATGAGGATTTGATTAAGTTGAAAGATGCAACCCCTCCATTTCCATGCAAACACTATTCTTTGTTGATGCATATGATATTGTGGAAAGGAAAAATGGTGTTTAGAAAATTCATAAAATTGAGAGAAAGGGATAACATGGATAATGAGCTGCTTGTGCAAATTTGGACCCATATCTGGGATGTGCACTATCTTGAATCTGATTATGCTATGCTTTGCAATATTTTCAAGTTTTTGTTGCTAGAGCAGTTGGGCCTAAAGATCGTTTACACAATCTCAAAAGGTGTGAAAGAAATATTGAGGCATCTAGAGTATGAGGAGGAAACTTCATAGTAATTTAATTGGTGGGATTGGTAAATCCAATCTGACTATACTACAATCAAAATTTATGGATCTCCAGTGCCACCCCACAAGCTTCCAATATATATGTCAGACCAAGAAGCCTTAATGGAGATAATGTGACAACTTGATGCCATGGATAAGGCACATTTTAGAAAATCAAGGAAGACATCCCTGGTAAACTGTTACTATGCTTTTTCCTATTTCACTTGCACTTTAAAGGAAGGCATTGAGAGGTTTGGCTCTGTATTAAAGAATCTTAGAGTGAAACAAGATATTATAAGGTTTTGTGACCTTGAAGGGGTTATTATCACTGAGAGAAGAGCCAGAGGATTATTAGGGAGACATCATCAACTCCTCTATCAAGAGGATGTGATTAGAAACCTGTCTTTTGATGAGGAAGTTACAAAAAGGAAAAAGTACATGGAAGAAAATTTATGCAATTGAGGAGAATATGTTAAAAGAAAATCCTTTCTACATTAGTCCTTACTCTGAGGTACAAGACAAATTTTTGCAAGAAAAATTGATGCTTGGAGTTTTGAAGACAAAATTTTCTTTGAAAAGGTTAAGCAAGCTTAAATAATGGCCATGGTGGCTAGGAAAAATCATGAAGCACAAATAAGGAGTCAGCCGACTCAATCTTCTGCTCAATGCATTGAAGTGTAAGCAAAGGAGATAGGAAAATAGCCCACAGTCACCCCATTGGTGACTTATTATGAAATAGAGTGAGAAGGTGAAGGATATGCACTTGAGGGGTCTACATAATACATCCTAGTGGAGGAGGAAGTGGATCAAATATTCACATCTCCTATTAAGGAAGATGCTTTGTATATTGATGTTCCTCTCAACATAATTGAATAATGGGATTATAATGAAGCTGAGAACGACGATGTCAGGATAAAGGCTTGTGATGATTTCATGTGTGATGATGATTTTTTAAAATAAAATAATTCAAATATTTTGTTATCCATTTGAAAGGCTTTGATATAAAAAATAGAATAGAAGAGGCAAAAGGAAAGGTTGACCCTTCTTTGCAAGATGAAGCTGAGAAGGAGGAGGAAGGAAAAATAAAGCTGGAAATTGCTGCTATGTCACCATAGGGTGCAAGAGCCCTAGTCAAAGGAAGTTGGACTCTATTATTACCTGGATGGGAACTATCATCAGCCATTGCATTAGATGCAATCAGGAAAGATCCAAATGCCTCCATCTTAGAGGAGATTTTTGATAACAAAGTTTTTGGCTCAGGCTTTAGTCCTAAGTTACATACACTTTTTTATTTGGTCTATGGCACCAAATACTAGGAAGCCTAAAGTGATAAAGTCTATGGAGAAAGAGATTGGAGCTATGGTTGTTAAAAGGGCTATTGAAATAATAGCTACTGTAGCTGCATAGTTGAAAATGCATGCTGCCATGTTGAGTGTAGACACAACCCAGATCACAGAAGCTAATTATAAAAAAATGTTGGATAAATACAATAAACTAATGGATGAGCACAAAAAGGTACTTTCCACTGTTTCTAATACATCTAGGGTTTTTCTCTCTCCAACAAGTTATGCTTTAGATTTGTTAGCATAAGATAGAGAAACCCAGTCACTGAGAATTCATAGCTTGAGATAGGAAGTGCAAGTAGAGAAATAAAACACAAAGAAAGAAAAAATGGAGACAGTCAAAGTGGCTAATGATATTTTTGATGATGTGTTAAAACATACAGTAAAAAATTTGGTAAATAAATATGATAATGTGTGGGATGCCTACAAAAATATTCATGAGGAAAATGTGAAATACTTGCAAGTTTAGAAAGCATTTTAAACTAAGTGGAATAAGTGGGGTGCTAGGGCGAGAACATTGAAAGAAATGATGCCTCAAATGCAGGAAGATCCTAAAGCTCCCACCAACATTCTTGATTTATTGAAGGCCATTGATTTAGTAAATGAAATCACAAATTTTCATGGAAAGTTGGGAATACAACTCCAAAATAAATTGAGAATGTTCAAAGAAATGGAAGGGCATGCTATGCCCAAGATATTGAATGATAAGGGTGAATTAAAGTGGTTTTCCAAATGGGAGCAAGAGTTGGGAGAACTGCTTCCTCATTCTAAGATGATACTGAGTGTTGTTGATTATTCTATGTTGAATCATAACATAGATAATATGACATAAATAGAGATGAGGATGGACACATTTTTCAAAGAGGCTAGGGTGCTAATTGATGCAAGGTACAACTAGTATAACAAAAAAATATAGAAGTTGTTGGATATGCAATGGCCAATTGAGGAGGATTACAACACATGGCTTGAAAAATTTATAGATTAAGCCTATGTTGAAGTATTGTAGAATGTTGTAGAATGTTGTATCCTCTCAGTAATGAATGTTGTAGAATGTTGTATCCTCTATGTGGATTGTGGAATACAATTTTGGGTCTTAAGTCTACAAATTTGGTGAGTAATAGATCGGAGAAATACAATGCATAGCCTAGAAATAGTACAGATTCAACTTTTGCTAAAATATGGATAAAATATTATTTTCTCTCCAGTTTAAATGTGGTGACAAGGATGGAGATGTGGAAGATATTTTATCTCTTCTACTTTTCTACAATTTATGATTTTCTCTGTTTTATGTTTGGTGTACATGGATACAATTTTGGAGCACGTCGATATTGCTACATTAGCCTGAAGATGCCTTTTGGAAGGCGAACTTTGATCTCCATTGATAAATGAAAAGGATTTTTGTCTCATGTAACATTCCCCTCCATTTGGAAATGCAAATATAACTAAAAAGGGAATGTATTTTGTATCGGTCCAATTGAGAAGGGATATGTACTTTCTAGCCTGAAGCTTATTTTTCTCCCGCGTCTCTATAAGAAGGAATTCAAGTCAAGAAGTATTGGTTCGTTGTTTTGTATTGATCACAAAGAATTTTGTAAAGGGAATACAAAGAAAATTTTAGCTTTTTGTCTTAGGTTTTGATTCAATCAGTTTGCATATGCCGTTTTGATAAAAAATACTAGCAATTGAATACAAAATGGTTCAAATTCAAAACCATTTCTCTCCTATGTACTTGTTTCATGAATTATGAATAATATGGTCAAGGATTATCGTATTTATCAAAGATTGTGTGAATGTAAATGCAATAGGAATTTATAAGGAGTGTGATAAGTGTTGTTCTTTAAAAATGATGTAGAATCACATATCAAATTCAATACCATGGAATACAATTTAAAATATGAAATATCACAATTTAATGGAATACAATATAAAATATCATCAACTATAGTTTGGAATATCATTCATGAAGTGTAATATAAAATAAAATATCATGAAGTGCAATGATTCACAATTTGAAGCAATACAATATAAAATATCATCAACTATAGTTTGGAACAACGAAAACTGATTCATGAAGTGTAGCATAAATATCTAAAAGTTGCTAATTCATTTCCATTTCCCAAATGGAATTAGGGTCCTAAAACTGACCTTCAACTTGAGATAAACTAAAAGAGTCATCTTGATTTTGAGTCTAGTCTTCATTTTTTTCGGTCTGCATCTCAAATTCAACATTCATTGTGTCGCTGCTACTACCACCATTACCAATGTTTGGAATTGCAGTGTTGCACAACCCTCTTCTTTCGCATATGGACCTCCAGATTGTGAGTGCCCTTTCAAAAGGAAAATTTGTGATATTATACACAATTCCTTTCATCCTCAAGAAATTTTCCAAATTCTTGTCTTGTTTGTTTCTTAACTTTGATTTCAAAAATTCCAATGAACTAAAAACTCTCTCATCCTCCACCAACCCCAATATCATTGTTTGACATAAATCAACAAGTTTGAAATATTTTGATATCGAACCACACAATATTTCACTCTGACCTAAGTTTTTCCAAGCCTTTGTTATTGATCCCAGTTCACAGGAATTGTCCATACCCATGGAATGAAACTTGTCCAGTATACTTCTTGCAAAATTCTTACGTTGTTGTCTAAGCTTATCTACATTTATAATTCCTTATATTGTTTGCTCATTGTATGTTACACTTTTCAAAAAGTGTTTGATCAAGATATTTACTTTATCATGAAAAAATTTGGGCTATATTGGTTACTCAAAATTGAGAATACACAATACCCATGGCTTCAAGTATTTCTTGTCGAGGGAATCTATCATAAATCTCTTGGGAAAGACATTTTGCAATTTCTTTCAAATTATCACTTCTAACCTAGTCGTTAAAATCTTCCTTTCTAAAAGGTACTTCTCTGATAGAATGACTGGTTGTTGTACAATGGTACATTTCTATCTCAAATCCATGTACATAGATACATAAGTCCACACTTGCATTAAACTATAAATAATTATCAGGCTTATTCAAATCAATAATTTTATACTAGATGAAATAATTTTGGCTTTCAGAAGTTAAATCTAGATATAGATGTGATCCCAATAAAGTGTTGCTTCCTAAAATGTGAGATGTTAAGATGAAGAACTAATAGTGCAATAAAGAGAAACAACAAGATAATAGGGCACCTCAATGATTAGCCTAAGAAAATAAACAATATGAAAGCAAGATAAACAAATAAATTGCTGTTATACCTTCATGTTGTTGCTTCCTTGGTTGGCCCTTGATGTTGAAGTCTTGTGTGCTCCTTGGATGGCAATGAAATGAAGTGGATGTAAGATGAATTGATGCAATATGGGTGCTAAAATGGATGAGAGCTTGAATGAAAATTTTGCAAGAGTTTATTTGCAAAAGACTTGATCCCCCTTAAAATGAGAGAAATGAGGGGTATTTATAGGCTAATTGGAATTCTCTAGAGAATTCAACGGTTGGGATTGATCCAACAAAGATCAAGATGAAGGGCTATGGTGAGTTGAGGACTCACAAGCCCTCACATCTTGACATGTGGAAGGTGAGATGTCTTAGGGTGGAGTGATGTGGAAATGAGGTGGATCTTGGGGGATGAGAAGATTCCTTGGAGGAATAAAAGTGAATTAAAAATTCACAATGATTGGAAGAATCTAGTGGATAAGAGAGTGTCTCCAAAAAGCTGGAGATTTGTCACATGTGGGTGATGTGACAAGTCCAAGGTTCTAGAAGCCCTTGGCACATGTGAAGTGACAAGTCAAGGCTTCTAGAATCTTGCATGGGGGATGGGGAAGACCTTGGGATAGTGAATTAAATTCACATGGGGAAGAGAGAATTAATTAAATTCACATGGGGAAGGGAGTCCATATCAAAAATGGTAAGTGGGAAGGTTGACCAAAAAAGGTAAGCCAAATGTGGCTAATGATTTTGATTAAGGTTGTGCAAACACATGATTAAGGTAATTAATGAGAGATTAGAGGCAAGTGGGAGATTATGGAGGATGTGACACTTAATCTTGATTAAGTGGTGCACATCCTAATCACAGATTAATTAATTTAATCTAGATTAGGAGAGGGTTATGGAGAATGTGACAAGGAGAGAGAAAAGAGGAATTAAAAATTGGTTTTAATTCAAATAGGTTTAAAAGACTAAATTAAATAATTTGTCATATTTATTTAATTTAGAGAAGAACAGGGTGTAAGGTAAAGTATTTAATTTATTTAATTAGATACTTTAAGAACCTTAGGTAGAAAATAAAATAATGATTAAATAAATTATTTAATCACTATTAATGGAATAGATGACTATAATTGACGATTTTGATCATATGGAAGTGATCAAATTTGTATGTCTACATTTTGCCCCTCTTCGAAGTATCGTTAGAATAATAGTGCTTCAAAGAAAAGAAAGTGCAGATGACTAGAAGAAGTGACCGAAAGAGGATGCCCCAGCGTGGGGAAGAGGATATGAGTCATTCAATTAATAAGGAATGGATGAAGATGCCCCAATCGTGGAAGGTGTTGATTATAGTCGAAAAAAATGGTAAATGTGAAGGGTAGGTATGCCCCCTTGAGAGGGCGACGGGGGAAAAGAGAGGGGTCCCGGGTGACCTCTCGATAGGAAGAAACTGATGGTATAGTTGGAAAAAGGGCAAAAAATTAGGCAAGTTTTCTTTTTGAATGAAGTCAATCAGACAAACGGGATGCAAATGGAGGCACTGGGAAGGGAAGGGATTAGTCAGAGGAATAAAACGGTAAATAAAAGGTAAAAATACCTTTTAAAAGGGGAGGGAAAAGAGAGGGGTCCCAAAAAAAATCTCTCAATAGAAAGAAATGGAGGGTATGGTTGGAAAGAGCTTGAAAAAATAAGCAACGTTTCCTTTTGAACAAAGTCGATCCAATGCACGGTTTGCAAATGGCGGCCCTGAGAAGAAAAAGGAGAAAAAGTGTTGCAGAGGGACGAATGTGCCCCACTATAGAAGGGGCAAGTTCACCCCGGGAGGGCGTGTTCGCCCCGAGAGGGCGGGTTCACCCCGGGATGGGGCGAGTTCGCCCCAAGAGGGCGGGTTCGCCCCGGGATGGGGCGAGTTCGCCTCGTGAGGGTAGGTACACCCCAGGATGGGGCGAGTTCACCCCGGGAAGGGGCGTGTCCACCCCAGGAGGGTGGGTATGCCCTGGGAAGGGGTGTGTCCGCCCTGGGAGGGTGGGTATGCCCCGGGAGGACGGGTACGCCTCGGGAAGGGGCGTGTCCGCCCCGTGAGGGTGGGTATGCCCCGGGACAGGGCGAGTTCGCCCCGGTAGGGCAGATCCTCCCCAACAGGCCGAGGGTGGGTCCACCCCACTGTAGGGGGCGGATCCGCCCCACTGCAAGCTGAGGGCAGGTTTGCCCCGGGAGGGCGAGTTCACCCTGGGATGGGGTGAGTTCACCCCGAGAAGGGGTGTGTTCGCCCCGGGAGGGCGGGTACACCCCGGGACGGGGCGAGTTAGCCTCGATAGGGTGGATCCACCCCAATCGGCTGAGGGTGGGTCCACCCCGCTGTAGGGGGTGGATCCACCCCACTGCAAGCCGAGGGCGGGTTCGCCCTATTGTAGGGGGTGGATCCACCCAGCTACAGACTGAGGGCGGGTTCGCCCCGACAGTCTGAGGGCATGTCCACCCCGCAGGCGGGAGGAAAGAGGGAGGGGGAAGAGGAAAGAAAGAAAGAGAAGAAGGAAAGAAAGAAAGTGGGGGGAGGAGGAAGAAGAAGGAGGAAGAGATGGGGGAAAGGATGAAAGATGAGATGAGGAAAGGGGATATGAAAATGATGATGTAAGTTCATGGATAAGAAATGATGATAAGCAATGGGAGATAAAGGTGAGCACAAAAGAAATATGATGTTGCTCCAGGCAAGCTGCAAAAGTGTGGATACGCCCTCTGGATTGCTGCAGAAGTGCAAATACGCCCTCTGGATTGCTGCAGAAGTGTGAATATGCCCTCTAATTACTGCAGAAGTGGGAATATGCCCTCTGGATTGTTGCAGAAGTGCGAATACGCCCTCTAGAGTGCTGCAAAGGGGCGGATGAGTGATGAAAGATGAAGGGATGTGGGAAAAGATGAGAGATGAGATGATGAAAGGGGATATGAAGACGATGATGTAAGTTGATGGATAAGAAATGATGATAAGTGATGAGAGATAAATGTGAGCACAAATGGATTCGAGGACACATATGATGTTGTCCCAGTCAAGTGACAAGCCAGGTTGAGCAGATGGTTGATGGAGTGTTGTTTGATAAGGACATGAGACATCCCAAAACAACACAAGGATGGGGAATGACACTTCCTGATGAGGATGAGGATGAGGATGAGGATGAGTGTTGTTGATGAGGGAATGATACGTCCCAAAACAACACAAGGATAGGGAAGGATACATCCGAATGAGGATGAGGATGAGTGTTGTTTGATGAGGGAATGATACATCCCAAAACAACACAAGGATAGGGAAGGATACATCCTAGTGAGAGTGTTGTTGATGAGGGAAGGATACATCCCAAAAAAACACAAGGATAGGGAAGGGTACATCTTGATGAGGGTTTTGTTGATGAGGGAAGGATACATCCCAAAACAACACAAGGATAGGAAGGGTACATCCCAGAGATGATAATGATGATGATAAGGATGATTGGATCAAGGCTTGTAGCAAGGCTAAAACCAAGAGTGTGATTAGATTATTTGAATGGATGAGGATGGGGGAGATATGCAAGATGATGGAATAAAAAATGAAATGCAATCCTAATACAATTTTCCATCCATAGAGCACTGATTTTTGTTATAGCATAAGACATCGGGCATCGGGGTATGTAAACCAAGACGGATTAGTGTCTAATGCATAAAACAAACATAATAGACAAGAAGGCTATTCCAAAACCCCAAAGTCATAAAGACAGTGGTCAGGCCTAGTATTAGGATAACCACAAGCACAAAAAGATGCCCCAACATAACACAAGACCGCAAGAGTCTTGGTGGGTACTACGTGGGACAACCAAGAAGACAAAAACATAAAAAAGGATCAAGATACGCCCCTATGTTTACTAGTCAAAGCACACCATGATATGATAGATCAAGGCGACCATGACAAGTGATGATAGGGAGCTCAAATGATAAACAAAATGTCAAAAACATCAAAAGATCACAATCAAGTTTGAAACGTCCTTTGCCATAGGATCAAGATGATGGATGGGGTTGATGCGATCTGTTAGGAAGGATACATCCTATTGAGACCAAAGGTGGAGAAGTAAATTAAAAGATCAACATGACGTAGGATACCAGAAACCGATTGGATCTTGTGATACAGATGACCGTTGTTTGATAAGCACTAGCTCGGATAGGGACATACTTGATGACACAACAAGACGACATGATGACAAGATGAAAGGACAAAAGGCAATAAAAACCCTAAAGACCTAGGGGCTCGAGGGTTGATCAAAGATCAACCTTGCCAACAGGAAAGCGCAGAGCCCTCGTAGTTTGATAAGAGACCATGGGTAAAATCGGAAAGAGGAAAATGAAGACCTCGATGGAGGACAATGATCAAATGGAAAAAATGCCCAGGGGGTGGACCAAATGATTGAACTTGTCTATGTGAAAGTGCAGAGGCCACGTAGCTCGACACAAGGCCAAAGATAGACAATGGAAGAGACAAGACAGACAAAAGATAGAACCCCGAGGGCAGATCAAATGACCGACCTTGCCTACGTGAAAGCGTAGGGGCAACGTAGTTCGACCAGAGACCGATGGCAGACAATGGATAAGGGATGATGAGATGACCAAGATAAATGGATAAAATGATGGAGTGGATATGATGAGCCAAGATAGGCCACAGGATTGGATAGGATGATGGTTGATATGTGTAAGATATGTAGGATGTGAAGCTCAGGGATGGGATAGGTAATTCAGATCATTAGAATATGAATTTGAGAGGTGAGAGGATGGATAGATGAGTGATGAAGATGTGAGAAAGATGTGGTAAATAGAGAGGAGGGATGAATGACGATGTGAATGGCATTGGGTTGCATGCGGGTAGCCTAGAGCTAGTTACCAATGACAAGGGATAATAGAGGGAAATGGATGGATGGATAAGAAGATGCTAGGATAGGTGGATAGATGACGGATAGATGAGTGATGAAGATTGGAAAGATGTGAGAAAGAGATAGGAATGATGATAGTGAGGTATCAAGTCATTGGATTGCATGAGGATAGCCTATAGCTAGAGACCAATGACAAGGGATTATGAGATGGAAGGAAAAGAAGATGCTAGGATAGGTGGATAGATGATGGGTAGATGAGTGATGAAGATTGGAAAGATGTGAGAAATAGATAGTAATGATGATAGTGAGGTATCAAGTCATTGGATTGCATGAGGGTAGCCTATAGCTAGAGACCAATGACAAGGGACAAATGGATGGATTGATAAAGATGGGGAGATAGAAATATTCTAGGATATATGGATAGAAGGATAAGGATTCAGAAAGATGAAATGGATTACTGGGTAGATAAACAGATGAGGAGATAAGGATGAAAAGATGGAAAAGGACTTGTGGATGGGTAGATAGGAAGATAAGGATAGGGAGATGGATTGGATGTTTAGATAGATGAATGGGGAGATAAGGATGAAAGGATGAAAAGGACTATGGGATGAGAGGATGGCGAGATGGAGAAGATTACTTGGTGGAATGGATGGATGATGTCTCCAAGGACCCAATTGCAAATAAGGAGATGCCCCCACTCTATATGTGTCATGCATGATGAGGCAAGAGGGATAGCAAGATGGGTGGATAAGGGAGTGAGATGGGCAATGGAAGATAGATAGAGGTGGATAAGGAATATGATAGTGTATGGATGGGAATATATGCCAAGAGGTGTCCAAAGCATGTATATAGGTTTTCCCCTACATTTATCAAGATCACAAGGAAGATGGAGGGAGTGGGGTAAATGGGATAGGATGGATATGATGCGGAAGATAGGCAGACGTAGGAGATGGAGGAAAAAAATGCGTAAGTGGATGTTGCCCCCAATCGTGGAAGGAGACTAGATGGGGAATTTACGCATGATGCTTGTTTGCCAAGTTTTCATCATGGGACTTATCCAAGGCACTTGTTTGCCAAGTTTTCACCATTGGACAAATGATTTTCTCTGTATTATTATTTTTTTTGTTTTGTTTTTTTGTATTTTTCTGATTTTTTGCTCTTTTTTGGAGTAGGATGTGGACGAAGATGGATAAAGATAGGGAGATGGATATGCGGATTTTAGAGGACAATTGATAAGGATAGGGATGAAGGACTTACACATCAAGTTCCATATGAGGTAATAAGAGCCCATGTTTGAAGTGACTATGCGGATGTTGGTACAACCTTATTAGACTGGATGGTTTATGCAAGAGGATGGATTAAAGGAATTTGATGGGGGAGACAGAGAGGATAGTGGAGGGGATGTTGGTAAGTGTATGGATGGAATGATGGAGTGGATTGGTGATGGGGGAAGGTGTTTAGGATCAACATGGGCACATATGATTGGGGATGCGAAAAGATAGGTGGATGAATGGATGGAGAGTGTGACGATAATGGAGGCATTGGGATAGTGAATTTTGGGATGTAGGGACCCAAAACAGATTTAGGAGATGGAGGAGGTGAATGATTTTGTGGGGAAATAACAACTTTGGATGTCGTTATGGACTTTTCAATTGAAGGTATGGCACCTTTTTTCTTTAGGATCCACATGGTTTTTATTTTTGCTTCGGTGGGCCTTTGTGGCCTTTTTGATTGATTTGGATTTTGGACTCGATTTATCTGTTCTTCAACATATCTGTGGAAGGGGACATGAGGAGCTTTAGATTCATGTGGATGTTTGGATTGAGGTATGGTTGCTTTGATATCCAAAGTTCTTTTAGTAGCAAGGGGATAGATGCGAGGAGATGGCTGATGGGGAGCGATGGAGGTAGGCATTTGATGAGGAAGTGTGGATGGATAATGTGTAGGTATGTGCCTTTGTTGACCCTGATTAGGAGTTATGAAGGTAGGATTTTTATGTTGTGTACGAGGGAGAGGGGGTGGATGAATAGGATAAGATGGAGGGGGTGATTTTGGGATGTAAGGACCCAAAATAGACTGTGTATATGGAGGATGTGTGGGTTTTGATGGAGGGATATAAGAACCCATAGTAGATGGAGGATTAGCAACAATGGATGGAGGGACATAAGGACCCAAAATGGATTGAGCGGATGAGGGAGGAAGATGGATGGTTGTTTGTAGGTAGTATGATGGAGGAGGGGGGATGGCGGCATATGACTTGGTAGAGCGATGGAAAGTACCTCTTGTGCCTTTAGAAGAGGATCGTTTAGGATGTGCGAAGGTTGTACCAACATCTTTAGAGTGCAAGTTTTGGGAGACATATCCAATACCATGTGTGTCTGGATGTTCTTTGACTTGAATGGGTTCTAAAATACCTTGCTCATGAAGGCCTAAACCTTTTCCTTGATAGTTCATGTTCTCAAGCATATGATCTATGGTAGGATGCTTATTCCTTTGGAAACATGATGTGAGTGTGTTAGCAGGCAGAGGAGGAAAGGTGGTGCATAGACGTTGTTTTGCTTCTGCAAGAAGACCACCATGGATGCATGTAATGTTACCAAGGTGATACAAAAGTGGCATTGGGATGGTAAGACTAGATGGCAATGAAGGATCATGGGATGGAGATGAGGGGATAGCAACATCAGTAGGAATGAGTGATAAGGGATCATGAGAGGAATTGGGGAGTACAATGGGATCTAGATTTATGGCAGTGGATGATAAGGGCTCATGAGATGGAGGGATTGGATCTTGAATGCAAAGGGGATCATGGGATGGAGTGGAGGAGATAGTGTGATCTTGAGATGGGGTGGATGGAAGGATAGGATCATGACTTGGTTGAGGATATGGATTATGAGATGAAATGGATGGAGGACTATGTTCTTGAGCTGGAGTAGATGGGGTGGAGTGATCTTGATTTGGAGGAGGGGATATGCTTGTATGCTTTGGATCCATCTCTTGGCATGACTCATCTTGTGTGGGATGTATGATGATGGAAGAGTGTTGGAGGGACTCCTCAATTGGGGGAGATAGGAGGATGGAGGATTCATGAAAGTTATGGATTTGAAGTTTGTGAATATTAGGACTAGGAGGAGGGGATTGGATGTCTTCAATGGATTGGGTGGATCTAGTAGTAGAAGATGGGATTTTAATGGAGTTGATGGGTTTGACTGGCTCAACTGTTTGGACGGTGTTAGGAATGGTGATGGGAGGGATAGGTGTAGGATGGAGGAGGGCCTCATCACTAGTGACAATACATGATAGAGTGGGAGGGCATGGTGTCTCTTCTTGCATGAGTCCTTGGGAAACATTTGGAAGGGATGTAGGATTAGGTAGGGTGATGGGAATGGATGGAGGACTAGGAGGAGATGTGGGATTAGGGTTAGATGTAGGGATGGGAATGGATGAAGGATTAGGGATTGATGGATTAGGATTGGATGGAGGAATAGGAGGAGATGGAGGATGAGGATTAGATGAAGGGGTGGGACTAGATGGAGGACTAGGAGTGGCTAGAGGATTAGGATTAGATGTGGGTATGGGATTGGATGTAGGATTAGGATTAAGAATTGGAGGATTATATGAGTGGATGTGTGGATGAGGATTAGGATTAAGAATTGGAGGATTAGATGTAGAACTAGGAGGAGATGGAGGATTATGGTTAGGGATTTGTGGATTAGGATTGGATGGAGGACTAGGAGGAGATGGAGGATTGGGATTGATGAAGGATGGGAGGAGATGGAGGACTAGGATTAGATGAAGGGATGGAAATGGATGGAGGATTAGGATTAGATGAAGGGATGGAAATGGATGTAGGACTAGGAGGAGATGGAGGATTGGGATTAGATGAAGGGATGGGACTAGATGGAGGACTAGGATTAGATGAAGGGATGGAAATGGATGGAGGATTGGGATTAGATGAAGGGATGGGACTAGATGGAGTACTAGGAGTGGTTGGAGGAGATGTAGGATTATGATTAGATGGAGGATTAAGATATAATGCGGTGAAAGGGAGAGTGATGTAGGAAGATGTGGAATTAATGTAAGGATATTGGGATGGGGGATTGTGATAGGGAGGTGTGGATGTTGGATTAGAATAGGAAGATTGAGGTGGTGAACCATTGTAGGAGGACATGTATGGTGGGTTGGCGTAGGAGGATATGGATGGTAGATAAGGATGAGGGGATTGAGATGGTGGATTAGGATAGAAGGAATATTGGGATGGGGGATTGTGATAGGAATGGGATTGATGATGATGAGGATAAGAGGAAGTGGATGTTGGATAGGATAGAGGTTGAAAGGGAGGACATGATGAATATGTCGATGGTGAGGATGTTGGATATCCCTTGTCAAGGGTAGCATAAGAACCATTGTTAGACGTGGATGAAGGCATGGTGGGATAGTTTGAAGAATTAGTGGTATTTTTGGAGGTGATTGGAGAGATCTTACTAGCAATGATAGCATCAAGAGGATCTATATAACAATCTTCATGATCAACAAGATTTTCATTATCGTCATCAACAGAGTTAGGATTCCCTTTGACTACTATTATTGGTCGTGTGAGAGGGGGATAAAGATTCATGATGGATATAGATTAGAAGGAAAAAATAGATGATGGATAGAGAACTAGGATGAATTGAAAGCTCATATGGGGATTGGATGAAAGCTCAGATTGGGATTGGATGAAAGCTCAGATTAGGATGATGGGATTAACGCTCAGATTAGGACCGAATTAGGGCTTAGATTGGGATTGGATCATAGGATATGATAGGATTGATTTGAAAACATGATCATGGGTTTTAACTAGAGGACGTAAGGTGTTGACAATCAGATTTTTGCCAAATTTGGCAGTTTTCAAAAATTGTCAAATTTTGCCATTTTAGGAAACTTCGTAGGCATACGTTTGAGAGTCCAATTTTTTCCACAAAATACCCAATACTAAGAGAGGATGAATTGCCAACTAACATCAGAAATATGAGACATGCATCTAGAGTTATTAATGAAACAGTTTGTGAAAAACTAGAAAAATTGAAAAAAATAAATGCTAATTTGTGATTTTGCGGGTCAAGATGAAAGTTTGAGGCTCTGAAAATGTGTTGAAGCAAGATCCAATGGACTTGTAAGTCGGTTGGGAATCCAAATGCCAGCTCCTAATGCAACCACCCGTAAAATTTCAACCAAAACCCACATCCGAGTCAAAAGTTATGGCCTTTAGAAGTTTTGGCATAAAAATCAAAAATTTCAAAAATGAAGTCTAGATGATTGGGATGGATGATTTGATGATAGATATGGACTCCAATGATGTTCTAAGAAGCACTTATGCAGTTTGGTCAATGAAATGTTGATTTTCAGAAAATGTTGACCACTCAAAACAGGGATACGACCGCTCGAAACGGGTAATCGGATATTCAAGTTGGATAGATAGATGGTTGGGAGGGGTGAACAGGGGCTTGGAATGGCCAAATAAAGGTTTGGATTGGTCAAATGAGTGTTTAGGATGATGGAATGGTCAAACAGAGGCTTCAGGGGTTCGAACGGGGGTTCAAAATGATCAAATGGGTGAAATTGGCCGTTTAGTGGGGCGTATTCGCACTTCTGCAGTAAAACTGCTAAAACAAAGGGCAAGGTCGCCCCTCTGTAGTAAAAAGGCTGAAACAGCAAAGGGCAGATTTGCCCCTCTATAGAAAATGGCCGAAACAGAAGGCAAGGTCGCCCCTCTGTAGTGGAAAAGGCTGAAACAGAGGGCAAGGTCGCCCCTCTGCAGTGAAAATTTGAACTTGGTTTGGATAAAGGATTTTAGAAAGGAATTAAAATGGTTTAATGACAGTTTGAATTACCAAAATTTACTAGTTCTTCATAGAGAGACACTTTGAACAAGCACAATCCTATGATTAACGTTTTAACAGGTATGGCCGGCAAAGGTCTTACTCTAGGATGAACAAGGTTTCTAGGGAGTCCTCGATATATGCTCGGTACGTGAGGCACAAATCGTGAATACCAGTCCATCACAAGCATGAGTCGGGAGCCCCAACGAGATACTGAAAGGCTCGAACCAACTCTTCACGTCTATCTAGGTATCACCCTAGCTTCGACGTTCCGCCAATTACGATGCAACTGGATTGGGGTACAGCTTTGGCTCTCCCCCCTTTATATACCCCGCCAATATGCGTGGTTGGGATCATCCCTTGGGGTGATGAAATCCCCAAGCAAGTCCCACTAAGAAGATGACACTAATTGTTTCCAACTACCTCCTTCGGATCCGCACAACATGCAAAGGAGGAAAGTGAAAACAAACTAATGCCCCCTTAAGATAAAATAAGTAAAATAGACACAGCAAACAACAAATATTACTTTCCCCTACTTATACTAAGTACATAGATAAAATAGCAAGGAAAGACTTTTAAAAATCAGAATAAAAAGGAAGGTCCTGCAAGGAAATGTTAGTTGTTTATCTTCTTGCCTTTCTTTGTGATGTGCAGCAAATCTGACTTCACTCACCACCAAACAAGATTAGAGGATTAGCGTATGAAACAACAAAAGCAAGAAGACAAACACGAAGTTCAAGTGCCCCTTTTTACCCTCTCGAATGTGTTGTCAAGGACAGGTTCGCCCCTCTACAAAAAATAGTCAGAAAATAGCCTAAAAGGGCAGATTCGCCCCTCTACAGAAAACAGTCAGAAAATAGCCTAAAAGGGCAGATTCGCCCCTCTGCAGAAAACAGTCAGAAATAGTAAAGGGCAAATTCGCCCCTCTGCAGAAAATAGTCAAAAAATAGCCTAAAAGGGCAAGGTAGCCCTTCTGTAGAAAATAGTCAAAAATAGTAAAGGGTAGGTTCGCCCCTCTGCAGAAAATAGTCAGAAAATAGCCTAAAAGGGTAGGGTCGCCCCTCTATAGAAAACAATCATAAATAGTAAAGGGCAGGTTCGCCCCTCTACAGGAAACAATCGAAAACAGAGGGCAAGGTCGCCCCTCTGCAGAAAACAGTCAGAAACAGAGGGCAATGTCGCCCCTCTGCAGAAAATAGTCAAAAACAGAGGGCAAGGTCGCCCCTCTACAAAAAATAGTCAGAAATAGAGGGCAAGGTCGCCCCTTTGCGGCATCCGAGAGGGCAAGTTCGCCCCTCTACGACCTGAATCTACAAACAAGCAAACAACAAAAAATGTGAAAGAAAGAGACCCCTTTGTGGGTCCCATCGGGCGTGCCAGAAATGTGATCCTAATAAAGTGTTGCTTCCTAAAATGTGAGATGTTAAGATGAAGAACTAATAGTGCAATAAAGAGAAACAACAAGATAATAGGGCACCTCAATAATTAGCCTAAGAAAATAAACAATATGAAAGCAAGATAAACAAATAAATTGTTGTTATACCTTCATGTTGTTGCTTCCTTGGTTGGCCCTTGATGTTGAAGTCTTGTGTGTTCCTTGGATGACAATGAAATGAAGTGGATGCAAGATGAATTGATGCAATATGGGTGCTAAAATGGATGAGAGCTTGAATGACAATTTTGCAAGAGTTTATTTGCAAAAGACTTGATCCCCCCTAAAATGAGAGAAATGAGGGGTATTTATAGGCTAATTGGAATTCTTTAGAGAATTCAACGGTTGGGATTGATCCAACAAAGATCAAGATGAAGGGCTATGGTGAGTTGAGGACTCACAAGACCTCACATCTTGACATGTGGAAGGTGAGATATTTTAGGGTGGAGTGATGTGGAAATGAGGTGGATCTTGGGGGATGAGAAGATTCCTTGGAGGAATAAAAGTGAATTAAAAATTCACAATGATTGGAAGAATCTAGTGGATAAGAGAGTGTCTCCAAAAAGCTAGAGATTTGTCACATGTGGGTGATGTGACAAGTCCAAGGTTCTAGAAGCCCTTGGCACATGTGAAGTGACAATTCAAGGCTTCTAGAATCTTGAATGGGGGATGGGGAAGACCTTGGGAAGAATAAATGTGAATTAAAAATTCACATAGGGAAGGGAGTCCATACCAAAAATGGTAAGTGGGAAGGTTGACCAGAAAAGGTAAACCAAATGTGGCTAATGATTCTGATTAAGGTTGTGCAAACACATCATTAAGGTAATTAATGAGAGATTAGAGGCAAGTGGGAGATTATGGAGGATGTGACACTTAATATTGATTAAGTGGTGCACATCCTAATCACAGATTAATTAATTTAATCTGGATTAGGAGAGGGTTATGGAGAATGTGACAAGGAAAGAGAAAAGAGGAATTAAAAATTGGTTTTAATTCAAATAGGTTTAAAAGACTAAATTAAATAATTTGTCATATTTATTTAATTTAGAGAAAAACAGGGTGTAAGGTAAAGTATTTAATTTATTTAATTAGATACTTTAAGAACCTTAGGTAGAAAATAAAATAATGATTAAATAAATTATTTAATCACTATTAATGGAATAGATGAATATAATTGACGATTTTGATCATATGGAAGTGATCAAATTTGGATGTCTACAATAGATGATCGAGGGCCATGCATGTACGTCTACATAGTTTGGAATAATCATAAATATACATAGTTCTATCTTGGGATTTCTTCACAATATTGTTCATTTCATCTAGCATGGGGAGAATACTAGCTAAATTTAAGAGTGTCTTTATATCGCTTAACTTGTGTAAGGGATCAAGAGCTTTGTCTACTGTGTTGCAATGCTTGTACATTACTCCAATCAAGGATTGATATTCTGAAAGAACTCATTGCACTGGTCCATGCAAGGAGATCCATCTGGTATCAACATCCTTGAGAAGCTTGTTTCTTGCTATTATTCCCTCAGCAAAATTTTGAAATTCCATGAAATATTTGGGACTTCGATAGGAGTATGCGTAGAGCTTGCAGACTAGATTTTCAACTTTTGATACTATAGGAAACTTTCTTACAATTTTGAATGCCAAATTCATTTTGTAGGCCATGTAGAGAATGCCAAGCATGTATGGTGCACACGTAATTTGTAACTTTTTTGCAAACACTGCTCCTATGACCTTGCATTACTGCAGCTCCATCAACTCCTACACGCACCAAATTTTTGGCAATTGTCAAGTCATCCATACTTGCAATTTCATTCAAAGATTTCTTGAATAGTTCAAATAGATTTTGTGATGTTGAACCATCCTTCATTTTATGAACACAAAGAATATGAGCTTTGTGGACATGTTGTTTTAGAGTATACACATGCATATAAACCCACGAAGTGTTATCTACCACAATAACTTCATCTAAAGATAATTAAATGAAGTTATAATCTTCTAATTTCTCCTTTAAATATTGCTTTCCCATTCCCATCCAACATTTACTCATCAATGTGAGCTAGGGAAGTGAGGAACACCCAAAAAAGATAATAAATTAAAATATTTTGGGTAGTCTTTCATAGGAAGCCCTATTGACAAAATATGAGAAACAACACTCATCTGAACAATTTTTGATAGATTTTCTCCTTCCATTGCTTTTACAAATTGAGCCTCAATTGTACCTCGGCATGCAACAAGCTTTGACATTATTTGATTATGCTCTTCATATTATGTGGCCCATACTTAACATGAAGACATTCTTGACCTAGTTTCCATTGTACGACTGATTTTTTCTTTCTGCCTATGATTTTTTTTTCATAAAATTTATCATTATGATTTTCTATAGTGCTAGGCTTTAGCTGGAACTTCTCTCTTTTACATTTCCAACTAAAAATTGTACACATGCATTTTGTTGCAATTTCATCTTTGTTTGCTTTCCCCATTGGTACAATAAATGGGTACTTTGACAACCAACCAAGCTAAAAATTCCTTGTCATTTCCCACTTGCACCCCACTTTTGATTTTCCTTTCCTTTTCTTGCTACCAACATCATCCTGATCCAAGTCAATTATCTCATTTTGGCTAACTAGGGTATCCCTTGGAACATATTCTATGGTATTTCCATCCTCATTTGACTCATTTAACTCAATAAAAATCTCACCCTAACCTTTCGGTGGCAGTGAGGTATTGTGAATGCCTTCTTCAATAATATTTGGTGGAAGAGTTGATGATGTAGCTCCATCTTGATCTAATGGATCATAAGTATATCCAATTCTAAAGTAAGACTATATGGTACCTCTACATTTTAGGCATTTTGATGGCTTCCCATTCCCTTCACCACCCTGAGGAGTCTTACCCTTGGTGCACTTGCTGCTCGACATATTGATTTTTTGATTTGAATAAAAGTTGGTAAAAAATGTCTTCTTGTTTAAGAAGGAAAGAGAATATAGATAATTCATAATATATCCCATTCCCTACTCAATATCATCTTTAAGATTGAAGGAAGAATGTAAAAGAGATAAATAAATCTTACAACACTATGAAGAAATGATCACTCACCTTTAAGTTTAGGATTTCACTGGCTTGTTATTCATTAATCTAGGAATGTCTGTGTTGTAAGTTTGTAACTTGTCTATGATCAACTTCAAGGTTCCAAGTCCAGATTCTAAATCGAGAACTAAAAAAAATATGTAAGAATAAATGACAATTTTGATTGTATTTATATCAATCCATATTTGGCAAATTTCATGGGATTTTTAAATGGCATATTAAAAATTGGGTCAATCTCATGTGATCATACAACAATACATTGTAATTTTCAAGACGATTATGTCCCTACAATTAGCATGGAGGTTTCATGATAATTGGAAAAATGTGTCCTCAAATGTAATTGTATTTTAATGCTATTGGTGAAATGGGTCCTCATAAGCAACTATTTGTAAATTTTAATTGGTGAAATGGGTCTTCACAAGAAACTATTTGTAAATTTTAATTGGCGAAATGGGTCTTGATACAATGTTTTTTTAATAGTATTGGTGAATATGTAGGTGTTTTATTATATTCTTTCGAGATTCCTAGTGAAAATATTAATCGGTCCATTTGAAACACGTAGTTTGTTATAGTGAATTTGTTACTTAAATATGCATCATAAAAAAAATTGATGGCAAATGGACATGCATTGGACCGATAATTCATAAAATCCAAGTGATTTAGCAACCTTGTTGGGTGTGATTAATTTACCAATTTTGACTTGGACGATATCTAAAATTTTCCAATTGGTGAAGATTCACCACTAAAGTTTTCCCTAAAGTAATGGTCTTTTTGATGTTTTCATTATTTTTGAAGGATAATATCCAAGACCTCTTTTGTTTTCTTGCATTTTAGGCTCTTTGAGGACACATATACCTTGTTCTTTTATATCAAATCCTTTTCCATTATAATCAGTTTGTTTTAAGAGTTCATAACCTCTTCCATAAATGACTTCCATTTCTTTCAAAGAAGGTGGATTTTCATATTCATATTCATCATAAATGAATGTTTAATTTGTGTTTTCCTCTTTCCTAGAAGTTGTAGATTTATATTATTTTGATTACTTAGTAATAGATTGTGTTGATATCATTACGAATTCTTTCTCTTTTCCTGATTTTGATGGTATAATCTCATATTCCCCCATGAATGTAGGTATTAAATCTAATGATCCCCATTCATCATCCAACACCTTTTCCACCAATGAAAGACGCTTATCTTTGTCCTTAATTTGTACAGGTTCCACTTTTTTAGTTGGTGTTAACATTCTAAGAGGATTCTTCATTCCTATTTCAATTTGTAAACAATATTCATATTTAGGATCAACTTTTATCAAGTTAACCTTATTGTTGTAAGTGTTTTTTAGTAAGCGATGAAGCATTGAAGGAAATCCTTTAATTTCATAAATATATGGTCTACCAAAGAGGATATTATTTGAAATATCATAGGTAATTACATGGATAGGATTTTACAACATAACCTTACCAGCTTTGATAGGTAATGTTATCACACCAAGTGGTTGTTTACCCACATTATCAAAACCATAGATAGAAAAAGAATCTGGTAAAACTTTTAGTCTTATCCACCTCAATTCTATCCAAAAGGTTTACACTACAAACATTAAGTCCCAAACCATTGTCAATAAGGGTACATCTAATCCCAAACCTGTTAATAATAGTCATTATCATCAAAGCATAATTTTCTTTTTGTATTTCCAAATGAGGTAATTCACTTTGATGGAAGAAAATATCTACAAATTGACCAAATTCATACCCTTAATTAAGGCTTCTATATCGTTTGGTTGCGTACTATGAGGGATACAAAAAAAATTCAAATAATTTTGAAGCATCCCATGGTAAATAGGTGATATTTGAATGAGATCCCACAAGGAAATATTAGCATGAGTGTTACAAAGTTTCTCTACAAGATCAAATTCTTTACCACTATGTTGCAGAATGTTAGGTGTAGATGGGAGATATGATTGAGGAAATGGAATGAATGTTGGAGTTTTTTTTGGTTTCTTATTGTTTATAGTGTTATATGTGTGAGCTATAGTATGATAACTTGGTTTTTGTGATACATGATTACTAGTAAGTTGTAAAAATATTAGGATATGGTCATGAGGTTTAGGAGGTCCTATAATGAGAGTGACTTAGGAGGTCCAATTATTATAGGATACCTAATAGACAATTGTGAATTCACAACCTCAATGGATTAGGATTCTTGTTGATGTTCTTTTATCAAGGGGGGTCTAAGGTCACCTTAGCATCTTCATCTATGTAATCCCTCTTACTATATTTTGAAAGAAATGTATCAATGATTTCATCCTCCTATGCCACAATATCTTCCCAAGTAGGAGAGGTCTTGGGAGAGAATAAAATGATATTCTCATGTTACTCAATGATTGGATTCTCTAACACTAAGGCACCTTCTTCACAAGTAAGAGAGGTATCAGGAGAAGAACAACTATAATTTTCATGATTGTCAATGATTGTACCCTATTGCACCAAAAAATTCTCACAAGTGGGAGAGATGTTAGGAGATGAATGAATATTAGTCAAATTTATATTAATAAATATGTCAATGATTTCATTCTCTTATGTCAAGATACTCTCACAATTAGGAGAGATATTGGGATAATGACTAAGATTCTTGTTAATGGATTCATTTCATTTCCTTATATTATAATTATACAAGACATGTGTTACCATATCAAAACCACATATTTGAAAAGGAAACATGTTTCTACTCTCCTTATGGATCAAATGATCAAAATCAGATAGTTCTATAAATAGGATTGAAAAAAATACATCAAATCTAGACAGAGAGCACTAAGAGAGATTTATCACAAAAAATTAAGCCAAAGTTATCATGATAGAGGCACCCAAACAAGACAGAGTTTCCCAAGGGAATTTGTGCCTTGGAAAGGGTTTCTGAAATTTCAAATTTTGACTATGTAAGGCAGTGCTAAAGGATTATAGGTCTACTTCCAAACAAAATTAACAATGAATATTTTTCTAGATTTTGGTCAATTTTAGGCAATGTGCTTTAAAATGTAAGTGTGTAATAATGTGGAAGATATTTTGAAAATTTTAAATGTGATCTCTAGATCTAAAATGCAATAATTGATTAATTCTAAGATGCCACAACCTGAAAATGATGATTTTGATACAATTTTCAAATCAAGCAGTATAATATTTTTTTACTTATTGAGCTATATGAAGATGCCTAAAAACATAAAATTAAGAAATCCACTTCAGGGATTTTCAAGCAAAAACAAACTGAAGATATAAAGACAAAGATGCGTGAAAAAGTTTGTTGATGCAAGTGTACAAGGACAAAGGCACCCAAGGACATCTGAGTTCTTGATAGGGGCTCTACAATTTCAAAATTTGAATATTTATTATACTATCTAAAGGTTCTACTTTTGTGTGCAAACATTTCTACAAGTGAATATGTTTGTAGAATTTTCACAATTTAAGATAATATGACTCAAATGCAAGTATGTAACAATAGAGAGAAATTTTGAATACAATTTTGAATGTAGATATAACCTCAATGACAGAAAATAATCTTAATGCAACCTATGATGCAATATGTGATGCAAAATCTGAAATTTTTATACTTTTATGATGCAAAATTGAAACGTTAAATGAGAAATGCAAAACAATGTAATGCAAAACCTATATCTAGGGTGAATTGCTTCATATTTTAGAAGGTATATAATTTCAAAATGTCAAGTTCACCAAAATGAAACATATAAAAAGGTGATCCTAAGTCCTAAGTGTTTAGAAAAATAGGATTTCAAGGCCTTTTCCTAGGGTTTCATTGAGATGTAGATCAACAAGGTGAAAATATTGACTTTCAACCATGAAAGTGAGCCAATTAGACTTGGATATCCATTAATTTGAGGATAAGAATGGATTAGAATTAATTGAATATGATTAACCTAATTATACGATATGACCTAATATGCAAAATGTAAGAATCGGACAATTAACAGATTGAAATAGTAACCTACAGGAAGATCTAGGAAGTGCAAAGGACTGTGTACCTATAATAAAAATTTGTTGGTATAAATACATGGAAAAATTCACCCTATGGCATATGAGTCCTTGTACACCTTTCTTTCTTGGTTTTTAAGGTCCTCTAATGATAGATCTAAGCTTTTGATTCCCGGTTGTAGAGTTTTTGAAATGTTGTTAGATAATTCTATAGGCAAGTTTTTGTGAGTTGACAATATGTAGGGATTCAATTGCAACAATGAACAATTTGTCTTGAAAATTCCTTTAATCCTCTTCAATCTTGAAACCTGGACATTCAAAGAGAAGGAAAGGATTGTGCCATTTAGGGGCTTACCTTATTCAAACCTTGTGTTAGTATTTCCACTTCCATAATGGCAATGTAAATGATAAAATGATAATGGATAGGAAGGAATGATGAAATCACACATTTCTACAACTCACCACCCTTCATGGATTTCTTGAAGGATTAAAGTCATACACATCATCTCAAGGTCTTGGATCTTGCTTTCTTGAAAGCTTGAAATTGCTTGGAGACCTACACCAAGGGTTAGCCTTCACAAAACAATGATAATATGACTATATGAACTCACATACACTTTGACATAATGCTTGGATCTTGAATTGCTGCAATAAATCACTAAATTTTTTTTCTTGACATGCTCTTGAATTCTTGTAATGTTCACCCCTTCCTATATTCTTTTCACTTAGATTTCAAATGATGCAATAACTAGTTATTTGTAGGAATTTCTCTACTTTCTCAAAAAATAAATCTCGATAGCCAACATTTGCATGTTGAAATTTGAATTTTAATAAGCCAACACTAACGTATCCAAAATTGGTCCTCAACAAAATAGGGGGACCCATATGCCCTAGGGAATACGGGTTCTAGCCCTATTTTCTAGGACATTAAGTGTCAAGGGAAAAATATCAGTTGGATGCATTTGTTCAATGCTTTCAATTTCTCAGAAAATGGTACAAATGGGTTATATAATGTATAGTTTAGAAATTTGGGTACCCAATTAGGCTCAATAATTTAGGGGGGACAAAACATAGTGTGAAATTGTAAAGGGTGATAATTTTGATGGTATAGTATGCAAGGGAAGTGTTCTGAATCCCTCTCCATGATCCTTTGTGCTTGACTTTTTTATTATTTCTTTTAGCATTGACCATCCCACTTGATCAAGATAATTTGTGTAACTAGGGGTTGAGAGAGACAAGACCTCCAATAGAAGGTTATACTTCTCCATGAACTTTTTCCTCCCTAAATTAATTCTCCATTATTAGAACCATGTGATTTTTTTTGTAGTATAAAATTATTTAACAGGTAAAGGTAATGCATTGTTTGAGGATGGACCACAACGTGTCATTAAAATTGGAGCTTAATCTTAAATTCATTTACAAAAACTTGGTTGTTTGTGGTATGAGAACCAGAGATAGCTACTAGCTTTTGACACTTAATTTCATCATTGGCTACAAGTATGAGATGACTATTAGCTATTAATCATTAGCACTACTATTGAATATAGATATTTATAATGATAATTGGTTATCATGGTTGTGATTATCTATGGATATTGGGTTGAGCTTTCGAGATAATTTATTTGGCAGCCTTTAGCATTGGCACATGATAATTTATCAAAATATTTGGATAAATGATACTATTTACTTTGGGATAGTGTGGCATGGTTGTTTTATTGGTATCTTGGTAGCATTGATACTAGTTTGATAGTATATGTACAATAAAATAGTACTTGTATGGTTATTTTGATATAGTGACAACTTAAGGTTCTAAGATGGTGATTGATGCTATACATTAGGAAGCCTTAGCTATATTAATATTATCTTAGGAAACTATATATACTCTTACATGTGTGGTAATTTAGACACATGGAATTTAGTTTTTATTGCATATTATTGCATAAAACATGTCCTAGGTTGTGTAGGACATGTGTTTGTTTCACATGAGATTGCATTATATGATATTCATGTGTTTTGAGACCACCATTATTTGGCATGATATTATATTCTATGGTTTTCATGTCATTTGAGTCCATCATTCACATCCTCCCCATAGGTGGCCTTGTTGAAGCCACATGATGTTCATAATGTGCAATATTTTATTAGTTTTTTGGTTTATTTCCTATCTTCTTTGAAAATTTTGTTAATTTGTTAAGCCATTAGTATTAAGTTTTTTTTTTCTATTGGATATTTAGAAATTGTTAGTTTGAGATGGTTTTTTTTCTCAGGGAAATGTTTAATTTTATATTTTTAGTTCAAATTTTAAATGTTGCAAATTGGTTTATACTTTCAAAAAAAATAATGAAATTTACTAGTGAACATAACATTGAAATATTACTTTGTTAAAATTTGTCTTGGTTTGATTCTTTCTCAATTTGTGTAACTACTATTGTGTGTGGAATAATATGATATGTGTAAACTATCATATCTAGGAGAGGCCCCTAGTAGGTTATATAGGGGAGTAGATGGCCTAAATAATTTTAGTGTGAGGATGAGGGTTGTAAATGTGACTAGTATAGGATGGTCATAATCCATCCCCCGTACATCTATGTTTAATATAATTTACTATATACCTTCCTCTTGGAGACTATCCCCCTTAAATAAAAAAAAGTTACTATAAAATATATGGAAGGGTCCTCAAAAAGGGCCCTAAGACTATATTTCCTATTGATCATACGATCTTATGATACTTATGATATTGATTTCTTGGGTATGAGATTATATAATTCTAATACTACTCACATGATGGTATAGAGATTATACACATATATGATTAATCAATTACTAGATTTATGGTTTCAATACCTTGTGGTTACTTAGTTATAATGTGTAATTTTCACACTCATAAAGACCATTTTTTGAGTCTTGTGATATGTGTTGGAAGAAGAATAAATAATTGATATAAATAAATTAAAAGTGTACAATGGTTGTGACTTAACATGATATGATAAATCCTTGATATTTTAAATAGTTAATTAATAATGCATATATTCATGTTTAGAAATAATCATAATGGTTAATGATGTATAGATAAATCATTAATGTTATAGATAATCAAATTATGGTTAGTAGTATCTTAGTGTGAATTTGTATGACTTAAACCTTCTTGACCCTTGTGATAATTCTTGAATCATATTGATGAACCATGTACCCTTATTTTATGATTGGGACACATTAAGTCCCCTTATTGCATGATATTTTCAATTTTATGTTTAGTGTTGCTATTTTTTGGAGAAGAATGCTATACTAGATGTTTTTTACCTTATGATTTGATAAAGTAGAGATACCACACTCTCAAAAAACTTCAAACTTTTAAAACAAATAATTCTAGAAAAAAGCATGAAAAGAAACCCTTTATCTCTCAGTGCGCAATAAATGAAGAAATCTGAAAATGAAACCATCCTGAAGATGAAGGCTAAGAAAAGAAACTAGAATCAAATCTTAATTGAAACTTTGTCTCAAGGAATTTTTAATATCAACATCAAAACCCCTCTTTCATGAAGAAAACCATTACACATAAATCCAACTTCTGGAGGTAATTCTGATTTTCAAATCAATTTGATTTACCTACAACAACAATGAAATACAATGGATTCCACAATTGCTAAACTATTCCACTCCTACAACACAATCTATAGGAAATTAAACACGAACTTCAAATATTCTAAAAAATCAATTACATGGAAGCCAAAATATGTTCATAATTCTCTTGGACAGTAAAGAACATGAATTCAAACAACCATGATCAAATTTAGAAATCTACACATAAACTCCTCTTTATTTAAACTGAATCTTGTGCAAAAAACACAACTTATTCAAACTAAAATTACAATACTTTTAGCCTCTTTGACTAATAAACATGCATTCAAATTAGAACTAAAAATGAACGAAAACAACTCAAATATTAAGCATGAGAAACATACTTCCTCTTCCTTGAATCAACTTCCTACCATCCATTCTAGCTCCTACAATCTTCAATCTTCAACCATGAATTCCAAATCATTTTTCGCTACAAAATTCTTCTTCCAACCTACATAAACAAGTGTTATACAACTCCAAACCAAAAATCCATGCACAAGGATACTCTCAAAATCCTAGAAAATGATTTCTTCAACTTTGAGTTATAGTCTGTCTTCAACCTATAGATGCAAAACTAAATAATATTAATTTTACCTTTATTTTTATGATATTATTAACCATGGATAGCCATTGTGGTTACCATAAACCACCATGAGTAATGAATCCAAAATCTAACACCATATTTTTGTAGTTTTCAATAATGTTTACAAAATATGAAAATAATGTCATTAAGTCATAAATGGGCTCCAAAAACCCATGCCTAGATGGAGTAGAGCTCAAGAATGGAGTAAAATAATTAATTAGACCACATGGGTTGTACATAGCCACCTACACCAACAACTAATCAAACTGGTCAACTATGACCACTCCATAACTCCACCTGAAACTTGTAATAAACATGTACTAACATGCAAACTTGGGTGCCCCATTTAAGATTACATGCAATGACACATTAAAACATGCAAGCTGCTCACACTCCCTAAGATGGATGCCAAAATGGAGTATTCCTAAGATATTCTTTGAAAAAATCATTGACATGTGTGCAACTTACAAGAATGTAACCACCAAAGATCTTGGGAAAATATTAAGTAAATATTTAGACCCTTATTACATAAATTTATTCATCAAAACATTATTCTAGACTAAGCTATAGAAAAAATTGAAATAATTATTTTTGGGTGATGTAAGATTTCTCTCAAAACCCAAGATTCTCCTACATCAGACACCCGGGGTAGGAAAATTTTGTGAATCTCAATTCATAAAATGGAGTTGAGTGACAATTCCACCCTTTCAGATTGCAAGAAATCTTTAGCAAAATTCATCACTAAAATTGGTACCACTAATTTATTCTTCTTTCTCCTCTTCCAACACCTAGTTGGAACCCGTATCCTTCTCCTCCGACAATTCTTCTCTACACTCAACAACTTCAATGTGGAATCAACTCAACCATAAACCAAACACCTCCACCAAATGGAAATCACACTCTCTTCCAATCTTGTGGGATTCAACACACCATAGTCTGACCACCTCCACCAGAATACACCTGCACTAAACTTTGCAATACCAAAAAAATATTCTACATACCAAACATCACTAGCAAACTCTATTTGAACCAACTTATTCAAAATATGCAAATCATCATATTTCTCAAATTTTAAAAAATATGAATCAATATTATCCTCTGCTGCAACTCTTTCATCTACCTAAAATCCACTCTCGTCTTCATCAGAAAGTATGAAAAACATTATGTATTACCTCTTTCTCTACAACCTTTTTCTCATCACTATACATTGTCATATCTTCTTCACCTCCACTATCAGCTACATTTTCATTTTATAATACTTTCAAGTCCTCCAAAGGAAACTCATATACTACTGCAACATCAGTTTTGTCTTTGATTGCTTCACTTTATTTTTTCTTCTCATCCTCTACTACAATCTCACCATCTTCCTTCACAATATCCCCAAAGCATACTTCTACAATATTTTCTCCTTCCTGTTCACCTGCATACACAACTATGACAAAAAAATTGCATTTCTTCTTTGGAATTTTCAAGGCCTCTCAAAAACTCAACACAAATCTTCAAATCCTCAAGTTCTTCACATGTAAAGTGCTTCACGTTCGACGACTTGTTTACAAATCTTCAATGCTTTGTTCTACTACAAAATTCCTCACACTCGGTGATCTATTCAAAACCACAAGAACCTTTGATAAAAAAATCCTTCCTATTGAAAATTGCACATTCATCTGAAAGAAAAACCCACACACTCTCCACCCTTAGGTCATAGTGCAAACTGCCTCTAATCGACGCTTCTTTTTACACGGTCAAGAATGCTAGCTCTAATACCATGATGAAGTAGAAATCCCACACAACCCTCTCACAAAAAAATCAAAACTTCAAAACACTTAATTCTAGAAAAAAGCATGAAAAAGAAATCATTTTATTTCAAAGTGAACTATATATGAAGAAATCTAAAAATGGAACCATCTTGAAGATGGAGGCTAAGAGAAGCAACCAAAATCAAATCTCAATCCAAAATTTGTCTCAAAGCATTTTAAATATCAACATCAAAACCCCCCTTTCATGAAGAAAACCATTACACATAAATCCAACTTCTTGAGGTAATTCTAATTTTCAAATCAATTTTCATTACCTACAACAATGATGAAATACAATGACTTCCATAATTGCCAAACTACGCCACTCCTACAACATAGTCTATAGGAAATAAAGAAAACCTTCAAATATTCTTAAAAATCAATTACAGGAAAGAAAAAAAATGTTCATAACTCTCTTGGACAACAAAGAACATGAATTCAAACAACCATGTTCAGATTTAGAAATATGTACATAAACTCCTCTTTGTTTCAATTAAATTTCCTACAAACAACAAAATTTCTTCTCCAAAATGAAATTACAATAGTTGCAGCCTCTTGTACTGATAAATATGCATTCAAATCAGAAAAAAAATGAACTATAATATCTCAAATGTATGAGCATGATAAATATACTTCCTCTTCCTCGAATCATCTTCCTACCTTCAATTCTAGCTCCTAGAATCTTCAATCTTCAACAACAACACTTCAACCATGAATTCTAAATTATTTTTTGCTGCAAAATTCTTCTTCCAACCTCAAAACAAAAGTGTTGTACAACTCCAAACCAAAAATCCATGCCCAAGGATACTCTCCTTCAAATCCTGGAAAATGATTTCTTCAACTTTGAGTTACAAGATGCCTTCAACCTGTAGACTAAAAATTGAATAATATAAATTTTCCCTTCATTTTTATGAGATTATTAATCATGGATAACCATTGTGATTACCAAAAACCACCATGAGTAACCAATCCAAAATCCAATGCCATATTTTGGGAGTTTTCAACAATGTTTGTAAAATATGAAAAGAATGTCATTAAGTCACAAATGGGCTCCAAAAACCCATGCCTAGATGGATTAGAGCTCAAGAATGGAGTAAAATCATTAATTAGGCCACATGGGTTGCACATGGCCACCTCCACCAAGAATCAATCAAACTAGTAAACTATGACCACTCCATAAGTCCACCTAGAACCTAGAATAGACAGGTACTAACATGCAAACTTGGGTGTCCCATTTAAGATTGCATGCAAAGGCACATTCAAACATGCAAGATGCTCCCACTCCCCAAGATGGATGCTAAAATAGAATATTACTAGGATATTCTTTGAAATAGTCGTTGACATGTGTGCAAATTATAGGAGTGCAACCACCAAAGGTCTTGGGAAAATATTAAATAAATATTTAGACCCTTATTACATCAATTTATTCATCAAAAAATATTCCAAACTAAACTATAGAAAAAATTGAGATAATTATTTTTTGGTGATCCAAGATTGCTCTCACAAGCTAGGATGCTCCTGCATCATGATTTTTTTATCTTTACAATGCTTGATTTTCCCAAACCTTCGGGATATCCAAAAATTAAAAATGTAATGGGCTAGGTGTGTAACACCCATCCCTATGTGTGAATCTTGTAGCACATTTCTAATCAATGGGCCTAAATATTACTAGCTAGTTGAATCTTTTGATAAACCTCGTGTGAGAGCCACTCTTTTAAGGTGATCTTATTTACATCAATAAGGCTATTATTATTTTTGACACTCTTTATTTATTATTATATTTTGGACATATGAATGTAATGATAGATTATCTTGGAAATTTATGTCATGCTTAGAATAGCTCAATTTTATGCACATTTGGTGATGATTTAATTAATAGAAGGTTATGTTATATTTAATTTTTTTATATAATGGGTGTATACTTCAAATCATTTTTTTCATGATGTGATGTTGAATATAATTTTCAATAATTCTTTGAATTATCTAGATAACCTTGTTTTATTTTAAATTGATAATGGTTATCTAGGAATAGTGTATTAGGAGGATGAACATGAGATGTAAATTTAAATTTAAATTTATGTACACACTATGATGATAAATTAAATTATGATCACCTTATGGATTATGAATTTGTATATAATTAATAATTTTAATGATTTCAATTCAAATTTCTTTAAATATGTTATTTGTTGTATTAATATTTTCCAATGAGTGTAGAATAAAATTTATATGGCTAATGGAGGCATATAGGTCCTTAAGAATGACCCAATTTTGTTCTTTCTAGTGATGTGTTGGACTTAGTCCATAATGGATACTTGTTACCATAGTTTTGAAATCTCTTAAAATCATGTGCATTTGTGAAAAATACCTTATTTTTAAGTGTCATATTTTTCTTTGGTTTTGTCAAGTTCCGCCCTAGTTGTCACAACTTCAATTCACCCCACCACCTTTTCATTTAAGTCCATTTATGTTCTTCCATCAACTTACTCAAAGATTTTCAAAACCGTTTCGGCATCTGAATTAGTTCTCACAACTAAATTAAGCAAATTTATTGGAATTTTAGAACTTTACATAGGTTTTGAAACCTTCTTCGATCTACAACAAGGTTGTCAAAACCCTACATTTCTCTGACAACATATGTTTCCAGTCTCATTCTCATTTCAAAGAGTAGTGTCATAAAGATCCCACATCAAAATGGGTATTTTGGAGTCGTACATAGGTTTTGAAATCTCTATTGGAATTCGATGAGGTTTTTGAAACCCGTTGTTTCTCTACAAAGTTATCATAGCCATTCTTTTCCAAAATTTTAAAAAACTATTAGAAAAAAGTGTGAAATAGGAAATCTCACACACACCAACCATTAATGGTGCCATTAATGGCTACGTACCACTTGTTTGCATTCATTACAATTGTTTATATATTGATTATGTTAGCTCAAGAGCTCATTTCAACAAGCATTGGGAGATAAATTTTAGGAGGGAAGGACATAAAATTGTAGAGAAGCACAAATATCAATTTTTATAGGGTCAGACCATATTTAAGAGGTATAGGATTCCTACCATTAAGTTGCAACTTATTATAGAACAACCCATAAGTGCTCTAGTGTGTTTTGAAGAATTACATGCTATTTGCATTGCTCATATAAGTGAATTTAGTCACTTTTTGGTATGGATTGTATTTGGATTTTTGGGGTTTTCATTCACCATAAAGTTTAAATACCTGAGCTATGAATATTTTTTGGGTTAATTGAGCACATTACCAAAGATTGGTGATACAAAGCTAGGGAATATAAACCTATATGAGTTTTGGGAGATAATTGGAAAGGAAGACATGCCCCCAATTACTTAGTGTCTAATTGAAAGCAGATTTATACAAGCTAAAACTTTCCCAGTAGTGATGTAATGCATTTACTTGGTGTTGAAGTTTATAAGTCATTATAATCCTTAGTCCATAGAAATCGGAACAAGTGACAACCAACTAGTAGTGTGAATCAATAGGGATACTTTCACTTCATGTTTGAAAATACTAGAGAGGGAAGCATATGTAGAATTCAATTTAACTTCCTCCTACTAGTATTTCCAAGAAAATAAAGGGAAATGCCATAATATTATCACCCGCGAATGGTTTTCTACACCTAAAAAGGGTATATCCCAATTTCCCAATAAGTTGCAAAGAGATCACTTTGCAGATGAATTTTTTGAGATAATTGTGCTCCTACATAGGTTGAAGGGTAGTGATAAAGCACATGATTTTGAGGATTAGATGTATTACTTCATTCAAATAATAATTCATGGTGAAAAATATTTGGATTAGGCTTAACTCATATGTAATTAAATGTATTAAATGATTATTAAATTTCTGTTGAATAAGTTCTTTAATATTTCTTCCTACTTATTGTATGTTATTGCCAGTACAAGACAATGTCCAATACTGATTGAATTACATTATCAAGACGTTCAAATCTATGATTATTATGATAATATTTAGTTAGATAAGGGTTACAAATATTTTAGGTGAGTAAATGACACATTCACCATGAGGATGATTAGAGAAATCTAGGGAGACATTGTTGGAATAGAATGATTTGCTGAGAGGGGGGTGAATCAGTAGATGAATTAAAATTTTAATCCTTAAGCCCTTTATGTCAGTAAATAATTAACATCTAAATACATGAACATGCACATATACAATAATCACATAACATGAGATATATGTGAAAAACCTAGGATGGGAAAAACCATGGTGAGAAGTACTGCTAGGAGCTACTGTCCTAATCCAACCTCATAATCAAAAGCTCTATTACAATTTTTAAGGGAACCACTCCTAAGGAGACTAAATTCACATGTTTTAGGAGCACCTACTCCAAGGAAGTACCCACTCCCTACTTTGAGTACCTACCTAGATATCTGATGGCACCCACCAGTTAGATTTACAATAATGATAGTTAGAGATTGTACATCATAACTAAATTTACTATTGCAACTTAATTTGCAACGCTTAGCACATTATTTTGACCTTTGTACCTTCAATTATGCTTTGTATCTCTTCTTTTTTACTCTTGTAGGTGATTTGGAGTGTTAACTTGAATTCCTCTTCTTTTGGCTGTTGTTGGTGCAATCTTCCTTTTTTCTATTAGTGTATTCTCTATTCATCTCAAAAGACTTATAAATACACTACACTATCTTGTTGCACTTTCTCTAGGAGTGCATTTTATTTCCACATTTCGGAGCTAAAAAAGGACATTGTTGTCCTTCATAATTCTTCTCACTGGAACCTTCTCTATCTATCTCAAAAGACACTTTTTGCTTAGATGCAACACACCTTCACTTCCTCTACTTGTTGTAGCATCATCCACTCTCTACTTAATTCCTTCATCTTTCTCCTTTTATCCATCATTGTCCTTTAGCATGTGCCTTGATATTTGCAACCTCAATATTTTATTTACAAGGTTAGATATATAACTTCTTTTGTATGCTACCGAATCATCGAGCCATGCAACCACTTATCAAAAATTGGATATTTTTTAATTTTTGGCATACGTAACAGTTAGGATTTTCAGTAGAATTTAATTCATTTTATCTATAACAAATTTTAATTTGACTTTCCATTTCCTATAAGTCTGTGTCACCAATCTAATCATCTAATTATCATTAATATCGATAATTGGAGTGATTGGACCAATCAAATTCGCTCCTTGATTCGGTTTACATTTATAAACCTAGATCACACTACCGTAGTTGTTAAGGATTATTAGTTTGAAACTGAGTCATTGATTAATGATTTTTGTGCCATGATCCATCAATCAAAATTCACCATTTGACCTTTTAAAACACAACTGTCAGATAATAATTTTCTTTGAAGATTGTCATCAATTTTTCAAATGCAGCTTACTATGAGTGAGTCCCAAAGACACACATAAAAAATCCATAGTTCCATGGGATTAGACATGGTCCCACAAAATCTTCAACAGACTAGCAGATTATCGACACTTGTCACCTTGACATACCCATATAATTCACAACGAAGATGTGAATTGATATAATGAATAATCAAACATTACCACCTACTTACATGTCACCAATCACCTTTGACACCTATCTATCAATCCAGTCCCACAATGTACACCATTGTGCTATTATGAGGAATCTAGATGGGAATCTAAAATATTCACACTGAGCTCCTAGAAAAACCTTTAGATCTTTAATCCTCAATCACCATCGTAGATCATTAACAAGGACACATATTCACCCCATGACTAGGGAAGTATTATGATCATCAAATATTTTTTGACCCAATAGGCACAAGGAAAGTGGATCAGTTGCCCCAATGACCTCAATGGCTTAAGTTGTCACTTAAGCAACCTAAAATCACCGATAGACAATCATTGTTGGAATATAAATTTTGTTTCAACACCATGATTGGATACATTTTAATTCATTCCTTCACCCAAACATCACCAACTGCCCAAGTGGGATATCAGACTGACATCCCCTTTTGACATCAATGAAAATAATATGCCAACAATCTCCCCCTTTTCCATTGATGGAAAAACCAAATTCTCACATAGCCTATATGATTTGAATCTGATACCAATGGATTCTCTATACCAACATCATCTTTTCTTGCTCCCCCTTGCTCAATTTCCTAAGAATTAGTTTGTTTCATTTTTCTCCCCCTTTGAAATCAATGGCAAAGGGCACACTCTCCCTTCGAAAAAAAATCCAAAGAGAAAGTGGGGATCCTTGAATTAGCAACCATCAAGTCATTAAAAATTTTTAAAACAAGGTTTATCTAACCAGAGTTGCCATTACATTTACAGGGAAGAATGAAGAACCAATGAAGCTCCCCCTTGAATCATACCCTATCACTAATATTTAGTGATATGATGTGAGAGATATTACTCCAAACTTCTACTCAAATATTCAAATTGATCTTTTGGAATACACTTGGTGAAGATATGAGCTACTTATTCTTTGGTGGGAATGTATTCCATACCGAGCTCTTTGTCTACAACCTTCCCTCTAATGAAGTGATACTTTATGGATATGTGCTTTGTTCTAGAGTGCATCACTAGATTATCTGAGATGTTTATTGCACTTGAGTTTTCACAAAGAATAGAGATAGGTTTACTGTACTCTACCTTAATTTCCTTAAGTGTCTAATTCATCCATAAGACTTGAGTACAACATGTTGCTACTGATAAATACTCTAATTTTGTTGTGGAAAGAGTGACTGATTTTTGCTTGTTTCTCATCCAAGAAACTGGCTTATCTCCCAAAAAGAAGGCTCCCCTACTTGTGTTTTTTCTATCATTCACACATCCAACAAAATCAACATTTATATATGCTATCAAAGAAAAATCCTTGCTCTTGGGATACCAAAAACCATAATCACTTGTGTTTTTGACATATCTTAATATTCTTTTCACTTTGTTGACATGAGTCTCCTTTGGTGCATGCTGAAATCTTGCCACCATACACATTGCTTGCATAATATCGGGTCTTGAAGTAGTCAAGTATAGTAAACTTTCAATCATTGACATGTACATAGTCTGATTTGTATTGGGTGACTCATCTTATTTTCTCAACTTACAACCAATTATCATGGTATTACTGACTAGTCTACTATCCTCCATGCCAAATTTCTTAAGTATTTCCTTAGCATATCTATTTTGAGATATAAATATCCCATTTTTAGTTCACACTATTTGTAAACCAAGGAAAAATGATAATTCTCCCAATATTGACATCTCAATTTCATCTTGCATATTTGTAGCAAATATTTTGCACATTCTATCATTGCTACCATCAAATATGATGTCATCCACATATACAAGAACAATAATCAAGTTCTCACCTTCAAATTTGAAATACAAATTGCTATTTGCACATCCCTTTTTGAATCCTTATTGTTGTAGATATTGATCTAACCTTGAATACCATGCTCTTGGTGCTTTTTTTAGTCCATACAAGGCTTTCCTCAATCTATAGACATAGTCCTCATCCTTTGATGGCTGAAAACCATCTAATTGTTCTATGTAGACTTCCTCTTCTAGGTTTCCATTCAAAAATGCAGATTTAACATCCATCTGATATGCTTTAAATCCTTTATATACTGAGAATGCAAGAAACATTCTAAATGCTTCTAATCTTTCCACTGGTGCAAATATTTCTTCAAAATCAATGCCTTCAACTCATGCATACACCTTTCACACTAACCTTGCTTAATTACTTATGACCGATCCATATTCATTGAGCTTGTTTCTAAACACACATTTCATGCCAATTACATTCTTATTGGGGGGTCTAGGAACCAATTCCCATGTATTATTTTTCTCAATCTGATTTAGTTCTTCATCCATGGATTTTATCCAACCCTCATCCTTGCTAGCTTCAAAAAATATTTTTGGTTCAATCTGAGATAGGAAAGAAAAGTTTACTTGTTCTCTATTCTTTGCAAGTCTTCTCCTAGTCTGAACACCTTCATTTTATCCCTAATTATCTAATCTATTGGATGATCCTTCTACACATACTTTGTAAGTTCCTTCCCAGCTTCTTCTCCAGGTTCTTTTTCATCATTAGTAACATTTTCTTCAAAGTCTGAATCATCTTCAATCTCTTGTCTATTTGATTTGATATGCTTTATGCTTTCATCTATCTTGACATTAATGGTTTCTACCATTTTGTTCAGCCTTTTTTTTGTAGCATTTGTAGGCTTTTCTTTGGTTGGAATATCCTATAAATATTCCTTCATCACTCCTTGACTCAAAACTTCCCATGTTTTCATCCTCCCTCTTAATATAGCACTTGCTGCCAAATATCTTAAAATATTTAACAAAGGTTGGTCTACCATACCATGGTTCATAGGGTGTACTATCATTGTGGTTTCTTATTTAAACTCTATTCAAAATATAAACTGTAGTATCAACTACCTCCCTCCAAAATATGTTTGCTAACTTGGCCTCATTTAGCATTGTTCTGGCCATGTCCTTCACTACTGTATTATTTCTTTCTACAACTCCATTCTGTTGAGGAGTATTTTCTTTTGATTCCATGTGCCTCATAGTATTCAAAAACTTTACTTGATGTGAATTCTCCTCCTCTATCTGACCTCAAGTATTTAATCCTTCTACCTATCTCTTTTTCAACCATTTTCCTGAATATTCAAAATATTTCAAATCCTTGTGACCTATCTTCTAGAAAGGTTACCCATGTCATTCTTGTGTAATCATCTATCAACAAAATGAACTATCTTTCTCCTTGCAGTCCTCTTGTCCTTGTAGGTCCACATAAATTAGTATAGGCCAAATGTAATGGCTTGGATGTTGAGTATTCCTTGGTTGGAAAATTGGTCTTTGTTTGTCTTACTAGACCCCTTGAGCTTACTTTCACCAAATTACCAAAGTTGGCATGCCCTAGTCTTCTAAGCCACAACCAACTTTCATCAGCTTGCCCTAACAGACAAATTTAACCTTTTACTTCACAAAGATTATAGATATTGCTATCAATTCATAATCCTTGTGAAAAAAATTTACCATTTCTTCTTATTTTGCATCATTATGAATCAAATGTGACCTTGTAGCCATTGTCACACATATGACTTACACTTAACTGGTTTTGCTTCAATCCTTCAACATACAAGACATATTTTGTGGGATTTTTGCCATCTAGACTCAATATGCCTTTCCCACATATCTTCACTATTGTATTGTCACTCAAACTCATAGATCCACCATTGTATTTCTTGAGTTTAATTAAATATCTTTTATCTCCAATCATATTCTTGGAGCATCCACTATCTATTACCCATAAGTTTTTCTTTTTAATATGTAGTGTTGTTTGGGAAATCATAGATTGAGTGGAAATTTGCTCTTTCTCCTTCCACACCTTCTTAGATTTCTTCTCGGCCTTCTCATCCTCTTTCTAAAGAACCTTAGTTTCCTTTTTCAATTTGGGAGGCATGATTTTATTCTTCTTAGATTGAACATTTGGTCTTATAAATTTTGTTCTATAGTTTCTAGCTACATGACCAAAATTGTTGTAGTTGTAAAAAATTATATTCATATCCAACAAAGGTGCAAAAGTATTTTTTCTTAAAAAATTTGTACTCGTTTTAGGGTCTACTTTACACACTCTAGCCCTATGGACAAATTTATTACAAGCATAACAATAACCATAGAATTATGGTGAATACCTAGTCATCGCATTTCCTTAAGTTGAATGAGATGGTTTTCTATGTCTTTGCCTCTTAGGATCATGCACTCTTGTAAATCCATCAACATCCATTCTTGTTATGTTTTGCCTTTTATTTTGTTGATTAGGGACTAATCAGTGTCCTTTTTGTTACCAGAAAACTTCTTTTCTTCCTTAGTTCTCTAAACTTCTGCAGGTTTCTCTTTGACTTCACTCCCTTTGCAATCACTTTCATTGACAGGTTTGGACTTTTCTTTTGCCCTAAATATTTCATATAATTTTGTAGAAGTTTCTATAACTGTGCTTTTACCTTTCTCAAGCCCTAGACTAGATTTTTCTTTGCTAGAGGGATTTTGTGTGCTTAATAGCTCATCTAAAAAATTTGAGTGACCTTTTAGTTTTAATCCTTTTTCAACATGCTCCTTGGATTTCTCCAAATTATTTCTCAAGGTAACTACTTTTTCCTCAATTTTCATGCATCTATCCATTTCATATTCTAATTTGGATTTCATTACTTCTTCCATTCTTTTGGCTTCCTCCACTTGAAGTTTTAGATTTACTACAATCTGATTAGATTCCTTAAGATCTTTGGTTAGCGTGTCCAACTCCTTTTATGCAAGCTTATTTTGGTACTTATTTTCTCTTTTCAAATTTTCAATCTCATATCTGAGATCATCTATCTCATCTAGGGAACAAATGAGTTCTCCTTACAGGTTAACATCTCCTTCTTCTTCACCTTCCTCACCGATATTTTCAACCTTTCCACCCTTCTGTTCCTCAAACTCTTTTTCCATAAAAAGGAATACATTTTCATTTATAATAAAGGCACAATCTTGCTCATCATTTGAACTAATACAATCATTTTAAACATCACTATCCTTTTGGATGCATAGAATTTTCTTCTTTTTTTGAAAACTCCTTCCCTTAGGGTAGTAGGGTTTCTTCATTTTATCATCCACTTCTTATTTGGAGTTGTCTTTCTTTTTGTATGGTCGTTTAGTGGAAAAATGACCCACTTTTCCACATTCAAAACATTTAAAGGGAAACTTACCTTTGTACTTTCCAGATCCTCTTATAAGTCTCCTGATGAAATTCACCTCTTCATTATTCTCATCATGTCCAAACGTGGTTGTTTCGGCTTTGTCTTTCTTAGGTGCTTCATCCTTCACCTTGTTGACAACTTTGAATGTAGCTTCTTTCTTGGATGGTTCTCCATCCCTCATTCCCATCTCATATGTAGTGAATATCCCATGCAACTTATCAAGACTGAGTTTGTCTATTTCCCTTCCTTCTTTGATTATAGAGATCTTGGGGTCATATTTTTTTGTCATTGACCTTAGAACTTTCTATACAATAATTTTTTCTTTCACTTCCTCTATGTACCCTCTAATAGAATTTACTATATCTTCAAACCTTAGAAGATAATCTTCAATCTTATCCTCTCCAGTCATCTTTAGTCCTTTAAATCTAGCTCTCAACACTTGAAGCTTTGCCAACTTTACCTTGTCATATCCTTCATAGATGTTTTTCAATTTATCCTAGATATCATGTGTAGTCTTACAGTGCATATTCTTGCCACGAAAAGATCTAGACAAGTTGTAGATAATGGCATGCCTTTCTCTTTCATTGTTCTCATAGTCCTTCTTCCCAACAACATTAGTGGGAGGAGTAGGAGGAGGAACATAGTTGATATTAATAGACATCCAAACATCAAATCCTAGAGATCCCAAATATGCCTCCATTTCATTACACCAAAAATAATAATCTATTCCATTGAACGAAGGTAATTTTTTTGTGGATGAGCCTTCTTGATGATCCATAGTGTTCACACTACTAGAATCTACCTAAGTTGATTAAGCTTCACCTAGGGAAAATTTAACTCTAATAACAATTATTGGAACATAATGATCTACTGAGAGGGGGGTGAATCAATAGATGGCTTAAAATTTTAATCCTTAAACCATTTGTGTCGGTAAAGACTTAACATCCAAATACATGAACATGCACATATACAAGCATCATATAACATGAGATATACGTGGAAAATCGAGGATGGTAAAAACCATGGTGAGAAGTGTTGCTAGGAGCCACTATCCTAATCCAGCCTCACAATCAAAATCTCTATTACAATGTTTAAGGGAACAAACCCTAAGGAGGATACAATCCCCTATTTTAGGAGCACCTACTCCAAGGAAGCACCCACTCCCTACTATGAGTACCTACCCAGATATCTGATGGCACCCACCAATCAAATTTACAATAATGATAGTTAACAATTATTTGTTAGAACTAAATTCACTATTGCAACTTAATTTGCAACTTCTTAGCACATGATTTTGACCTTTGTACCTTCAGTTACACTTCGTATCTTATGTTATGCTCTTGTAGGTGATTTGTATTGTTAACTTGAATTCCTCTTCTTTCAACTATTGCTAGTGCACTCTTCCTCTTTTGGTTAGTGTATTCTATATCCATCTTAAAAGAATTACATATACACTACATTGTCTTGCTGTACTTTCTCGGGGAGTGAATTCTTTGTCTGCCTTCTAGAGCTGAAAAAGGACATTACTGTCCTTCTACTTCCTCTCATTGGAACCTTCTTTGTCTATCTCAAAAGATACTTGTTGCTTAGATGCAACACACCTTCACTTCCTCTACTTTTTGTAGCATCATCCACTCTCTACTTAATTCCTTCATCTTTCTCCTTTTATCCATCATTATCCTTCAACATCTTCCCTGAGATTTTCACACTCAATCTTTTCTCTACAAGGGTAGATATATAACTTCTCATGTACTTGACTAGATCATCGAGCCACACAACCACTTATCAGAAATCAAATATTTTTCTATTTATGGCATACATAACAATTGAAAAATTTAGTAGCATTTAATTCATATTCACTGTAACGAATCTTAATCCAAATTTTCACAACCTATAAGTCTATGTCACCAATCTGATTATCTAATCATCATTAATACTGGTAGCTAGAGTGTTTGGACTAACCGAATTCACTCCTTGATTCAGTTTTCAGTCAAAAACCTAAATCACACTACCGTAGTCATTAATGAATCTTAGTTTGAAACTGAGTTGTTTATCAGTTCTTTTCATGCCACAATCCGTGAATCAACATTCACCATTCATAATTTTTAAAAACAACCATTGGATAATGATTTTCTTTGAATACTATCATCAATTTTCATATGCAGCTTTCTGTGAGCGAGTCCCAAAGACACGCATCAAAAATCCAAAGTTCCACTAGATTAGACATGGTCCCATAAAATCTCCAGTGGACTGGTAGATTATTTTCATTTGTAACCTTGAAATTTCCATGCAATTCACAATGGAGATGTGAATTACTATATCGAACAATAAAATGTTGCCACCTGCTTACATGTCACCAATCACCTTTGACACCTATTTGTCAATTTGGTCCCACAATGTACATTTTTGTGCTATTCTGAGGAATCTAGATGAGAATTTATAATATTCACACCGAGCTCCTAGAGAAACCTTTAGATCTTCAATCCTTAGTCACCATCATAGATCATACCGAGGACACATATTCACCTTGTGACTAGGGAAGTATTATGATCATCAAATATTTGTCAAGGTGGTAAGCATAAGGAAAGTGGGTCGGTTGCCCCAACGACCTCAATGGCTTAAGTTGTCACTTAAGCAACCTGCAACAACCGATAGAAAACCATCATTGGAATATAAAGTTTATTTCAACACCATGATTGAATACATTTGAATTCATCTTGTAACCCTAACATCACCAGTCGCCCAAGTAGGATATCACATTAACACCCCATTTTAACATCAATGACAACAATATGCCAACAAACATAGGCTTGAGGATCTCTCCCAAAGCTATGTAGTTAATTGACACCTAATGCTAGTCATTTTATACAATTTCATAGATTTTATTATATTAGAGTTAGAGATTTTGATGTGATTACTTACAAGCTTCCCAAATATGTTGAGGATAAATTTGTCCTAATTGAAGTATGCAGATAGGTTGCAAAAGTAAACAAAATATGTATAGAAAGAAAAAAATTATGTATTTAGTTCCCTATTGGACTCATACATTAATCCTAAAATTATATTTCTAATGCTCTTAATATTTAAATAGAATTAGTAAGATATACAATGCAGTTCTATGAAAGAAGGTTCCTTTTCTAGCAACAATAATTTTGTTAAGGATAACTTACAATTGGTTCCCAATTTCTATCATGTCCCAAATTTAGAAGAATATTGGTTAGATTTTGTTGATGAATATGAGTTTCATAGAAGGATTTGGATGAGGCTAACTCTGTACAAATAGTAACATTCAGGTTATATTGGGATATCCAAGGCCTGGAGGATGATGAGTATGATCTATTAGATCCTATCTTTGTTAATCACATACAAATTCAACCAATATTTTTTATAGATTGGTGTATCAAGGAGATTGAAACCATTGAGGCTAAAACTACAGTGGTGCTAAGGAGAAATAAAGACTAGGTGGAAAGGAAAAATGAAGAGAAGCAAGCTAGCCCTCCTCCAATATCTCAAGCTACCTAACTTCAAGGAGAGAGCATTCAAGTTCCCTCATCATCAGGTATGAAATCATCGCTCACAAAGCAAGTGACTCCAAGAGGACAAGAAGATGATGATGAGGAATAGCTAGAGAAACACTTTCCTAAAATAATTTGTGGAGATGATGCCCTAGATCAAGCACAAAAAGAAAAATAAAAAAGGTTGTTGTAGAAAAAATAGTTGAAGTGTCCTCTTCCCCTTCATAGGTAAGTGCCCCTTCTTCCCCTAACTCTTCTCCTTGAGGGGAACCACAAAATTCTCCTAGGGTTGGTCTTGTTCCACTTTCCTCTCTTGAAATGAGAGCCTCTAATACTCCTATCATGAGAGTCTTACAATTTACTTCTCCTAGTTCTAGATTTGTAACTACACCCACTTCCACCTCATGGTTGGAACAAACCTTGTTTAAGAAGAGAAAACAAATATAGCTTAGCCACCTTAACAAATATTTTGTTGGTTGATTGATTTAGAGAACCCAAAATCCTAAGAAACTAAGGACCACATCTATGATGTTGGATGATAGAAGAACTAGGTATATGTATGTTGAAGTAGCCTATCCCTTGGTGTAGAAGGAAGCAAGCCATGCCACTATTAGTTATTTGAATATCAATACAATAAACCTAGGTCCTTCCACCAGAGAGGGATATGTGCATAATTTCCAAGTGATTATTACTAGATTGGTAGAAAGAATGGCCAGGGACAAATAGAGCAAGGATAAACTTAAGCATCAGATGAGTATTCTAACTAATTTCTTGAAGTCTATGTTATATTTTTTCCCCCAAACCATTAGTTAAATCAGTGTCACATTCAATCCAACATATTCCTTGGGAAAAGAGATGGTAGATAAGATGCAGGGATATAAAGCTTATGGGAAGGCTATTGAAGAATGGGCTTCAGAAATCTTGTCTAAGGGTGTAAAACTAGAAATTTGAATCAAAGCATAAATCCTAAACAACAACCATGAAACCATTAGATTTATGTAAATAACTCTAATATATCAATGAAGTTTGAAATAAATAGATGCAAGAAGTCTGAAAATGAAATAAAGTGTTATACCTTCTCACATCAATGTCATTTTACATCCATTGTCCTTATCCATCTTCTCTTTTGGAGTTGATATTGTTTCTCTTAGAATCATGTGCACAATAGTGATAATATTGGGATGATAATGATTGTGATATTTCAAATATTGTGGTTTGATTGAAAGAGGATGCATCTTACATTTATAGTGGATGCAACTTTGATCAACAATCAATATTCGATAAAAAAATCTGCGCATGAGATTGGATGAGAGAATGTGCATGGGAAAGTTACCCATTTCAAAAATGGTAGAATGGAAGAGTTAAGTGAAAAAGGAAATAGAATAAGTGGAGAGGAAAATATAAAAATGTAAGAGTTAATTGGAGGAAAGAAAGATTTAATCAAAAGAAAGGAAAAGTTAACTACAGAGATAAAATATGCCAAGTGAAGAAAGAAATATGACAAGTGGTAATTAAACAAAATAAATAAAATTTATTTATTTTCAATCACATGTGAACAATTAAATAAATTTAAACTTATTTATTTAATTATATAAGAAATTAAGGATTAACTAATCAAATAAATAAATGTATTTATTTAATCATAAAAGAAAATAGAGAAATAGGGATTGATTAATTGGATAGTTAAATTATTTAATTAATCATAGTAGAAATTTAAATATTTAAATAATTTAGATTATTTAATTATAAGGGCAAGAGGAAATATGAGATTAGGGTCAGAAGAAAGAGGTTAGCCTAATTGAATAATTAGGTTAGATGAAAATTAGTAGGAAAATTTCAATGCAGGCTCAACACAATTTTTAGTCTCCATATGAAAAAATATATGTAAATATATTGATGTTTTGAAAGCTAAAATTGATAAGCATATCACTTCGGCCAAGCATGAGGAATTAGTTTGGGAAAAAATTGACACAAATGGGTGTAGATAAATTGGCCAGTGAGCAGATTTATCCAAATGTTGGTGACAATAGGTGTGTTATGTGGAAGAGGAGTATAGAATGGAAGCTCTGTGTTGTAAAGAATAACAGTTTAGAACAGGGCAAGGCATTGAATGAGTGTAATGTAATAAGGAAGGAGATTCAGAAAAACCTTCTTGGTATTGGCCTTCATCTTAGGAAAGAAGGGAACTTCGATGATGCGATGAGGAGATATTGAAAGGGAGCTTCAAAGGGATGGTTAATGATCTTTATGAAAAACAAAAGTTTACAATAGAAAGCTTGAGAGGTCTCAGTGGTATTTACCTAGCGTTATTTCAGTTTGGTGGACTTGCAACCACCTACATAGGGAAGATCAAAGTAGCAAGAGAAAATAAGGCTATTTGGAAATTAAGATCTAAGAACATGATCATTCCTCAAAAAATGATATGCCTCCCTTTGCGAAGTAATTTTATGCATACCATGCTAGAATCACCACTATAGCTTCCCAGTTATCCGAAGGAGTCACCAAGAATATTCCACATCAACCATGACTCTTTATTTTCTTAATTATTTATATATAGACTTTATGTTCATCTATTGAATGCATAAGACAACTGAGAGGGGGGTGAATTGGTTGTACCCTAAAACTTCAAAAACTATTAAACACATTCAGATCCAGATTCATTCATTAAACCTTTAAATCTATTATGATGATTTATCATGAAAATCAAATAATAGAAACTAAAACACAACAACACCATACACAAGAGAACACCATATTTACATGGAAAAAACCAAGATGAGAAAAACCACGGTGAGGATTAGCTCACATTATAATTAATAATAACTATTACAAAGTCTCACTCCTAAAGGTCTCATTGTCCAAAAAAAGAAAAGCTTACTACCAAAGGCTCACTACCAGAAAAGAAAAGAAGATAGAGAATAAATGTTACATAGAGAAAACTATCTCAATGCAATAGAGAATCCACCACAATGTTGCCAACACCTTCGTAGACTGATTGAATAATTATAAACATCTTCTCCTCACTACATCTAGTAATATAACACATGAAAACTAACACTACATTTCTCAAGTTTGTACTCTATAACTCTATAATGCACATCATACTTGATTATCTTATCATCCTTCAACAAATCAACTCTTATTTATACCATCTTCAACTTTGAAAATTTTCTCCAAGTTGGCTATGCACCTCAACCTTGAAAATTCAAATTAGGGTGGCACCAAAACATTCCTATGGTGGAAAGAAATGAAGGTGAACCAAAAAAATCCTTAGCTAGGACCTAAATCCATCCTTATATTTCACACCACACTTCTACAAATAATTAATCACCTTCACAAGTAGTGTAAACACCAAGGTCGGTTGATAACTATGTAAGCACCATTTATCTTTTAAGTGCACACTTCCTCAAATACAAAGATGACTCATGGAGCACATACCATGCTTTAAAATGATCTAGAATATTCCAAAAACACCCTAAAATCTAATAAACTCCTTCACAACAACTTTCACCTAAAGAATGTACACACCTAGTACATCCAGACAACTCTGCCATACACTGTGACTGAAGAAACTGACTTTTGAAGTACCAAACCTTGAACCACCATGAATTATTAAAGATACCAACACAATCAAAACTCCTTTAAATTTGCAAGACCTAAAACATAACTGTTGAGAAACACAGAGAAAAAACATTTCTCCCAGACATCTTTGCAATGCACAACTCACACTCTGGTAAACACAACTTCTTCTATATAGTGATCCAACACACAAAATTATAGATACAACACCTTTGAACAAATTTGATCAACATATCCAAAGAGCATAGGTAGATATTTAACCTAGAATATATTTGAAGCAACACAATAAGACTACCCTGCAACCCAGACCAACACTACAACGCATTGTTTCTTCTTTTTATCAAATTTTCTCAAAATCACTTGAAAACCAAGCACTAGAGACACATCCTCATCATCTTTAGCACTTCCTCAACACAACTGAATTGATTTTAACACAACAACTTAACCATATACAAAATCTTATCATAGCAACACTAGAGATTGACACTAGTAGCTTTACTAATGACAGCATAATGCAACTAATCAAAGCATAGATAACATCAAAAACTCTCAAACAAAACAATCTCCCTCAATAGTGATCTTCTTCTTCCTTATATAGTTGACACCAATGACAACACAATATTGTTGACATCAATGACAACACCAATCTTCTCATACTTTCAACTATCTCCCCCTTTATCATTGATGGCAACACAAGATGTGAAAAACAATCAAAGACACATCATCTTTGTTCCTTCAACAATGCATTTAGTCTGTCTTACAACCTTCAAATAGTAACTTCATTAAACTTGGAAAAACCTACCATTAATGTAGCAACTTTAGGGGTAGGGGTTTCAAACACCCTCTTTGTAATCAATCTTCCTTTAATATCCTTTGATGCTTCAACAACATTAGGTTTATTCGTATTTGGGGCCAAGGCCCAAATTGCAAGGGATTCCCAATGTGGGTTGAACCTTGATCTTGCCAATATCATTTTTGCTTCCTCTTTTGTGGATAAAACTTCTCCTCTTTTCCTAATAGTATCAAAAATAATTTCCAAACCAATTTCCCATTTAGGGAACAATAACAAGCCACTATCCTGCACCACTCTTCTCCCTTCTTCAAGAGTAATGTTCCTAGACTCAAAATTCATTTCTACCCTCACCTTTGTGACTACTTCATCATAATTTTCTCTAGGAACATTTTCTTGTGTTGATTGAACTCATTTATGGTACTCCTTCATCTTTTCTATTCTAACAAAATATTTTAACTCTTGGGACTTTACAAATTCACAATCATAAATGAATTTTGAACATGCCAGTTCTCTCACATTATTGATGCTATCTCTCCCCATGGCCACATCTAATCTAAATATTTTCTAGAGAAATCCAATAATATTTGGTCTAGCGGGGATGACATATACTACTAAATTTCATCCCTAGTAACATGAACATCTTCACTTTCATCTTGATTGATAGGATAGTCAACCAACAATTGTAGTTTCTCAATTTTCATCCTCTTCTATGGTTGATCCCTTGGGGGAGAATCCACACTGATTATTTGAGGGGAAGGATAGGGAGTGATCTTTGGTGGGTCTGTTTTCACATTTTCTCTAATAATAGGTCTCTTGGACTCAAGGGAACACTGAGAGGGGGGGTGAATTAGTTTTCAACAAATCTTAACTTTATTACTCTAAAACTTAAACCATTCTATCATTATATTAAAAGAAATATGCAAGTATTCAAAGGAAAAATTCATAACACCATAACACAAGGATTTTTGCATGGAAACCCTGTTAGGGGAAAAACCACGATGCAAGTTAATCAACAATTTGAGTACTTGAATAAAAATTTTACAAAAGAGAATGCAGTTGCATTCAAGCACACTGCCTAGAGCTCACTGCTCAAAGGGAAGGCTCATTGCCTTACAAAATTTTAGATTAAAACCACCTGAAGGATGAACTGAGATAGTAGCATCTATTTATTCCAGGTTACAGTTCTGGTTAAGCTCATAAATTTGATTCTGGATCTTCTTTTTGACTCTGCACTTCACTTTGCTCTGCTCTGCTCTTTTCTACTCTTCGCATCACATATAGACAAATTCACACTATTACTCTGCTGAATTTTGCACCATATTCATATTCCACACATTCACTATCTTCACACACTACTCCACTCTTCTAAATGATAGGACCGATCTCATATATATCTGCCTTTAAGGATTTTATCATTCATATGTCAGCTTCATAAAACATTAAGTTCTTTTCAATAGTTGGATAGATCCACCACTAATTCTTTATGCATATCCTCCAAAGTCAGTTAAGACAAAGAGTCCCAAAAAAAAAAATTGAGCACGAAATTTTTTAATTAATTACTCCTTACACATCCGTGATTACTATATTTGATGGGTCGGCCTCCAAGCATAGATAACCAACAGATTTGTGCACCGAATCTCCTAGATCGCGTACCATTGAATATGCATTAGTATACTTCACGAATAAGGAAATAAAAACATCAACAAACCTTCCTCAAAGATCTACAACCCAAAATAATAATCCAGTGAGGTGTTCAGATCAACTTTTATGCTTATAACTGGATGCCCTATTCTTCACCTTGTTCTGTTGGTGTAAACCAAAACTATAGTGTAGATCAAATGCATGACTTAGGTTGCCATTAATGACAACACTTACAAGCCATATTCCAACAATCTCCCCCTTTGGCATTGATGGAAAAACTTAGTGAAAATTACTAAGTGTCAGAATCATTATAAGTATGATGCCAAGCTGCTCTCTTTCCCTATGCTTCAAAAATATTTCAAAACACAGTTCCCCTTAAGATTTATAAGGAATTTTTCACTGCACTCTCTCCCCCTTTGACATCAATGAAAAAGCATAGAAACCATATGCCAAAAATACAAAACACGTGTTCAAAATCTCAAAAACTTCAAAATGCATATACCGACAGTTCTCCCCCTTTGACCAAAACATCAAAAATTTGAAAACAATTGACTACTACTTTAGAAAATTATCTTATGATTTTTCTTCATTTTCGGAAGGAACTTCTTCCAAGAATCTATTGTTATCCCAATGATAATGATCAAACTATTGTTCTTGGATGTTTTGTTGACAACCTCAGTTAAAGATTCTGGAATTGTAATTGCTTCTTCCAGTTTCTCACCTTTCCTTAGTATCTCTACCATTTGCTCCAATCTGCATTCAGTTTGATCCTTCACCTTCCAGAAAGTATCCAAAAGTGTGTTCTTGGTGAATTGAATTTTGGTGTGTTCAGACTGTAGCTCCCAAATTCTTTTCCTGATGGTGCCATCCTAATCCTGCAACATGTCAAATCTTTTTCCAATACCATTCAACTTTGTTTCAATCTTCTCTAATTTCTCTTTGTAATTACTAATAGCATGGGGCCAATAGATGCAATAGCTCTAAATTTTATTAGCTGCATTGATGCATTGCCTTAACTCATTCATTTTATTCTTCATTTTGGTAAGTGATAGTCTAAACTGCTCCTTCAAATGAGAAATGACTTCACCTTCTTCTTTGTTTTTATCCTCAGAGCTCATTGTTTCTTTACTGCATTCAATCATTTCCTTAGGTAGAATGTTCTTCAAACTTTCCAATTTGATCTTGCAATGCTCAACATGAGTATGTAGTATGCTCAGGATCATGTCGTGATCATATGATGGTCTAACAGACCATAACTTGGCAATTTTTTGCATTCCATCTTCTTCCTGAATAAGTTGTTGTAGCATTTCCTTTGTCAGATCATCTTCTTCCTCACCAGATTTTTCTGGTTCTTGTTCATTTTTCTATGGATCCTCAGTTTCTTCATTAGATTCTTCATCTGGAATATCCACAATCTCCTTTTCTTTACCTTTTCCCTCAATTCTGGGAACTTTGCATTCCGGAGGGTTGTATTCAACAATTTATTTTTCTCTTTTATGCTTTTTATCCATGCCATCGGAAGAGGAAACAAATTCCATTGTTCTTACCAGAGGGGAAATATTGATCGCGCCACACTTTCCAAGCAAATTCTTAAAGAAATTTTCAAATTCTAGATCCCAATCAGCCAAGCTCCTAGAATATGAGTATATTTGTCTACAAATAGGTTTGTTTGCTTTCCACACCACATTATCGATCTTTGGAAAACAATTCAAGAAATACATTGCTAAACATATAATCAGAGTATCGAACCTGGAAGGGTAGCCTATTTCTTTTGTTAGTTGCACATTATCCATTAGCTGATCCTTTATCAACTTGCACAAGTCAAAGTCTTGACCTTCAATTATCATCTTGTGAGAAATATAGACAGTTCCAACTGAGGTTGCTCCTTCTCAGTTTCTAAAAAATACTTTATATGAAATTTCATGTGTAATATACTTAGTAACAGGATTCTTGATTGTTGCAATTATCAGTGCCCTCTGATCTCCAATTATTTTGGTTAGGGTTTCAACTTCCTTATTCCAGATGAATTTCTTCCTTGGTATATCTTTGACTTTGCATAATCCAGTCAAATTATCAATTAACTCCTTTGAGATGGTGCAGGGTTTGTCCAAAGTTAAAGTATCATGCAATCTGCTCAAGATGAATTTAACAAATTCTGCGTTCTCAAAGTACGGAAACTCATTCCAAATATCCAAGTTTATGTGTTTGGCTTCATTCAATTGCTTCAATTCGTTGGGTAATAACAGATTCCTCATGGACCTAATATTTCCATTGTTATATTCGTCCAAAGTGATTTAAACTTTGATTTGTTCCATTTTCCTTTTGCACTTATGTTTAAAAACCACACACCAAATTATATGAAAATTCTACAAACAATTGAAATACCTGATAGATTTTGAGTTTCGACGTTGAAACAACTTCTCTGCTTTGAAATTCTTCTCCTGAGTGCTCTCCTTCTTTTCTTCGATGCAAAGTGACAAATGATGATTCCGACTTGACTTTTATAGTTTTCATACGTGCAATAAATGCATTTTCCCTAATTTTTCTAGGTGCTCTATTTTCTCAGATAGTGATAGAGAAATTCTTCTGTGGACCTATGTATTCTCTAGATTTTTTTGTGAAAGTTCTCCAAAACCTCTGCACGTCATAAACACACCTTCTTGACCATTCTTTGTGTTCTGGTAGCATCCACAGATAGGGGAGGAAATTTTTTCTTGAAGAACTCCCCTTAGGCCAGTAGCCTGAAAATCAATTACCGGAAGAATTACCGGAAGTAGGTTCTGGTGTAGAACCATTTCCAGCATCAGAATCATTCTTTATTACCCATGTCTTCTTCATCTCATCTCTTATCTCATTTGTAGTCACTTTTCCTTTTCCTTTTCCTTTTCCTTTTTCATCTTCTTGTATGTTTCTACCTCCATATACTGGGCCTCTTTTATCCAAAGTTTTGTTTCTGCAGAATCTTGCAATGTGACCATATTTATTGCAATTATAGCACACAGTACTTCCTTGTCCAAAACAATCATTCCATTGATTTCTTCTTTATCTGCATTGATTAGCAATATGCCCAAGTCTTCCACATGTGTAACAATCAACATTCCTCCTATTGATAGAGTAATTTGACACATTTTTGCATTCATTTGATTTATGACCAAACTTTTTACATTTGAAACACTGACCAGAAAATAATGAATCTCTTGATTTCATATTACTTCTACACTATGTAGCCATATGGCCAAATTTATTGCAATAAAAATAGTATCCATTAAATTTTTGAGCATTAAGTTTTCTTACCAAATACCTTCCACCTTTGCTCATCAGGTTTCCTTGCTTGACATTCTTTTGTCCAAGTCTGGAACTTTCTCCTTTTTCATATCCAAGACATCTCTTATAATTTCCACTATTCTTTCCTTGAGTCAGCTCATCAAGATTCACTAAACTGATCTTAAACTTTTCTTTTTACTCATTTGCAGTAGTGAGTTCATTTATGAGGATAACAATCTTCTTACCAGGTTCTTCTTCATTGCTTCTGGATCGTTGTAGTTCACTTTCCAACTAAGTGAGTTCTTCATTTATTCTTATGTGTTCATCATATTTCTGTTTTAAGGACTGACCAAGATTCTCCTCATTCTTCTTCTTTTCTTCAATCTCTTTAGTCAGCTTCATCACCATAGATTCCATCTCATGCTTCAGGGTAGCATTGTTTCTGGCAAGCTTTTCACATTCTTCAGTTATTTCCATCAAGGTTTGATTCAGGTGAGAATCATCCATGTTTTCACTCTCTTTTTGTTGTATTTGATCATAGAGATCCTTCCTTTTCTCCCTAGATTTAACAATTTGATCCTTCAATGATTGAATGAATTTCTTAGCATCCCTAAGATTCGCTTTCAATTCCTAGACTTCTTCTTTAGATTGATCAAGGTCATCAAGTGCCACCAAAAGTTGTTGTTGAAGACTACCAGAGTCCATCACATTCCAAGATCCACCTCAAGCTGCTAAACTTATTTTGAGGAACTACAATATCTGATACCAATTGTTGGAATTAAGGGAACATTGAGTGAGGGGGTGAATTAGTGTTCAACAAATCTAAACTTTATTACTTTGAAACTTAAACCATTATGTCATTATATTTAAAGAAAGATGCAAGCATTCAAAGGAAACATTCATAACACCATAACACAAGGATTTTTGCGTGGAAACCTTGTTAGGGGAAAAACCATGGTGGAGGTTAATCAATAATTTGAGTACTCAAATAAAAGGTTTACAAAAGAGAATGCACTTGCATTCAGGCACACTTCCTAGAGCTCACTACTCAAAGGGAAGGCTCACTACCTTAAAAAAGTTCATATTAAAACCATCTGAAGGATGAACTGAGATAGTAGAATCTATTTATGCCAGGTTACAGGTCCGGTGAAGCTCATAAATTTGATTCTAGATCTTCTTTCTGAATTTGCACTTCGCTCTGCTATGCTCTACTCTTCACATCACACATAGAAAATTTCACACTATTACTCTGTTGAATTTTGCACTGTATTCATATTCCACACACTCTCTATCTTCACACACTATTCCATTCTTCTAAATGATAAAACCGATCTCATATATATATCCGCTATCAAGGATTTGATCATTCATATGTCGGCTTCATAAAACATTAAGTTCTTTTCAATAGTTGGCTAGATCCACCACTAATTCTTTATGTGTATCCTCCAAAGTTGGTTAAGAAAAAGAGATGACCCAAACAAACATAATCAAGCATGAAAACATTTAATTAATTACTCCTTATATATCCGCAATTACTATATTTGATAGGTCGGCCTTCAAGCACATATAACCAACAGATTTGTGTACCGGATCTCCTAGATCACATACCAGTGAATGTGAATCAATATACTTCACGAATAAGGAAATACAAACATCAAAAAACCTTCCTCGGAGATCCACAACCCAAAATAATATTTTGGTGAGGTGTTCAGATCAAATTTTATGCTTATAACTAGATGCCCTATTCTGTCGATGTAAACCAAAACTATACTATAGATCGGATGCATGACTTAGGTTTCCATTAATGACAACACTTACAAGCCATATGCCAACAAGGCCCTGGGACCTTTTCATAGAAATTTCAAGTCTAGGCCACTTTACTGGTTTCTCTTCTAGGGTGGGGGCCTTACCTACAACTCTATCAAAATTCTTCTAAACCACTTCAATGTTAGCAATTGGGTTACCAATATTAGAAAATTTCTAAGGATAGTCCTTATCCTTCTTTGTCTCGGCAACCTCTACCTTGATAAATGCAATCCATTTCACTTTCTTGTCGGTTGCCTCATAATCATCATTACAGTTTCTTATGACATCTTCACTCTCATAAATCTGATGGGAAAAAGCAAAACCTTTTGATACTCATCCTGACCTAGTGTATGAAACCTTTAGGTTCAAAATTCTTGATATAACCTATATTCCCCAAGAATTTATTTTAGCCTCCCTAAGTCATCTCTAGTTGAAGTGAAATCTAAAAAGGTAATAGCATAAGGGAAAAATGACCCCTTCTTCTATTTCCTTTAATGAAACTAATCAACCTCATTCAATTACCATATAATTTCCATGAATACCAATCTAGATGGCACACACCTAAGCAACACATGGGGGCTTCAAGGCATCCATATATTCTAATAATAATTGAGTTTTCATAGAGGTAATAGTCTCCCCAATTGTTTCATACTCCTAAATTTGACCTCCTATCTTTAAGCCTAAGGAAATCTAAAACATCCTTGTGCAATCCAATTCTAGGTAGACCCAGCCTTGACAAGACCTCCCTTACAAAATAGTTCTCAAAAACAACATAGTTGGACTCACTACAATGTTTGTCCCAAATATGGGTCCATCACTACACTGGGAGATCATTTCCCTCTATATCATGCTCAGTTGTAAATCTCTACTCTAATGACCTTTATCCTTGTACAAAAGAATATGAAAATAAGAGATAGTACACTTGAAACTCACCTCCTCACTATTTCTCTTAATATCCACCAGCTAATTATGAATAGCCTTGGCTATAAAGATGGCATAGTCAAATCCACTATTGACAAAAGGATGTTGTATGTCAAAATCCATATACATGAGAGGTATATATATTTTTTAGTGTGCATTTTCCCCTAATACTTCCACCATAATGCCCAATATGTTCTTCTGAAATAGTCTTCAGAAGACTTGGTGTTAGAAGGCTCAAATTTGTTATCAAGGATCCTCAATGACTTTCCTATGTATCGCTTATATTTGAATCTAGGGAGTCATTGCACCCTAAAGCTACTTCTATCTTGTCAGTATTTTTGTCTGAAATAGCTAAGGTTTATAACCTTACTTGTAGCCACATGGACTTCAAAAAATTCAGCAATAAACTCCCTAGTTATATTCATTAGGACACTTCCATCCAATGCCCTAATTACTCTAATATTTACATCATATCTAAAAGCAAGGTGTCTAATAAGTTCCACATTTATGAAGACATTAGGAAAAACTAGCTTCCCCAAATCACAGGTCCATGCATTGGAGATAGGGGCATGTAAGTTTCTTTTTCCAAACCAGTGTAGGAATAGCTCCCAACTAGTGGCTGTGTCATCTTGGTTCTTTAACTTCGCATCTCTACAATTTTCAGCCTCATCTACCATCCCACCTACTGCATTAGGGTTGAGGCAATGCATAGGATATTTTGATGAACCCAACAATCGGGCCATAATATCCTCCTCAAATGATCTTTTAAATGTAGAGTCTTGGGTGTTTGATGGACTCAATTCTAGAATGATTTTAAAATAGATTTCTACAATATCCTATTGGGACTTTACAATCTTATACAAAAAAAATTATAGACTTGATTATGAGCTTCAATAATTTAACAACGGTGAATTTTTCCAAGAAGGGCGTACCTATTTTTAAATTTTTAGAGCTCAAGTTGACATAGAATGAGCCCACCTGTATAGATTTTTCTAATATACCAGACTAAACAAATGAGATGACCAACTACAATGAACTAAAAATTTATGAAGGAAATTAACTTAAAAGATGAGCCATCATTCGTCACATCCACCATTACTTATCATTCATGTGAGGGCAGTTCATTCATCTACTCGTTTATGAATTTTGAATGTGGGTCATCCATTTGGAAGGGAAGTACAAATCTAAATGATGAGTAAAGACTTGATTTTATTGAAAAGGAAATAGATGTCCCCTATCTCCAATAGGATTCTCCCATGTGAGAATATCATCGCATAGTGTCCTTCTATGGTTCCATAACCAAGAAAATGACATGCTACTATGGGGCTCAAAAACTTGCGAAATCCTTTAATCTTCCACCACATGCCAACATTCTGTGGAGCCTATACACAACACTCTCCAGCAGTTCTCTCATGCCCCAAAATTTGTGGCACTCGTACACCTTCCACAATTCCACAAGATTTTTTATCTTCATCAAAAATCCTAATGCAAAAGAATGGAAAGAGGTAGGGACCACTTTTATATGAGCAACTTAGATGACTATAATACACATGTACATAGTTCACTTTTCAATGTGAGCACCTAGGGAAAAAGGATGGGGAATGCATTATAAAATAAAATTCCACAACAACCGGACCTATTCAGTAATAGGGTATGTGGGTTTGGTAAACACATGGGGCCATGGCATAACAACACAACTTAAGAAAAAGGCAACCCGACTAACTAGTCAATAAAAAAATATAACAAGAACACAAGTGTCTAAGAGGGCTTAAGGGTTTAAAGCAAAGGCACAAATCTTAGAAGCCTTCTATAATTAATTTTCACACCCTAATTCACACAATTGAGGAATTTCAAAATTCCAAAGGACTAGAGGAAACTAGATAGCCATCAAATTTTAAAAGTACTGCCACTTGTAGCATATACAAAAATGAACATTAGTAATCATTTAATGTGTATCTAGTAGTAGAAACATGAGTTTGTCTCCAATTGATCAAAAAATTAATACAAATAATTGAACACATTAATGAATTTGAGTTTTGTATTGATTTTCGAATGAAGGAATACATATAGGCAATGTAAAATCTTACTCAAAGCCAAATTTGCATAGAGTTGAGTTGGAAACTCATATTATCAAATCATTCTATCAGATTTTGTAGCATATTCCACAAGTCACATATGTTGGTGTGACAATATTGTTTCTCAAAAATTGAGCAATAAATTTAAGTGATTTAATTACTAATAATGTACCTAAATAAAAGGTCAACTATTGATATCTGTAAATCTAATGGTTCTAGGGTTATTCTAGAGGTTTGAATTCACAAGTCTAGCGCTTCAAATATTTCCTTTTAGGATGCAACTATATTCTTCTATTGAACATCCATCAAACAATTGAATTTTTTGAGTATATTAATGTTATATTGACTTATTAAATAATATAACTTAAACTTGTAGCTACTAGTGATTGAGTTTCACTGACATTTGGCTTCAAACATAGTACTTCACTCACTAGCTCACTTCTGATCAAAACTTATACTATGTTGACACTTGTCTCCATTCTAGAGACTTTATGTAGGAATTTGAGTGTGTGGAAAATTTATCTCGGAATAGAACAATATATAGTATTGATATTTTTGCCACCCATGCTATGATTTTTATTGGCATACTACTTTAATTCGCCAATGAAATTTTTTTATTGGTTTGAAAATAGGTTTAATTTGCCAATGAAAATATTTTATTGGTTTAAATATAGGTTTAATTCACCAATGAAAATATTTTATTAGTTTAAGTATAGGTTTTTTCCAACAAAAATATTTGTTTGGTTTAAAAATAGGTTTAATTAACTAACAAAATATATATTTTGGTTTGAAAACAACTTTAATTCGCTAACAAAAATATTTTACTAGTTTGAAAATAGGTTTTAATCACCAATAAAAATATTATATTGGTTTCAAAAAAATTATAATTCGCTAGGATCTTCTACAAACTTCTAGCAATTACAAAAGATTTGCTAATTGAATTTATTAGTTTTTCTTGAAAAAAGAAAAAAATTGCCAATAAATTTAATATTTTTTCAGGAAGTATACAATATTCACTAGGTTTTTACACCTTTTTCGAGGGGGGGGTTCTTAAATTTATTCTTGGATAACAATCTTATAAATATTTAATAGCTTATTGAATGAAGATGAAGAGAATAGAAGCATGGTATTACATGAGTGTTAAAATTTGTAGACTTCTATAAACTTTGCCTATATTTTTATATTTTATGTTTCCAAATTTATAGTGACATAATTGAAACTCGCAATGATGCATTTGAAGAAAATTGGTGCTTCTAATTTTACAGAAACACATTCGAGAAATACATATGTCATCTTCTCATTAGATCTACATGTTCATGGGGTGTATTTCACTAGAGAAAAAATTCAAGCATGGAAACACAAGAGGGTCGTCACCTAGTAACTTTTGGTTTGTTCTATGAGTCTGCAAGCCATTCAAAGAGGGCCCAACTTATAATTATGGAAGTGGGGAAGGGTGACACATGACATGTTCTCATTATTTTTCCTAGCCCACAAGCCATTCATGGTGGGTCCCTTTTCAAACTATAGAAGTGTAGAAGGGCGACACATGTCCTCTAATGATGCCATTAAATTTTTAAATGATGCTCTTCTTAGTGGGTCTAGTTGAATTATGTGTAAAGGAAATATGACTTCGTATGTTTTGATTGGTCGAGAATTTTCAAAGGAATTCAAACTTGGTCGAGGCACTATGTCTATCAATTCTTGTCTCCTCTTGATAAATCTACAACCCAGATTTAAACTAGGAAATGGTCAAGAGTGGCATGTTTGTGAGAAACCAATAGTAATGTCGTAGAAAAATTCTTGAAGCTACTACATCAAATCCATGAAGCTAAAAAGTGATTTATTTATGCATTCTCCATGCTACATTGATGATAGAAACAACACAATGCTTCCTTACATGTAGATGATTTTTCTTCCTAAATACCATTCATGACAAAATTTCATGGTAGATCTTGTGGAGTTTTTCACTTTTGTAGTTACACATTCATCAATAAGGAAACATGGTGTACACATCAAGGCTATTTTTGTAGGCTTTCAGCTCAAATTTGAAGGGGCATACATTTGTAGATATTTTCTTCTGGTTTCTAACTCTAATGCATGGCCTCTTAGCTCTCATTCATCCTCGACTTTTGATCTAATCTTTCATCCTCGATCGTTGATCTCAAGTCTTGACAATTTATAATACAAGCATTGATTCGTCATTCATATTTTCCTAAATTTGGTAATCAAATCTCCCTAATCTTGATCGTTCATGTTCTCCTCAATAATTTGAATTCACAATCTATAAAACATCATCATCAAGATTTTTCACGATTGGGTTATGTTAAGCATGAACAATACACATATCTTAAGACATTGTCTTACATTTTCAACAATAGAGTAAGGATTTGGCATTCTTTAGGTGAGGTAAAATTGGATTTAATTTGATTAATGTTCTTGTCCTTTTGATTTCCTTTATTTTATCTTTGTTAAATCACTTCATTGGTAATGGGTATAATTCAATCACTTAGGTTCATGGGTTTTTATTGATTTATTCTAACCCTCTTACTATCTTGAGTCCTTTGGTTGATCTTTCCATTATTCCTATTCATAATTTGGAACACTTGGTGAGACCTGCATCTTAGATTTAATGTTCAATTGAATTTTATTGAATCTTGCAAGCTATAATTTGTAGTAATGTAATTGAACATAGATTGACACCTTTGAAATAAAGATCGATGCTTATGATAGTATGATGACACTTTCATAACCAATAGTCATTCTTTTGAAGTTAGATCGATGAATTTGATCATTTGTTTTGTAGGTTTCCAAATTTATAGTGACATAATTGAAACCCACAAAAATGCATTTGAAGAAAAGTGACACTTCTAATTTTATAGTGACACATTTGAGAAATACAATAGTGCAATTAATCTACACTTTGACACAATTGAAGGTATAATGATACTTGTTTTCACTTTGTGACACCCCTCTTCATTTTACATATCCCATCAATTATAATTGATCTAAGAGATCCTATATGGGTTATTATACTAAGGAAGTGTTGGAAACACAAGGGCAGACAAATGAGAGGGGGGGTGAATCAGTTGTCATGGAATTTTAAACTTATTAAATTTATTAACCCTTGTTCTAAGATTTGATTAATAACCATGAAAGCATAAATCAAAAACATATCAGAAATACACATAACACCAAGATTTTTGTGTGGAAACCCTGTTAGGGGAAAAACCACGGTGGAGGTTAATCCACAAGTTCATACTTTGTTAAAAGTATAAGAATAATAAATGGGAATGCACATGCATTCAGGCACACTACCTAGAGCTCACTCCTCAAATACAAGGAAAGACTCACTATCTTATAGAAACATTCAAATTAAATCCATCTGAAGAATTTGAACTGAGAAAGTAGCATTTGCTAATGCCTAATTACATTTCTAGTTAAGCACATGAACAGTTCTTTAATTTTCTTCACTCTTCTTCACACTCTTCTTTGCCTTTGAATGATCTGGTCTTTATTCACACATAGCACTCACACACTTCACATACATCTTTTCTCAAATGAGATAAACAATCACTCATATATATTCGCAACAAGTAATTACATTGCTTCATGTCGGCTTCAACAAAATAATAAGATGAATGCAAATGTCGGCCCAAAAAAATAAAGATTATATATGTGAATCTACCAAGGTCAGCCACAAGATAGTAGAGACCGAAAACAATTTCCTTAAACACAAAACACCTTCAAATATTTTTCCTCAAAGATCCACAACATGCTTCAATCACCCTGTCGGCCATGAACATGAAAAACATGAACACACAAGAGAAAATAATGAATCGCAAGCACAACAATCAATGTGGACATGCAACATAGACATAGAATAATCTCGAAACATCAAAAAACACCACATGAGAATACACAACAACTTAGATTACTAGAATCACATTATCTTCTTTGAAGAATACCGGCTTCAATAACAGAATAACTGTTGAAACATAGAAGCTCATAAATTGCTCAAATCTTCATACACACCTCTAAAACTTTCAGTGGATAAAATAGATAGGTTTGAAAATAAACCCTTTAATCCACAACTTCTCACCATCAACATATTAAAATTTCCATCATACTGATCTTCATTGCTTCACAGACAAATTGCAACTTATTTAATTACAATTTTCTCAATATCCTCGACATATACAGTCTTAAAGACATTATGCTAATAGTGTTGACATCAATGACAACCACATATCAGAAAAACAACCACAACATACAAAAATATCCCCCTTTGGCATTGATGGCAACACATGATGTGAAAAACACCATCAATGCAACTAACTTTAGCACTTACTCCCCCTTAGGTTCTAACTTCTTTTCCTTAGATAGTTTCTAGATTTTCATATTGCTCTTCTCCTCCTTAATTCTTCAAGATTTTTTTACATTTCTCTTCTCCCCCTTTGAAATCAATGACAAAGATACACATGAGCTCTGAACCACATATCTAAATCGTCTGTCTACTCCCCCTGAGTAGTAGCCACCACAACATCAATCTGAATCAAGATATGACTGTGAAATGCTTAGATTGATGCAATGTCTTGCATCTTAGTTCTGATTAGGAGGGGTAATCACCCCTAACTTCCCTCTAAGATACTCAAAAGTATCCTTAGGAAATGGCTTAGTAAATATGTCTTCAATATGTTCCTTAGTAGGCACATACTCTAGTCTGACTTCCTTATCACTCACCTTGTCTCTCAAAAAGTGGAACTTGATAGGTATATGCTTGGTATTTGAATGCAACACCGGATTCTTATAAATATTAATTGCACTTGAATTATCACAAAATATAGCAATAGGTTCATCATACATAACTCTGATATCTTTCAACATCTTTTTCATCCATAATACTTGAGTACAATTGTTAGCAGCAGCAATGTATTCTACCTTTGCAGTAGACAAAGAAATGACATTCTTCTTTTTACTTAACCATGAAATCAACTTCTTTCCCAAGAAAAAAGTGCCACCACTGGTACTTTTCCTATCATTCACATCTCCTGCCCAATCAGCATCAGTAAAGGCACTTAAAGTAAGATAATCATCTTTAGGATACCACAGGCAAAAGTCAACTATTGCCTTCAAGTATCTAAAAATTCTTTTTATAACAGTCAGAGGAGATTCCTAAGATTGGCTTGAAATCTTGCAACAATACATACAAAATTCATGATATCACGTCTAGTTTGAGTTAAGTAAATCAATCCACCAATCATTGTTTTGTATCTAGTCTAATTTTCCTTCAGAGAATCATCATTCGTTGTCAACTTACATCTGGTCACCATGGGTGTACCGATTGGCTTTGAATCTTCCATACAAAAATTCTTTAGCAATTCTTTCACATATTTGGACTAAGATATAAAGATCCCTTTATCTAACTTAGTAATTTACAATCCCAAAAATAATTTCATCTCTCCAATAATTGACATCTCAAACTCACTCTGCATCTTATTAGAAAACTTCATGCACAAACCATCATCTCTTCCAAAAATGATATCATCAACAAAAAATTCCAAAAACAAATATTTATCATCATCAATCTTGAAATACAAATTAATATCAGCAGTACCTTTGTTAAATCCAAGCTTCAGCAAATACTTGTCCAATCTGGCATACCAAGCTCAAGGGGCTTGCTTGAGTCCATACAATTCTTTCTTCAACCGACACACCATATCACCTTGCTCTTTCAGTTTTTTTCTAAAGACCCATTTAGTTCCAATGATATTTTGATCCTTAGGTCTAGGAACAAGAATCCATGTATTATTCTTCTCAATTTATTACAGTTCTTCTTTCATTGCTTCAATCCAATGTTCATCTATCAGATTCATCATTTGTCACACCTTCATCAACAGCATAATAACACTTCTTTTGAGATCTAGGCTTGTTATATCTTGGCTTAGGGACTCTTTCCAGACACCTTAATGCAAAATGACCTATCTTTTTATAGGAAAAATATTTAATAGGAAAATTTCCTTTATACTTACCTTCTCCTTTGGCTTCTCTTTTGATAATAAGTGCTTCAAGCTCATTCCGTTATCTTTCTTCTTCTTCAATCTGTCTCATTTCTTCCTCATACTTGAATACCTCTCTAGAAGAACTTTCAACCGGATCATATATTTTCTTGTCTCTTCCAGAGGTAGTAGCTTTGAATGCAAATTCTATCTTAGGAAGGGCATCACCGAATTCACTCAACTCAAAAGCAATAAGTTTACCAATCAACATATCTCTGGTTATATTTGTCACAGTTGGGAGCTCCTCAATAGTTGTAGCTTTGATTTTGTATGCATCAGGAAAGGATCTCAGCACTTTAGCAACAATCTTTGATTTATCCAATTGTCCACCAACACATCTGATACCACACACAAGTTCATTCACTTTTTGCATGAAAGTAGTAATATTCTCATCATTACCCATTTTCAACAATTCATATTTCCCTTTCAGACTCTATAGCTTAGCAATCTTCACATTACCATCACCTTCATACAAAGTTTCCAACTTTTTCCAAGTCTCATAAGCAGTCTTTAGATCCATAAAATTATTCATCTCAAAATCATTCAAAGCACTTAACAATGCTTCCTTAGCCCTGATATTGTATATGAAATCCCTAACCTCAGCAGTAGTAGGACTATTTAGAGGAATAACATACCTATTAATTTTAATGTTCCAATAAGATTCACCAATGCATCTCAAATGACACACCATTCGAGTCTTCCACAAAGAGTAGTTTTTTCCATCAAATCTCAGACTATCCTTCTTATATGTTGTCATCCCATATCACCTCAAGCTCTTAAACTTCTTCCAAGGAACCTGCTCTGATACCAATTTTTGGAAACACAAGGGTAGACAACTAAGAGGGGGGGTGAATCAATTGTCGCAAAATTTCAAACTTATTAACTTTATTAATCCTTATTCTCATATCTGATTAATAACCATGAAAGCATAAATCAACAACACATCATAAATACACATAACACCAAGATTTTTGTGTGGAAACCCTATTAGGGGAAAAACCATGGTGGAGGTTAATCCACAAGTTTATACTCTGTTAAAAGTATAAGAAGAATAAATGGGAATGCACATGCATTCAGGCACACTACCTAGAGCTCACTGCTCAAATACAAGGGAAGACACATTGTCTTACATAAGCATTCAGATTAAATCCATCTGAAGAATTTGAACAAAGAAAGTAGCATCTGTTAATGCCTGATTACATTTTCAGTTAAGCACGTGAACACTTCTTTACTTTTCTTCACTCTTCGTCACACTCGAATGATCTAATCTTTATTCACACATAGCACTCACACACTTCACATACATCTTTTCTCAAATGACATAAACAATCACTCATATATATCCGCAACAAGTAATTGCATTGCTTCATGTCGACTTCAACAAAATAATAAGATGAATGCAAACCATCGGCCCAAAACAATAAAGATTATTTATGCGAATCTACCAAGTTTGGCCACAACATAGTAGAGACCCAAAATAATGTCCTCGAACACAAAACACCTTCAAATATTTTTCCTCAAAGATCCACAACATGCTGCAATCACCTTGTCGGCCATGAACATGAAAAACATGAACACGCAAGAGAAAATCATGGATCACGAGCACAACGATCAATGAGGACGTGCAACATAGATAGAGAATGATCTCGAAACATCAAAAAACACCAGTGAAGAATACGAAACAACTTAGATTACCAGAATTATGTTATCTTCTTCCAAGAATTCCAGCTTCAGTAATAGAATAACTATCGGAACACAGAATCTCATAACTTGCTCAAATATTCATTCGCGCCTCTAAAAATTTCGGTGGATAAACTAGATAGGTTTGAAAAAAAACCCTTTAATCCTCAACTTCTCACCATCAACATACTGAACTTTCCATCATACTGATCTTCACTACTTCACAGACAACCTGCAACTTTTTTTATTACAGTTTTCTCAATATCCTTGACATATACAGTTTTAAAGACATTAATGCTAATAGTGTTGACATAAATGACAACCATATATTATATGCACAACCACAACATCCAATAGGAATGCCTATGATAGTTGCATTACCTCCTTGCCAAGCTGCATTATAAAACCCATTTTACAAAAATATCCAAAAGATGGTTATCTCTTTCATCTTCCATTTCTCTCCTAGATCCTTTTGGGGTTCTGGGCCCTGAAACGAAACTTGTACCAAGGTCCAAGTCCATATTTTTCCCCTAATTTCTCCTCCTTATTGTATTCCTTTGATCCTTTCAGGATATCAAGCCCCGAACAGACTTTTAGACAAAGGTCTAAGTCCATTACCAATTCTCGATTTCCATTCCTACTTATCTCTTTCAAGCCTTGATCATAATTCCAAACCAAGGTCCAAGTTAGTTCCAATTTCTCAACTTCCTTCTTTCCCCTTACCCTTCAGGGTAAATACACAAAGTTGTGTCACACTTTTGGCCAACTTATCAGCACAAGTGAATTTAAGTATTTCTAACTAAAAATCAATTTTGGTTAAACACGTGATCTTGTAAGATTCATTATAGCTAAGTTATATGTGTGCACAACTTTTCCAACTAAATTTTTTCATTAAATGCATATTTAGCACCACTTTGAGGCCAATTTACTAAAAAAATAAAATAATTTAAAAAACATGATGTTTCAACAACTTCTACTCGTGTAAAAAAGTTTCTTAAAAAATATAAAAATAGCTTTTTGTAGATCCATAAATGTATATATTTAAATTATTTAATTATTACTTATATTTTCCTTTTTATTTTTAGTAAAAGTAGGTTATCAACACAAAACATTAGGTTGATTACCATGTCAAGGAAAAATAGTAAAACTTATTAAAAAAATTGAAAAAATATGGACTAGATAAAATAATTTATATTAAGATGGTATATTTTTTTCTATTTTGGATAAATAATTAATATGAAAGTTTTTGATTAAGGGTAAAAAACAGGTTTTGATGGGATCCGCAACCCAATCCAAGGTGAGAAAGCTGATAACAGAAGATAATCAACAAAACAACAGTAGCAAAACAACAACAACAACAACAACCATCAATAATAAAAAAAACAACTCGGTGTTGCAAACAAGAAGGACCAAAGGGACTTTAAACCAAAGAGACTAGGTTATGACAACAATATCCTCCTGAAGTAGTCAGGTAGAAATGCAACCAGGCTACCATAATCTATATGCTCAATAATAACAATACTAAGCCCAACAAATCCAAACTCCTCCCCTCAATAGGGAGGCTAGAGAGAACAACAACATACTAACAATAATCCATGTCCTTGCAGCTCCATCCCCCCTTAAAATCCAACCCAAACTCCTCCTTTATAGGAGAGGGCACCCCTCTAATGGAGAGGAAGAAATAGAAAGACTTACCACCAAAGCCAACACACTCCTCTACACATGAGTTCCATCTCAATAGAAACAAGCAGTAGAGAAGAGAGAATCCCACCAAGTCAACAACAACCAACTCCACCTCAAAAGGAGAGGGATCCACATCAGAAGGATCAATCTTCACCTCCATAGAAGAGACCACCTATTGAACCTGGAAGGAGGAAAGGACAATTACATCCTCCTTAGGCAAGGAGAGAAACTAAAGTGTGAAAGAAGAGACAATCATCAGCATGGACCACAACCAAGTTTTTTCCTTCATAATAAGCCTTTGTAATAACTCAACAACAACATTGAGATTCTTACAAAACTAGGTAATCCAAACCAACCTCTTCCCAACCAACAAGATGTTAACAGACAAAAAGATAGAGGACACCCCCAAGGAGCACAAGAAGAACACCCTCACCCCTTTACAAAGATGGAACAACTGGGTTAGAAGATAAAACAAAAAGATCAACCTAGCCAACAACCAACAACCTCTCACATCGACAGAGTCCACCACCCACCAAACAAGACCCAAGGTCTTCAAAATACTAGCATCCACTAGAAAAAGAACAAACCCTTTAATCAAAAATAACATGCTGGAGCAAAGAGAAAAGATCCACACAAATGGGTGAAAAAGAAAAAAGCACCAAACCTCACCCTCTCAACTAGCCTCACAAACCCAAATTTGGAAGAAGAGTTCACGGGAAGGTAAGTATCAAACCGCTCGAGAACCACAATCCCTGCAAAATAAAGGCCACTACCACCACCATGAGAAATAGCACCAAAGAGCAGAAAGCACACCAAAAAATAGCCTCACGGGTAACAAAAAACCCCTGCACCACAAAGGCCTTACCCACTACCATGAGCAACAACACCAAAGAGAAGAAAACCAACCAAAATACAACTTCACAAGGAACAATAAACCCTTCAAGCATGAAGGCCACAACCTCATTCATGAGCAACAACACCATAGCCTCACGAGGAATAGAGGCTCCCAAAGCCAAATCCAAACCAATAGAGCCTAGAAAGAGGATAAACAACAGAGCAGGGGCCATACATAAATAACAACCACTCTATAGTCATCAAAAGTAGCATAGATGGAAAATGGAGAACAACAACAAAAATCAACAATAATGCCACACTTCGTTGCTCCATCCCTCCAAGAAAAACAGGGAACGCCCACCCCCAAAACCCAAACCATAGATACCAAAAAAAAGTCAAAGCCAAAAGAAGAACCTTGCTCCACAAAAGGGGACCAATAAGATAAGTAGCAAAGCCCATAGGAACCAAAAAAAAATATGGTACTCCCCACCTCGACTACACCAAAATGCCACCAAAAAACAACAACAGGCGCTCCCAACACCACCCACACAACCAAAACTAGAGGAGATTTCTATTGCCACACTCCATCTAGGTCTCTGTTGTCCTCACCTTCCTCAACCAAGGTGGAAAAAAAACTCCCACTCTCACTCAGAGCTCCTGCACCCATACCCACCATCAAATCCTTTGTCCTCCATCTCGAAGACCTCCACCCTAACACAAAATAGGTCATGATCTTAACCTTGGATGGGGAGTAAGTAGGAATGCACCATGATATGTCCACATCCCTGACTTCATCAGTGTCTCCCACTTCATTTTCCATTGTGCAAGAAAAGAGGACGCCTCTGCAACTATATAGGCCCAAGAAGGAGGAAGGATCTTAATGCAATGAGCATTTGGCCATAGCCTAGATCTACCAGATAAACATTTCCCCATCATCATCGAAATCACTCTCTCTGTGCTCCTCTACACTATTCAAACCAATGCTCCCACTCGGTTTCCCGTTCGTCATTGACATCACTCTCTTTGTCCTCCTCCACACTATTCAAACTAGCATTCCTGCTCGGTTGCCTACTTGTCATCGGCATTGCTTATAATTAATATGAATGTTGACATCAAATGGAAACAATTAAGTTTTTAATAAACACACATTTTAATATTTATTTAAAACTATATATTTATCAAACTTGGAGAAAAATATATACATGCACTAAAGTTTCAAGTTATAAATACACAAAAAAATTCAAGGAAATAAAATAAAATTTACTATATAAAGATTGACATCTCAAGTAACTTCATCTTTTAGCATTTTATCAACAACTAAATTATAGTGTTAATTTATAAAAAACTAAATTCAAATATTTTTTTAATTTTTTCAAAAAAATAAAAATATAAAAAATAATAAAAATAAATATTTATTAGTTTACATTATTTAAAAATTCAAAACATATATCACTTTTTAGTGTTTCAAGTTTAAAAGTTGGATCAATGTTGGTCGTTTCCTTTATAAAGTGTGACAGAACTTTATACTTTTACCCTTCTTCATTTCATCCTTTTAGAATTTCAAGTCCCAAACAAACTTTTGGATCAAGTCCAATAGTTTGTTTCCTTCTAAGTTTCCACTTCCCCTTTTTCTTCAGTCTTGTTAGACTTTTGGACCCAAGTGGACATTTGCACCTTTTATCCAAATGTTTGTATCCACTTTCTATTCCTGATTCCCTTTCCCATCAAGACTTCAGGTTTCTTTTAGATGTTTGGACCTTTTGTCATAAAATTTTGAATCCAATCAAGTTCTCTGACCCTGACCCCCCTTCCTTCTCTCTTCATTCGATTTTCAGAGCCAAATTGAACTTTTATACTTTTTTTCCAAAGCTCCAAATCTATGTCGATTTTCTAATCTTGATTCTTTCCTTTTTGGGACTTTGAACCCTTTTTGGGTTTTTGGATTTTTGTCCAAGCTCTTTTGTATTTTATGGTTTTTGCAATTCTATGGGAAATATTTTATTAAAGAAAATTAAAGGCGTGGAACCAAGGAAAGGGTGAAATTTGTCATCTTCTCATTGGCTCTCCATGTTTGCAAGATAGATCTCCCTAGAGACAAAATTCAAGAATGGAAGCACAGAAAGGTCACCACATGTTGAATTTTCGTTCGTTCCATGATCTCGCAAGCCATTGAAAGTGGGCCTAGTTTTTAGTTATGGAAGCATAGAAGAGTGACATGTGGCATGTTCTCATTATTTTTGCTAGCCTGTAAGCTATTTATGGTGTGTCACTTTTTAAATCGTGGAAGTGTGAAAGGGCGATATGCTTCACATGATGACATCATATTTTTCAATGATGTTCTTCTTGATGGGCCCACTTAGATGATGCGTAAAGGCAATATGAATTGGTACGTTCTAATTGGCCAAGAATTTTCAAAGGAATTCAAACTTTTTCAAGGCAGTTTGTCCATCGATTCTTGTCTCCTCTTGGTAGATCTAAGGCCCAAATTCAAACTAGGCAATGTTTAATAGCACCATATTCACAAGAAACTAGCACTAATGTCACAATGGAATCCTTATCTACTAGATCAAATACATGAAGCTATATAGCAATTTCTTTATGAATTCTCCATGTTGTGCATTGATGATAGAAATCATGTCATGCTTCCTTGCATTCTGCAGATGTTTTTTCTTCCTAAAGGGTTATTTGATTCATCCTTGTTTTGAGGTTCTTCCTTCTTCCTCCAAATTTTTTCCATCTCTCTCCTTACTTCTTCGATATCTACCTTGTTCATAGGCTTGATCTTCTATTCTAGATTAGTTTTCTTCCTAACTTTTCTCCTACAAAATTTTGAGATATGTCCTGGTTTTTTGCAAGTTTAGCACATAACATATCCTTGATTAAACGAATTTGCATTTATCCTTGACCTGCACTTATTAGCCTTGTGTCCAAAGATATTGCCTTGAAAATATTGAATCCTTCTACTAGTATTAAACCTATTCATCATCATTTTACTTCTACATTCGGTAGCTCTATGTACAAACTTGTTGCAAACATAACATTGTCTAACAAAGAATCTAACATTCTGACTCATTCTATTGTGGTTCATCCTACTTCTACATTTTGTTGCTCTATGTCTGAAATTACTACATGAGAAAAAAAATCGTTAAAAGATGGGTACCTTTGAGCATTAGATTGTCAAATGGGAATCCTTTTGGTATTGTTCCTTTGGTTCTTGTTTTGATAAGTATTTCCTTGAAATTTTCTTTGATTGTCCACTTTGTTGAAAACTGCTTAAGTCTTTGAGCCTTTTCCTTCTTCAAGTCCTAGACCACCTTTATCCTTTATAGGTTTCTAAGATGAAATCAACTCATCAAGCATTGTAGAACTTGTCTTAAACCTTTCTTCATGAGATTTCACTTTTCCAGATCAGCTCTTAGGGTTACTACTTGTTCAAGATTATGACATTTTTTGTCTTCTGATTGATAATTTCTTTCAAGCATCCTTCCTCTATCTTTCTTTGTTCAATTGCCAATTTCCTATTCTCTTCAACCCTTTTTCTTTCTTCAAGTTTCATTATATTAGATTCTCAATGGTCTCCTTTGCTTCCTTTAGTTCTTGGTTAACTTCTTTATGTTTCAACTTGAACTTCTAGATCTGATTCCTTAGTTTCTAAATGCATTCATCTTCTCGCTTGACATTTTCTTTTAGATCTTCATTTTCAAACTCTATAGTCTTTGTTCTCTATTATTCATCCAAGTCAGATCCCTTCACCATTTTTTTCAACCTACCAAGATCTCCTTCGATATGTTAAACTCATTCCAATGGACTAGGCTCTGATACCAATTGTTGAATTGGACAACTGAGAGGGGGGTGAATCAGTTGTCCCCGAATTAAACCCTTAAATTATTTACCATAACAAAACCTTAACACTTCTTAAATGATTAAACATTAAGTGCAAGTGTAGAAATTGAAAACCATCACATAAACACAATAACACCAAATTTATGTGGAAAACCCAATGAGGGGAAAACCACGATGAGGATTAACTCACAATATAGAGAATATCAAAACCAATTACAAAAGGCTCACTGCCTGAGGCTCACTGCCAATAGGATTCACTGTCCATAAGGCTACAACCCGAAGATACAAAATATGGCTTACTACAAGAATATAAAAGTTATGGCTTACTGCCAAAAGTATGAACTGATGGAATACACCTTCCTTGTGCAGAATTCAATTCCAAAATGAAGCTTTGTATAAGTAGTACTGCTTCTCCCATTAGTTGCTCAATAATTTTGTTCTAGTCTTTGGCTGATAAATCATTTAGGCTCGTACCATGCACATACACTTGCAAAACCGCTTCTTTTTACATCGCTCACACCATTCTTTTTTTTCTTCTCTAGAGAGTCTCATATATATATAAATATATTTAATTCATCAATTAGGTTGGCCTAATTGGATGAAAGAAAAGAAATTAAAGAGAACTCTTGTCAGCATCATGTAAGATTAATACATTTCTTATCCATGTAGTACAACATATTAAGTCGGCTAAGACCTAGATACAAAACATCCCCAAGGCAGATTCAATCTTCTTAATACATAACATGTGTTAGGTCGGCCAAGACTGGGACCAAAACATAAAATCTTCAAATGGTCAAACAACTTCTGAATATGATGTAACATCAGATTCTCATTATACTACCATTTAGAGAGATAACCATAGGAACCATAGCATTTGAATGTTCTTCATAAGAAGGTGCAGAGTCTCCCACATAGATTTAGCGAGCAGAGAAACAAATGTAGTGTACAGAGTTAAACTTTGCCATTGATAACTTACTGCTCCCAACACAAAAAATTTCAAGATCCCAAATATAGCTATCTAAATGAATCATAATGATATAGTGAATATATCAAATTCATAGCTTGTCTTGTGGTAGAATCCAAACCCAAAAAACCAGCACAACGGTTCACTGATAAAGAACATATTTGATAGGGAATAGCTTTCGATAAACATCTCATTCATTTGGTACCATGTTGACATCAATGACAACCATTTGATGCAATCCAATTTCCAACAGTATTAATATAACTCCAGAAATAGAGCCAGTTTGACACTTAGATCCATCGAAGTATAATTCCCATATTTCATTATCATCAATTTTCAACACACTTTCATCAAGAAAAGAATCTTGATTCGATATCGCCAATGGTAAAGGGGCCTCAACTAAATGGTAAGTCAATTCTTCTCCTTTGATTTATTTTTGAGAAATGAATTTAAGGTAAAACTTAGTTAACCACATAACCCATTTAGCTAAGCATCCTGGCAAATCCATATTAGCAGAAAGGTTTTTTAAAGGATCAAAATTTGTAATAACTTGCACCTAATCATTTAACAAACAATTCCTCAACTTATTAGTTGAAAACACAAGATCCAAACATTGTTTTTCTATAGTTGTATAATGATTTTAGTAATCAATTAATGTTTGAATAATGTAATATGCAGGATGTTCTTTACATTTCTCATTCTATTGCGCTAATATTGTCACAAGGGCATGATTTGAAGCTAAGATATAGAGTATAAAAGGTTTCCCTTGTATGGTTGGTTGTAAAACTAGAGGATTGGCTAAATATTGTTTCAAGTCTTCAAAATATTTGTGACAATATTCATTCCATTTGAATTCTAAATATTTCTTAAGGATCTGAGTGAAGGGAAGATTCTAATCTTCCAAGGATGCCACAAAATGGTTAATAGCTTGAATATTTCCTTGTAAGCTACACAATAGTGAAATTTTTTTAGGAGGTGGCATGTTTATTATTGCATCAATTTTCTTCTTTTCCACCTCAATAACTCTATGTGACAAATAAATTCCAAAAAATTTCCACTATATTTCAAAGATTTTACGAAGGATTTTGACATGATCTTGACATTTAGCCAAAATATCAACATAATCTTCCAATATGTTGTGTATGAAATCATGAAATATTAATTTCATAGCTCTTTGATATGTGACTCCAACATTCTTCAATCCAAAAGGCATGACCGCCCAACAAAATGTTCCCCATGGTGTAGTGAAAGTTGTTTTATATTGATCTTGAGGATTAATGAAAATTTGATTGTATCTTGAAAAACCATACATAAATGGTAACAAAGCATGTCCCACAGTTGAATCCACTATCATATCAATATTATGAAGGGGAAAATCATCCTTTAAAGATGCTTTATTAAGATCATGAAATTCAATACACATCCTCATGTGATTATCAGGTTTTGCCACTACCACAATATTAGAGATCCAAGGTGATAATCAATAGGACGGATGAACCTAGCTTATAGGATATTTTCAATATTAGCCTCAACCAATAAAGATATCTAAGGATTCATCTTGTGTGTCTTTTATATTACAGGTTTAGTATCTTTTTCAAGAACAATGTTATGCATGACTATCTTAGGGTCAATACCTAGCATATCCGAATAAGTCCAAGAAAATATTTTAGGAAAGCCATCTAACAATGTTGCATGATCCTCTTGTTCATCATCATCAAGAAACTTTCCAATTTGAATCACTTTCTCCTAATTATATGGTTCCATTGGAACATCTAGGGTGTCTCCCACTAGCAATGCATTATGGTTTGGAATATTAGGGATTATTTTGGATTCATCTTATGCATCATCACATAGTTCCTTTTCTTTCCCATAGTACACCTTAGCATTCAAATAATAGGAAACCCGTTGGTTATGATGATTAGTAGGTAAAGTATCATTTATACCCAAAAATTTCCCTAGGGACTCATCATTTTGAAGCATATCCAATCACATATCCTCACATGTAGTGTCTATCAGCTCAAGATGCACCAAGGTTAAAGTTGTCTTAAGAGAATGTTGCATAATAGCATTTACATTGAGTGAATGTATTCTTGATTCTTTCGTTTCTTTTGAATTGGGTAATAACCAAGAACTCTTGTCATTTCTTGTGTATTAAGCTCTATAGGAACTTGAATGCCTTGTTATTTCACTCCACATCCTTTTCCATTAATTTCTTCCATTTCTTTTGAGGAAGTTGGTTTTTCATAATTAATGTAATTCAATGTTTTCCTCATTACTAAGAGTTGTGGATCCTTGTGTCTCGAACATTCCAATATCAGATTATGTTGATACCACCATAACTTCTTTCTTTCTATTTTCCTAGTTTTTACTGCATAATATTATAACCCCCCATGAATGTAGGTGTGAAATCTAAAGAACCCCAACCGTCTTCCAACAACTTTGTCACTCATGAAGGAATTTCCTCTTTATCTTCACATTGTAAAGGTTCCACTTTTGTAGTTGGTGTCAATTTTCTTAGAGGGTTTTTCATTCCTTTCTTAATTTGTAAATAATTTTTAGATTCTGGATACATTTTTACAATGCAAACCTTATTCTTGCAAGTGTAGTTCATTAGACAATTAAGTGTTGAAGGCACTTCATTCATTTCATGAATCTATAGTCTACCCAAGAGAAGATTATATGAAATATCATCAAGCATGACATGGATAGGATTTTTTAATGTAACCTTACCAAATTTGATAGGTAATGTTATCACACCAAGCAATTTTCTCCCTACATTATCAAAACCACAGATCGACAAATTATCTGGTTGAATTTTAGTCTTATCCACCCTAATTTTGTCTAAAATATTCACACTACAAACATTGAGTCTCGAACCATTGTTAATAAGGGTACGCCTAATCCAAACCTTATTAATAACAACCAATATCATCAAAGAATCATATTTTTTGTATTTACAAAGGAGGTAATTCATTTTGATGAAAAGCAATATCCACACTAACCGAATTCATACCCTCAATTAAGCCTGTCACATTAGTTGGTTGCATACTAGGAAGGACCACAAATTTTTACAAGGCATTTTGAAGCATTCCATGGTAGGTAGATGATGTTATAATTAGGTCCCACAAGGAAATCTTAGCGGGAGTGTTTCGAAGTATTCCACAAGATCATACTCCTTTCCATTATGTTGAAGTAAATGAGGGGAACTAGGTAAAATAGGTCAAGTGGAAGTGGTATTGATGAGGGAATGGCTTGATTTTGTCTTGGTTAATTGTTATTCCTTGTGTTGTATGTATGAGAAACTATGTGATAACTTGGTTGTTGCGACACATGATTACTAGTAAGTTATTTTATAATATTTAAGATATGACCTAGAGTTTCTGGTTTATTTTGAGGTGGTCCTATGATAAGCACAAGTTTTGTTCAAAATTTAAGTTGTTGTGAACGTGGGTAAATGATTTAAGTTTAGATGTGATTACATTGATTGTTATTTATTGTGTAGGAATGTTGCAAGTGTTGTTGGATTAGCTTAGTGAGATGAATTCCTCAAGGGCTTCATCTAACATATAAAAGTCATCCCAACTAAAGGGCTTGATAGGTATGCAATGCACTTGTAGATCTGACATGATTAGATGACTATGATTTCTCCAAGATCAAACACTAAATTTCAATTACAACCTAGGCTTATATGTGTTAAGGCAAACTAGGACTAAAAATAGACTTACATACTTGCTACAGACAGACCTAGAAGTCATAATCCATATTTATAAATTGACAATATGTAGGAATCTATACACGAAATTTGAGACAGATGTAGCAAGACAAAGGAGCCCAGGGCACCCATGTCCAAATAGGGCTCTATCTAAAATTATAGTTTCAGAGGCACTAGTGATAGAAAACATTGTTGAAACCCAGTTTTGGAATTAATTATGTTGTTGTTTGAAAGGTTTTAAGTTTGCAATGTGTTTTAGTAGGTTAGGGTTTTTAATTTTTTATAAAATAAAGACCAATTTACCCAAATTATGCAATGTTTCAAAAAATGTAAACAATTGTCCTACATATCCAATGATTATCAGTATTGAAATGCAACCATTTTTTACAACTTTGCAATGACCTAAGAAAAGTAACAATTTATTTTCAAATGTAAAACTAATTTTTGTAATTGAACAATCCAAATCATAAATCAAATAATAGAAACTTGAGCCAATTTTGAACCAAAAATAGTAGGTCATAGGTGCCCAAGGTGTCTGTGGACCCTAGATAGGGTTTCAAGAAATTGAAAGTTTGAATGTCCTTATTATTATTTAATCTTTTTAGATCTATGTGCAAATAGATCTCACAGTGAATATTTTTTAGATTTTGTTGAATTTATGTTTGTGAACTTGAAAATGCAAATGTGCAACAATGTTGAATTTTTTTGAATCATAAATGATAATATTGAATGCAATTTTCAAATCTAATATGAAATAATTGATTTAATTGAAGATGTAAAATTCTAAAAATGATGATTTGATGCAATTTTGAAAGAAAACAATGTAAATTTTTCACTTTTTTGACCTAAATGAAAGATGAAATTTGAATGCAATGAATGATTTTACACTTTCATGACCTATTGGTTGCAATTTGAATGTAAATATGATCTAAGATGACTGAAGAAAACCCTATTGCAACTTTCAATGCAATATGTTGTGCATTTTTTTTTGGATTTTTTATGTCTTTTAATGATGTAAACATGAAACCCTAAATGATAATTGCAATATGATGCAATGCAAGACCTAGATCTAGGGTGAATTATGGTAGATTTTAGAAGGTTTATGGTGTCAAAATTTTGGGTTCACCAAAATGAAATGTATAAAAGTGGATCCCTTAAGTTTAATGTCCAAAACCTAGGGTTAATTTCATCATTTCTAGGATTTCATTAGGATACAAATATAAAAGGAAATTAGATTGAATTTCAACCATTAAGGTGAGTCAATCAAATATGGATCTGATCCTTTTGAGTCTTGGAAATAAATTGGAATTGAATTGCCCCAAATAATCCTATTAAACTATGTCCCCTAGACTAAAAATGCAAGATTCCAATAATTGGAAAACTATACCAGAAATTCAAATAACAAATATGAGAAAGGCAAAGTCATGTGCAACTATCCTACAAATTTGAAGCTGATTTTGGTGGACAAAGATGCCTAGGGAATGAGTATCCTTGTAGAGCTTTTTTGAATCTAAATTTTTGAATCTGTAATGCTTTATCTATCATCTATTTGTATACAAGACCCACAGAATGTGGTTAAGCCATGTCACGAACCCAAGTGCCACATTGCACAAGGAGACCAAGGTACACACCATCTTGCAACAAGCACTAGCTTGTTCACAAACACATATGAAAGTGTTATTAGCTACTTGTACTTTGTTTACATTAGAAGGATAAAAGGACATATATGCTTTTGGATAATGAGACATATGATTTGATTCACCTAAATCAAAGAACCCTGCATTTATCAATCTCTAAACTTGCAATTACCATAAGTACTTTTCCTTTAGATATATCATTTTCTTTAGAATATTTTAAACTAGATGAATATTATTTGATGGATTTAGGAACCCCTTATTTCTCAAGTAGGATGCATAAAATGGTGAATCCTTTTCTTCATACATTTTTCTTCATTATGCCCAGATTTCTTACAGAAAACATACTTCACTTTTGTTGTGATTAACCATCCTTTATTTCTTTTTCCTTTTGTTTAGTTACAACAAGAGCTTGTGGCTTTAAAGGCTACATGGTACCCATTTGAATTAGTTTTTCATGCTCCTTTGTGAGAGAAATATAAAAATCTAAAAGAGATGAAATAGTATAAGGTGCACCAAAAACATTCTTTGTTGTATGAAAAATAGAAACAAACACTAAATATTGAGGACCTAACTTTGATAAGACACTTAATACCAATTATTCGTCTTGCTTTTCTAGTCCACATTGCTTGAGTTAAAACCTTAACAAATTATTTAATTTATTGAAGAGCTCCTTAAATTGTGTTAAATTCTGGTGCATTGAGACTTAATAGTTTATTCTCCAATTGATGTCCCCTCATTACATCTTTCTTACCAAATATATTTCTAATGTTGTCCATACATCATTAGGCATTGTGGCAGAATTAATGTGAAAGAGAATTTGAGAAGAAATAAATGTACACAATTGTCCATAGGTTTCACCATTTTGATTATGACATTTTTTAATTTTCAACTACTCTTATAGGTTTAGGTTCCAAATCCATAGTGACACAATGTAATCCTAGTTTCTTGAGATTTATCTTCATTGATTTCTTTCATTCATAAAAGTTAAAGAGTTAAGATTATATCCTTTTTGCATAATAACACAAAAGATAACCCCCCTTAACTTTATATGTTTTAGTGCATATAGCAATTTCAATAAAATGAATAATGACACTTTATAATTGAGTCTGATATCATTTCTAATGAGATGCGCAAGTGATATTAAATTTCAGAAAAGCAATACTCAATTTGAGTAGCTAATAAAAAGATACAATGATCGTATTTGCCTAATTTTATATTTAGAAACTTAAATTTTGTCATTTAGAAAAGGGAGACAAAATATGTGTTAAACAAGACATTTTTTCAATCGGGCCAAAATCTCTAGAATAGAAAGAACTTTCCATCAACTATTCAAAATTAAAAAACCAACTAACGATTTGCAAGTTATTCCAAATTGAAAAAAAAAACCACTATTGATCGAGTCACTATACTCTTGATGATTAAATCGAACCACTAGAGATCAACATTAAATGCTAGTTGGTACATAATTTATTAGTATATAATGTTAGAAATTTTATGGAATATTTGAAACCTTTAATGTTCGATATTTTAAAATTAAAATAAGTGCTAACAAGTTTAATTAAAGGTTTAATAATAAATGTAACCAATAACATACATAATTTATAAAAGAAAAAGAAAAAAGGCTAAATAGTAGGAGGGGCTCATTGACTGAGTTGACCAAGCACCAAGTATAATATTTTCATGCCAATTGTTGAGGTCTTCAATGACAAATTCAAAGGGGAATGAGATTCTTTGAAGTGCTTGGGTCGTAAGTGATGAGGCCCTTCTCTTCGATCGATAATTCCACCCCTATCGAAGTGGAAGCAAACAAGAATAAACCCATTGGAAAAAAAAAGGAAGCGCTAGCCACCATTCGCGAGACCCAATGATTCAAAAAAAAATGTAACAAAAGATATATCCATGTGTATTAAAGGGTGCTCACTTGGAGAGTGAAGGCCGTTAAAGGGTAGAATTTTTGTTTCTATGCATGCAAAGACAAAAAAAAAAATGTTACTTCTTATGCATTAGAATAACTTCCCACAACCTTTAATTTCTCCTGAGTTTTCCTTGTGCGAAAGGCTAGATCTTTCACAATGCCTCTCTAGTGATTGTTATGCCAACTTGTAGATTCTAGGCTGCCACAAAATCAATCTTCAAGCAATGCTATCGACTCCCCTTAATTTTTTCACATCACCTTCTCTATATAAGATCGGCTAGTGTAATGATGATCACTCAGCTCAAATGCTTGTATGTTGGCTTCCTGCACTTTAACATTATTTTATGGTCTACTAGTTTCTTAACATATGAGTTCGACCCTTAACATGTAGGCCTCTCTCAAATGAAAAAAAACAGAAAAGAAAAAATGTCACGTCAATCTCACCGAACAGATATAAGGAAGATTCCACAAATCAAAGAACGCCTTTCAACAGAATTTGAACACATGATATTTGACCTTGAAACCACAAACATAGCTAACTTGACCTTAGAAAACTACCAACCTTTGCAGTTCTATGTAAACACCTCCAAAGAAATGTAAGACATCGTTCTTCTACTCAATGCTTCACTAAAAAACCAAAGACAATACAAACACATCAATTTGCATGCAGCTATTTTTTTAAAAGAAAAATCACAGATCAATTGAAACAACACTTAGATTGCAAAACTACTTTGATACTATGTTGATGTTAACAAGATTTTTTCTTGAATGTTGTCATCATTGAATCATGCAAGTCAAGAAAGTACACATTCAATCTATGAGATTTAAAGAAAAGAATGTAATGTAAAAATAAAATGGAATAGAATGATACTCTCAAAAAAAAAGGTTGTACATATAGCATGACTAGTTTGAGTCACTATAAGAGTGCTCAACTCAAAGTGGTAAGAATGCCCCACCAAGTGAAAACTAAGAAGCATCACATATCTAACTAACTAAATGACACATAGCCATCTAAGTTGGCTTAATACATAAAGTAGAATAAACATAATTAAATAAAAATTCTACTCTAACATGATCTAGGGGTAAACTCAATGTTTAAGTGAGAGTAGTGCTAAGATGCACTACCTACATGAAAGTTACGATTATTCACCCCAATGAGAATCACATTTATGCAATGAGTGTTCAATGAACCGTTTGTGCTCATGATAGATGGGCCATGTGAACCACTACTTATGAAATATGAGACAATGATTTTGACTAAAAAACCTACAAAGTTGAATCTTAATAAAATATAATAATTTAACACACAAGAAGAAACACCTACTTTTCATTGATTATAGGTTTTGAAATAAATAAATTTCATATTTTTGATCAAGGTAGGCTAGCCAAAAGATAAAATTTTAATGTTTTTAACAAATCACACTAAAATAAATAAATAGTTATCTTTTTACATTGAAAAATATAATTTTATGTGTCACCTTGATCTACACATCCTTTACTCATTTATAGAATTTGATTTAAAATATTATTTTTACTTTAAATAAGATTGACCATTGACATATAAAACATAGCTTGCAACAACTTACCAACTGATACATACTAATGTAACATATTAATCAATGTAGATCTAGAATCAAATCATGAAAAATAGTTCGATAGATACTAAAGAAAAGTATTCACATGTAAAATCAACAACAACAACAACAAAATTAGATAATTATCAAAAAATTCTCTCTTATCAATACCATACTTCTCTATTTCAACAATAATAGGGGAGAGTGGTCTATAGTGGAGCATCCTAACTTCATGTTTCTAAAAATTTTATGTGAAAATTTCAAATCACTCCCAATTTTGTACAACAGTTTATTTGGCAACTTGCATGCTTCTATATTTCATTTTAGGGCCACATCATCAAATATGATACCACATTAGCATGCATTTTGTTGAGGTATCTAGAAAAGCCCAAAAAAAAGTGATACCGATAGTGGTGCACTAAGTCATGTTTTATTGGTGTGTTGATGTGGCATCACATCATTTGTCAGTTTGTGTACTTTAAAGATAAAAAGTGCTTTGAAATTGGATATTAAGATGCTCCACTATGGAGCCCATTGAGGGCTATTTCTATCTCCACTATTGGACCCCGCTCCACCATGGGCTCCTCTCCCCTATATATCAATAACACTAGACCTTCCAATCTTTGTAAATTGACAATAGTAAGAACTCTTAATGATAATAGTTTGTCTTATTTTTTCGAGTTGTGGTAGTTTGTATAGCTCTCTATGGTGTATTATTTTTTTTTGCAGTTTTTAACTGCTCTTCTTTCTATGTAATGCATTTCCTCAATACAAAAAAAAGGAACTCTTAATGATTATATTCTATACTATATGCATTGCTTATATGAATTATCTTAATCCTTAATTGTATTATTTGATATTAATTTATTTATTTTACCTTAAAGATATAATTAAAATAAAACTTGCTTGTTGATCAATGCTAATAGCCTTTGTAACTCCTCTTTGATGCAAAGTTACAACATCGAATAAAATTTTGAAGAGTGATAGAGTATATACAAGAAGAGACTTCCACTCATAATACTTCTAATGATCACGGTTCTCCAACATGCAAGTTAGAATGAGGAAGAGAAACAAGTTTGAAGATTGAAGGATTTGAACTGACTGTTGTGAATGAAATGATGGATGGGTGGGACATTTGATACTATTTTCAAGTTTATATGCTTAAAATCATAATACTAGTCATGAGAAAATTGACAATAAGGTACAATTATAGGTGAAAATTGATAAATAAGACATAACTACCAAATGATGGAATAGACAAGAAGTCAATTACATGAAACATTGCTTGCCACATGCTCACAAAGTTAGTCCACACGACCATGATTAAGGTTTGACACTTGGAAAGGCCACTGATCCCAAACATGTTTATGTTGGGAGCCTCAATTACAATTGTGCAAAAGCTCCCGGGTGGATGTGATCGAGAAGTTAATTTCAGGTTGGTCAGGTTGCCTAACGAGCTTAAACTTAAACACCTTATACCCACATGCACCAATCTCGTGGGTGAAACTTTCTACGTCATACAAGCCATCAAAAGTATAAAAGACCCGTCGGCCATGAGAGATCTCTCTCGCTCTCACAACTCTGACAGGCAGCCCGAATTCCATGCTGTTTTTTAGGGCCAGATTACCCCGGTGGAGTGTCTGGTCTCGTCCCGTTTTCCCATGGCCCGTGTATATCAACACCTCCCCCCTGTCAACGTTATCTTTGTACCCACCAGAGACCACAACACTAGCAGCTACATTGATGCCCTTGACATATGGCTCTTGAATCGTTCGATGTTTAAATAGAGTGTCAGGAAAATTATATCTAAAATAATCGATACCCGCCTGCAAAGGGCGGTGGAGACCCACAATCAGTAACTCCACCCTGAACTCAAACCGATCTCCGACATAAATCCCGGGAACCATTCCCACCAGGGGTTTTGTCTGCTTCAACTCCTTCATCTGGCGCAGCCTTTTGTATGCCATGATACGCCCTCCCTGATACTTCTCATCTCGAAACTGCCTGCAAAGCCTCATAAAGAGCTTCAGTAACTCTATATTACGTGCCCTTTCCCTTTCATCATTACGTGATTCACCCATTTTCCTCTTGGATGTTTCTTCTTTTTTATTTCTTTCACCCTCTACATTTTCTTCTTCTCCCTCCTCATCTCTGTCCAAGTGCTTAATGGAATTTTTCACAGGTGGGATTTTCTCATCATATCTCCCACAGCCAGAGGGAAAGTCCCGAACTGCAGAAAGTTTAGGCTTCATTAGATTTGGGTTTTCATGGCGGGTTATCTGACGTGGATTTGCAGTCGCTACGTTGAGAATTTCCATATCAACGTCATCGTCTTCTTGTGTTTCCATGACCGATCAGATTTACACTACCTCGCAGAGTTTATATGAATCTGGAGTGAATACCAACGATACGACATACCAACAGTTTTTTCTTTATTTGTCTTGTGATTTCTTGCGTTTCTTGTAATATCTTTAATTCTTATTTAATTCTACACGAATGGTTGCGGTTACGTTCAGGCCGTTTAGAATAAGGCAGGACTACCTATATATTTATCCTCATTTAAATTAATTCAAAACTTTTCGTGATTTGACTACAAACTTGGACATTATTACCCATGCAATTAAACTTATTATTTTATTTTATTTTTATTCAAACAATCTACTATGCTTTGTTCTCCCTTTTGTAACTCCATCCACATCTTTTATTTGGAATGCATAATTACCCCCAAAATCTTTTAGAAAGTGTGACCCCACATGAAGATATTTCAAAATTTTATTAAATTTGGTAGTGCAACTTCGTTATGGGGTCATAATTTTTGGTTCGATTGTTGGATTTTTAATTATAATACTTTTTCAAAAAACTCTCAAAAAGATGCTTCACCATAAATTAGTACCTATAGGTAAAATATTTCGGTTTTCCATTAATTTTGGGGTTCATCTGGAACCTCTAAGTGCCTCAAATTTGACTTAGAATATTTTGATAGGATTTTTGGAAATTGAAATTTTAATATCTCACAAATGACAAATGATATTGAAGTGATTTATTCACCATTAGCTTCAATTCACCATTCTAGAGATTTGTGTAATACTTTGTATCTAACCATGCATAAATGCAAACTTACTAAAAATAATAACCCTTTCTATTGAAAAGAAACAACATTTTTTTGGGTGATGCAAGATTGCTCTTACACCCTAGATGCTCCTGCATCATATAACAATAAGGGCATCAATATGGGTTTAAATTTGAAACTTTTAGGATTGAATCAATATTTATAAATTAGACGAAGGATTAAAAATGGACGATCCAAGAGGTGAAAGTATGGTAATTTTATTGTCAACAAAAAAACACCTTTTGTTCACTACTCATTGCATTATAGGTCTAACTTGGTCAAACTAACTAAAAAAAAAAATAGAAAAAGTGTAAAACATGTACTACTTACCCTTACATTTTGCCTCCATTTCATCTTACATGTAAATTTCTATTAAGATAAAGGTTAAATTAAATGAGTAGTTACCGTGAAAGTAAATATTAGAAACCTATTACACGAATACAAATAATGATGATGATTTGGTAAATTGTCCTTGCAATGATTGTTTCATCTTGAAACCAAGAAAAATATAAATATTCACTAAGTAGCCTCTAACATTCATTAAAATTGGCACAAACAAAAATTACTTGGAATTAAACCAACAATCAAAATGTAAAATTAAAAAAGTAAACCCACTTTCATTGGGCATGCTAGAATTCATGAAATTCATTTGGCACCATAAGAATTCATATTAAGATCCATTAGACATGGTAGGAATCCCTGTGAAGATATATTAGGCATGGTAGGAAGTTATTATAACCATAAGCTACCCATTCTTATCAAACTCATGGAAGGGATATTAGTGATAATATCCTCCAATTGATTGTAGAAAAATAATGCAAATAATTGGAGGAGAGGAAAAAATATATGATCATGTAAAAATAGGTAAACATGTATTAAGTGTCAAAGATAATATTTTGTGAAACATAAAAGATAATTCATATCATGGTAAGATGTGGTCATGAAAACAATATATGAGAAGAGAACTTGGTATGCCCCCAACGTTTCCCAAAAGGGGTCATACACAAATAATATAAGCCATGATTTATAAATGAGGTCATGTTAAGCACATATAACATATGCAATAAAGTAGCATAATAATCATGACTATCATTAACATGTAAGCATGCAAATATAATATATAAAAATATAAATAAAATATTATAAGATGTGAATGTGATAACCATAAGTGAACATATAAACCTATTTGCAAGCATTATAAAATGAGATGTAAAAACTATAAGAATTTTTTCTATAAGATAAATATGAGTTTAAGTTCATGTATATAGAAAAGAAAATATTTCATAAAGAAGATACCACCGAGTGGGGAAACATAACATGTAATTTAATATGGTAATATAAAAGACATAATATAGAAGTTGAAATACAAATAAAATAAACTAATAGCATAAGAAGACTTGAGGAAAAGGAATCTTATAACAAACATTATATTTTAAAAAATAAAAAAGGCATGGCTAATATAAATTAAAAAATATAATTAATTAGGGAAGATAACAATAATCATGGATTTATAAAAAATATAAATAAAGCAACCTATATTATTTGGTCTACATGATAAAAGTAGATTTTAATCACTCTACACTTTCATTTATTCCAAATCCATAACGAAAATCAAAAATAAAATAGATATATAACATAATAAAGAAATACTATGAACCAAACAATATGTGCTCAAATTCACTTGTATTAGCATGCACCATTAAAGGTTACTTTACATAATCTACATTGTGACTATGAACACTTGAACATAAAATAAACATATGAAAAAAAAGATAAACATAAAAATATAAAAATAATTCTCAAATAATGAAAGTCTCAACTAATAATGGTTGAACACACCTAGAGACTGAGAGGGAGGGGGTGAATCTATCTTTTTAAAACATAAGCCCTTCAACCCAATGCAAACTCAAGCTTCTTAACCAAATCATAAACCCTCAAATAGATCAGCAACAAAGAAGATATAGTAATTTAAATCTTTAACAAAGTCAACAACCCTCAGTAATGAAAGATGAAACAAGGAACACACATGCACAAGATAACACTAGATTTACATGGAAAAACCACGATGAGAGATAACTCACAATATATGAAGCTCGTTGCTTACAAAATTTACAACAAGGCTCACTGCCAAAAGACTTACAAACTACGATGCACAAAATTAGGGAAAGAGACAAAAGGCTTGTAGACTAAAGAACACAACTATAGGGTAAGATACAAGGACCTAATGAGATTCACTATCTCAGAGTAGGATACATGAAGATTTAGAATTTACAACATATGTTAACAATACACTATGTTGACTGAGGCATTAAAACACATCTGATCTATCTTCCAAACACTTTTGCACTACTTCTATGTGATATTTAATACATTCCACACTCTTGCACTTTTCAACTAATTTGATCTTTCATTTATATGCACCACAAGATCAAAAAACTCAATTAGGTCAGTTGGGAAGAAGATAAACAATAATCTAAACAAGTTAGCCACAAAAAACATAGTGTGATCATATCTAGGAGATATAGAGGACCAAAAACAACCTTATTACATCTTCCAATGTGATCCCAAACAACTCACATGATAATGCACATGAGCACAATTCATCTCGAAAACATACTTGCAACTGAATTTTACTCAACACAGTTCATATGATGGCATAAACCCCTAAGCACATGGCACAAGAAAGAGAATAAGCCCTACCAGCCAGATATCCAAAAAATTCCCAAAAGACAAACTCAAATACAATGTAACACCAAAGATATCAACCATTGATGTGTGGACCACAAAAATATGTTCCTTGAACATCCAACAACACTTCCAAACACTTCTTTCATACTATCATGCCACCAACAACCACTGCAAACCAAACAAGAATAGAACACTTCATCCTAGAAGCACGTAATACACAACCATGAGATGTAACATTAACATAACAACTTGTGAACCATTTCAACACATAAAAACTAAAGTGAGACATTGTACAAGAACTAAGAGCACATCCACCAAGTAGTACAACAAAGACATCAATGTGGAGAAATATAGAGCATTTTCTAGACCAGTCAGACAACCAGCAAAACCACCTTGACCTTCTACAATTAATAGGAACCTCCTCATGAATATTGGTGAACTGAAAAGATAGGAGTACAACATCCATAGAGCACAGACATTGAATCCCAAACTGCAAGACCACATCTTCAAAAATGAAGGAATACAAAGAATTCTCCCAAATAGTCTTCAAAGAAACTTCCTAAATCATAAACCTTCACCAACATCCAAAGGCTAGAACTTTCTTGCAACGAAACATACTTCCTCAAGAATAACAAGAAAGAGCATACAACATACTAGATACCACCAACATATTTCCACCATCAACATAACTTCTAATCCTCATCTTAATATATCATTCTGATACCATTTATTTTGATAGAAACCATACTCAATACATCTTTACTTGACATCAAACAAGGCATGACATCCAACCATGAAATAATCATCATAGAGTATCAACAACATACAATTGAAAGAACCAATGAAAATAACACCAATGCCAATCAATATCAAACAAAAATCTCACAAACATGTGCAACAATCTCTCAAGTGTTGACAACCTATTCCAATAGACTCACCAAGTGCTAACATCAAATACTACCAATGCAACAATCTCACCAAGTGTTGGCATCACAACAATCTCCCCCTTTACAATTGATAGAAACATACATCTTCTGACTCTCCCCCTTTAATATCAAGGAAAAATGGCCACACACACCTACACATTAAAAACAATAACACATTCTCCCCATGATAGTCAGAGAAAAAGGGCCGAAGATCTTTAATTGAAATAGCAACACATTCCCCCCCTTTGACCAAAAACACTTCTTCTTCAACCAGCTATACATGCTCAACAACTAAAAATCTTCTTCTTAAAGAAATTTTATTAGCTCCCCCTAATAGCAGCAACCAACCAGCTACTTGCTCACCTTGAGAGGTAGCAACCATCAATCTAGGAGAAATGGATATGATATGAATTTCTCCCCTAGATAGATGCACCCTCTATGCATCTACTTTGAACATGGTGGGGAAATAACCCCTAACTTTTGTTGGAGATACTTAAAACTATCTTTTGAAAGTGCTTTAGTGAATATATCTATAATTTGATCCTTAGCACATACTCCAATTTTTCTTCATGTTTTGCAACCTTCTCTCTTAGAAAGTGGTACCAGATAGAAATGTGTTTGGTTCTTGAATGTATCATGGGATTCTTGGAAATATTAATTTTTCTAGTATTATCACATAATATAAGAATAGGTTCATCATAAACCACCTTTATATCCTTCAAAGTTTGTTTCATCCAAAGCACCTGGGTGTAGCAAGATGTTGCAACAATATAGTCGACTTTTGCAATGGATAAGGATACTAAGTCCTTCTTATTAAACCAAGAGACTAGTTTGTCTCCCAATAAGAATGCATTACAACTGGTACATCTCTGTTCATCCACACATCCCGCCCAATTAGCATTAGTATAAGCACTTAGAGAAAAATTATCATCCTTATTATACCATAATATAAAGTTCCTTCAAATATTTGAATATTATTTTCACTGCTTTGTCATGATATTTCTTAGGATTAGCTTAAAATATGGCAACCAAACATATTGCATGCATAATATTAGGTCTAGAAGCAATAAAATACAATAAACCTTCAATCATAGACCTATAAAGAGTTTGATCAACCTTAAGAGATTCATTAGTTTTTCTCAAGTGACAAACCACCATAGGAATACCTACTTGTTTGAAATCCTCCATGCCAAACTTCTTCAACATCTCTTTAAGAGACTTAGCTTGAGAAATAAAGATACCATCATCTAGTTGCACAATTTGAAGTCCAAGTAAGAAATACAACTCACCAATCATTGGAATCTCAAATTATTTTTGCATCTCTTCTACAAAATTCTTACACATATCATCATCTCCACCATAGATGATGTCATCAACATATTCAACCATAATCAAAATCTTGTCTTTTTGAACCTTAATGTAAATATTATTGTCTATAGTACCTTTCTTGAAACTTTTTTGAAGTAGGTACTTATCCAACTGACTATACTGAGCTCTAGAAGTTTTCTTGAGTTTGCAGACCATGTCTGGATCTCCTAATAATTGGAAACCATTTGGTTTCTCAATATATACCTCTTCCTCTAGATCACAAATTAAAGAATGTTGAATTGACATCCATTTGACTAGTTCTTCTTCTTAGTCTATGTTCTAGCCATATTATCATCATGGCCCTTTATATTTTTCTATCTAGAATACCCCCATCCCTCAAGGGATGAAGATTCCTAAATTTAAAAAGTACAATGGTAGAAGATATTTGCACATGCACATCTCATCTTTCACTGCCATGTGTACCAATTTATTCCACCATGATGCTCTACTAGAAAAATTATTTCCACATTACCTCAAGAACGTTGCTCGAGAATGGTATTGCTCCCTTCCTGAAAAATTCTATTTTTTCTTTTGACCAATTAGTAGATTAGTTCTTATAACAATTCTTGGCAAACATCAGACCAAATGTTTCCTTTACCAATCTCATTTGATGCAAGCAAGGTGTGCATGAGGAATTAACTAATTTTATTGCCCATTACCAAGTTCTATTTTCTCAAATCTCCTATGCCTTGCTAGATTTTGATGTACAGTGTGTTTTCATCAAGAAATTATTGCCAACATTGTGAGATAAATTCCTTCTAATAAAATATCCCTCTTTCACTCATCTATGTGTTGTGTTGTGTGAGTATCAACATATAATTTCTTAGTACAGGGATTCCTCCTTGTCCTCCTGTCTAGATGGCCAGTTAGACATGTCTATCTTGAGAGAATCAAGAAAAAATAAAGTGGTAGAAAACATGGTGTATGTTCCTACTAATAAAAAATTTGTAGGTTGAATATAATTTTTACAAAAAAAATTGAATCTTATACAAATGTCTTGCAGAAGTTGTCAAAAGATGGTGTAGTTTCTCTTCCAAAGATCAAACTGCTTTACAAGCCCTATCATCAATGGTATGACATGTAATTTTTTTTCCAATACCATCAAGTATCAGGTCATGATACTGATCGATGTGTGCATGTTCATCATGTTATAAAAGACCACATTGACAATGGTACCATTAGAATTGATGGTAAAAATAAAAATTCTACTAAATCTATAGCTAAACCTAATAGTCAGTTGCAGATTTACACACATCCCTCTCCATCCCCTTATGTTAATCTCATACCACTTGCTTCTTCATCAACTGACCACGGTTCATCTAAGTATGTGAACATGGTTTCGTTTAATTTTGTTCCTCCTCCAGGTCACATGGATAAAACACCTAATATAATATTCACACCAAGTGACCTACCTCTCAATAAAGATCCCTCTTCATTGTATATATCAGCTTGTGTCAATGACAATTTTGTAACTGGAGTTATGGTTGACCCTATGAGTTAGTTCAATATTATCACAAAGGACTCTTTTCATAAATAACTTACACAATGAGAAATACGATGATTCACAAATCACACTTTGTACCCACAATAGAATTATGTTTCACCCATTGGTTATATTACTTTTTCGGTCTTGTTGGACCTAAAACTCTAGAAGTGCCATTTGTCGTCATACCATAGTTTGACCTCTTTAGATTTAGACTAGGCATCCCATGGCTAGTCTCTATGAAAGTAGTTGCCTCTATTATCCATAAATGTTGAAATTTTCCTCATGAGGGCACACTGTACACTATCTAGGATACTGGATACAAACCACTAGTGTCACGTGGGGATTCTCCCTTGACCATTTTTGGCCCACTCCAATTAGACCTTTTCCACCTAGAGGGAACTTGTTATACAAGGCTTACCTTAGGTATAAAAATAGAGGTTTGGTTTATAAAAGTGGTCTCCCACCCTTTTCTCATGTTATTTCTCTAAATGATTTTATGCATGCACAAAAGCATGCTTCATCATCTTCCCCTCTAAAGGCTAAGGACAAGCAAGCTCTTGCCCCTAGTCATTCTCCTTCCCCTTCATCTTCTTCTATAGATTCTCAACCCCTAGCGATGTCCTTCATTACTTCTACTATGCCTAGCATAGGAAAGGGAAAGGAACCCATGTTGTGGAAGTCCAAACCTCAAGTCTTCCACCTCCCAATTTTACCCACAGTCCCTTGACCCACCATTTATGGTTAAGGAAAGCATTTTGAGGAGTTGTTCTTGTGTTTCACCCTCTATGACCTCCCCTTATTCCTCCACCTACCCCTAAGGAAAAAAAAGGAAAGGGGCCCACGGTTAGGACCCCCACCTCCATTCTCTTCCTTTTTAGGTACCTCCTTTTGTCCCTCCTTAGGATTTTACTCTTCTATCAATAAAAAATGTGGAGGGTGCTCCACCGATGAACCAGGATCCCTTAGATTCTTCTCAATATGTACCTTTCGATGCTCGTAGTCATTGTAAACAACTTGTGCATGAGAATAAGAATCATCAATGGGCCTTGGCTAGGGAGTGGGAAGCTTCATAGAAGAATGAGTATGAGCCTCCTCTTTCTAATTTTTTTTCCCTATTTCTTTCATTTTTGCTCCTTCTCTTGTTCATAATTCTATTTTTGCTTTCATTCTCATCACCTTTGTGTTGTTTCTAGCTTTGTTAATGGATCTCGATGAGCCTCACCCCAAGAGGGTGGAAGTTTTCATTGCTCCTTCTATGGAGCCATATCTAATCACTTCTCTTCTAGATCATCCTCCTTTCCCTCTACCCATTGATATACCTTTTACAAGGGTTGTGTCTTGAGTGGCTCCTTCAACCTCTTCCACTTTTACTGTGAGGATCCCACATCCTCCGTTGAAGTGCAAGTTGGAGATCAATCTCATTTTAAATGATGGATGAAAAAGGACTTTTTTGTCTTCTAATCTTGTTTCACCTTGTCTTTTACTATCCTCATGATGAAAAATAACACCTACTTACTCGAATTTTGTCACTACCCCTCTTCCCGAGGTCGAAAATGAATCTCAAGTTTCTCATCCTTCTCATGCTCAATCACATCACTTCACTCCAAAGAAGTGCATGCTCAACCCATTGGAGGATATTCTGAATTTGTCATCCATTTTTGCTAGATCAAAGATGTTATTCTTGCATGAGCTTGATGAGGAAGACCTTAAGGAGGTTTCTTCCTTGGCTCTTGCTATAGGTGAGTCGGTAGGAACCGCTCTTACTATCCATCCCATATAGGCTTGTTTTCCCTCCCCTTACAATTATCTAGATTGGGAGAAGGATGACTTGTTGGAGGTGTCGGACTAGAGTGGCACCTCTTCTTTATATTTACAATATATTTGTATGCTTATCTGTGTTCCCCCGTGCTTGTTTAAATTAATGTTTTTTCTCTTTCTTGGCGAACCCTTTCTACCCTTATAGGTACTTGGATATAGGAGAGAAAATATGTCATACACTTCTTCTATTTGTATCATCATTCTTCTATATGTTCTTTCTCACATTGGGAACGATGCAAAGTGTTGGGGCATTTAGGCATCTTCCATGTTGAATCAAATTTTTATTTTTTCTTCATATAATCTTCTTCCCATTTCGATCTATTTGGGGGGTGATGATAGTTCATACATATTATATCTATCTATATTTATGATCACTTTTGACCCCAAATAATTGGATCCCCCTAAAATCTTGATTTCTTCATCTCTACCTTTCTCTTGATGTTGTGGATTCTATGTGTTGTCCCTTGCATGGAAACATTCCATGAATACATCGCGCTATGTATTTTGTACCATTATGTCTCTCTATCTTTCTCTTATCCTTAGAATGACATGTGCTCCTCTATGTAGCACACATCATTCTAAGGGGGGCTATCATATCTACTTATTTTTCAAAAGAGATTTAAAAATATGTCTTTACATCTCTATTTCTTATAATCTTGTTGTCTACCTTGGGGGAAACCGGATTAGACTTCTCTTGTATTTTCTATTGTTGTCCTACAACACAACTTGCAGTAGGCATAGGCCTATCTACTTGTTGTATGGTCTCTAGAATTTATAGCCATATCTATTAGTGTCATATTTTATTTGATCATATTATGTTATGTTATGTTATGTCTATGGAATTTATCATGTCTATTTTTAGCTTTTTCGCCTTTACATGTTTTTCTGTAGCTAACATGGTTTTGGTGAGAATGCAACCAACTTTGCAAGATGGAAGACTCGTGTCCCCTTTGCATCTTGGCTTAGCTTCACTATCACATATACTAGATTAAAGACATGTATCCTTTTCATCCTAGGTATATCCTCTTCAACATTTTTCTACTTTAGCTCGCACATGTTTAGTGTACCATCATAAATTGTAACCCTTGACAATTTAACTTTATATTTTCCCCCTTAAGTTATTGAGCCTAATTAACCCCCTAATTTCTTAAATTATGCATTCTGAGGCCCATTTTGATTATTTTTCAATAAATTGAAATAATTGAACAAATTCATTCATCTAATTATTTTACCTTGGTACCTTAAATTCTAGAAAATAGTGCTAGGAGGCATACATCTAATGGCTGCACTATCCCCCTATTTTATTTTCCTCCAAATTTGACTAGTTTTACTTCTCAACCTATCATCAGAGAGAGAACCTATAAATCAAACCTATCTTTGTTCCACACTAACATGTACCAAGCTATGTAATGTAAGATCTCCTCCGCCATTCACAAATTGAAAGGATATCAACATCTAACATTCAAATAAAATGAAAACACATGGTAGAAATAGATGTAAATATCTCATATCGAAGTTAGATTAAACCAACCAATCATTCCCACATCAAAGGGAATATTCCCAAAGCCACAAACCATTTCCTATATCTCTCCAAATATTTCCTCAGAACTAGATCCATATCTCAAGACTAAAATAAGGAGAACAACATAAATCAATATAACCATGCATCTTCTTCATAACAAGCCTTTAGAATTTCTATATTCAAGACTAACTCATATCAGAAGACAAGATACAAAATAAAGAATTCATCTAATAATCAAGCTGGAAATACCTCTTAGATCATTCACCTGCCGAGTAGACCGAGATTTGGATACAAGATTTTATTGTGCATACAACACCAAGAAATCAAAATCTTCACTTCATGTCCATAATGGATTTAGATCCATTATTAGGTGTAGGCTCACCAGTCTTTCTATCGAAATAATCATCAAAGAGTAACCATCTCAACATATGATCACATAAATAAGAGATCTCTTAGTCTCACCCGAGTCTCTCTATTCTGCATCAGAATCCACCAATCAATCCATGCCAACTTCAAATGCAACCCTACAAAATCATGAAGCTCCAAGAAAATGATTAATACTCAAAACTAAAGAGAACCAAACAAGACCATTGTCAAAATTTAGACTATAGAATCAAGAAAATATAATGACATCATGATCTAACATCCTCTCTTAGGAGATCACATGAAATAACCATCCATCATCAAATGATGAATCAATGCCACTGTCAAAGCTCCCACTGAACTATGTAACTAAGATTTTCAATCATCATGATAACCATCTCCTAGTTGAAGATCTTGCATGGCCCCAACACACTGAAAGAGCTCAGTACCATGAGCTCCTAAAAGGTAAATTACAACCACAATCTCTAAACTAAGAATATACAAATGCTACACATCCTTTATCAATAGAACCAAAGATGTCATTAAACTCTTACTACAATCTAAGTGCAAAATCGAAGAGCTCCTAATAACACCAACAACCATTGAAAGAGACCATCCATCTTCTAATCAAATATTATCCATGGATCACTATACATTGCAACAACAATAACTTAGAACCAAAATTTGAAACAAAGAAGATAGAACATATTATGTTATTGCATAAATATCCCATTGAAATTAATGCCAAGTTATGCATGGAATCATGATCAATATAATTGCCAACACTCTACTAAAAGTGAATAAAGCTTCTCATGCACAATAAAGAACTGCTATAAATTCAAATGAACAACCATATTAGGTACTCCCAATAATCATCTCCAACTAAAATAAACATACCAATACATAATAATGGTGACCAAGAATATGACCTAGTAAACATAATCCACATTAGACAATTTTCCAAGATCTACACATATGCAACATCTCAAATGAGAAATACATAACCAACACATTCCAATCTCAAATAATTGAAAAATAGATTCAAACCCACATTATTATCATTCAAAATAGAGATAATCAGGTATAACATGTGGATTTCCAAGACTCAAAACACTATAAAACAGCACTAGATATGATTTTCCAAACAATCCCACATAGGAGTAACCATAGATCAATAAGAACCCTCCAAGCAACCATGCAAACCTATAACTATCTTCATCCAGAACTCCTTGAATATAGTCTCATGAAAAATCTACATATCACATATTTTAGTTAACATGTAAAACATTCTAAACCATCTATGTGAATCTAAAATCCATATAACCATCTTTATATTCACATCAAACATGTCATATGAATAATAGAATAAACACAAATCTACAAACCCATAACTGAAAATAAGATTAAACTGCAACTCAAATAGGAAAACCAAGTTTTCCAAGAGCTTATAACATATATGAAACATATCAAATCCACAACTCACAAAAATTTTAGTTGATTATCTTCCAATTATTTCATGTAACCAAGGGCTAAAACCATGAAGCCAACATAAGCACTCCATCTTATAGTCCAAATCGAGAGTGTTTTTTCATGTGACCAGGATGTCTCTACCCATCCAATTCATGAACTCCTTCTCACTGCACATGACCACAAGGTAAAGGAACAAAACCACCAAACAAGAGGATACACACATATTGTCAAATAAGAGCTACAAGTTACCAAAACATAACCAACTCCATAAAGATCCATAAACATTAGCTTCAAATGCCTAACATAGATCACTTTGACAATATCCATGGCTTCCATTTTTATAAATCTACAAAAAAAAATTAACTCATAGAGCGTTAATTTCTGCCCCAAAATTCTTCCAACAAACTCCAATTACTTCTAAAAAATTCCCACAAGCTTTCCAAGCTCAAAAATCAAAAAGAAGGAATACCCATAACCTAGTTCACCTTAAGATTTGAAACCAAATGATGAGAAATAAACAGGTTCAATACTGATTGTTGAGAAACTCAATCTCTATCCAAATAAAAATTCAAAGTATTAGATTCAAGGCTTAGATTACAACAACATAAAATCTGAAACTTATATGCAAATCTGAAATTAAGTTCTCTTAATATAGAAATACCATGGTTAAATCCCTTTTTTATGATGCTAAAAATCAGCCAATGTATCATGCTTAACTACACCACTTTATGTGAACTTATAAAAACAATATATAAAGGATAACATCACCATAAGATAGCAATAATGAGGCACAAATAAGTAACACAAGAGCATCACATAACAAAATATTTACTTGGAGAAACCCTTGTGTAAATAACTCCATCACGAAGAGAGGCCAAATATGCATTATCTTCAAAAAAATGAGATTACAATAATATCACTTCTATTCTCTTCTTTTCCTCCACCATGGCATCACCTTTGCACCAATGGAAAACCTACTTATGCCTCAAAATATTCTTGTACCTACAATAAAACTCTAAATCCAAATTTGGCTTATATTTTCTACATCCAAGAGGTGGAATTTATAGATATGAAGATATCTTAAGCCCCAAACAAGGATCCCAAATACGACCCTTCATTCCAGACATCCCCAAACCTTGGAATACCCTCTTGGAATGTGAAAGGACACCAGTTATGACTCCAATACTTTCCCTCCAACTTGGGCACCCAACCATGAGAGATAAACATTACATTAAATGTAATAAATGATGGAAATCCAAGTGACATATGTTGCCTCTTTCCAAGCACCCACTTGGAGAATCCCAACAGTCACTCATTTATCATTTCCTTTAGCTTTTATCCTCCCATTCTAGGAATCCACATGTGGGGAAAAAATATTAAATATTTATATATGTGCATATCACCTTTACAATTACTAGTGGAACCATCACCCCTTATGAATATATTACAAACAATGGTGAGAACTAATATAAAAATTATTTTCCAATACACCCTAAGTTCCTAGAGACACTTTCCAAGGATGTTGGAACCATGATGTAGGATTTACAAGATGGATGGAACCTTAATCCTAACAATAAGATCTTGAATATTTAAATGACCATACCTCTTGTGTCATAGTTCTTCAGTTTCAATACACATGTAGAAGCCATTTCTTGATGAATTTTTATTTCAGCTTGATAAGCTTGATTGTCATTGATGTCAAAGTATGTTTATATGCTCCAGAGATTGTTAATATGTAGATATATCTAATGATGTAGCTTAGCATTGTAGTGTTGTGGAATATTAGTAATTAGTTGTTGTCTTAGTATGATGTGGAGGTGGATACACATATCTTAATGTGTTTTCAATATCAATACAATGATATCTTACCAATTTGGTGTACTACACTCAGTGACAAGATGCAAAAGTTTTTCTAAGTAATTCATAATACATATACTCTAAGACAGAGACACAATATTTTAGTCTGCATCCTTCAATAGAGCAATATTTACTCTTACAGTTTAAATGATAAGTTCAAAGTGATGTGAAGGTGTTATATCAATTTTTTCGAGTCAATATTCCTTCTATAGAGAAAGTTACAAGTGACAAAGTTTTGATCTATGCTATGATAGAGAAAAGTGGTTATGAAGGGGCTTGTTAGAATACTTTGTATTCCTCTAGATGTGAATTTTTGGCCAAGAGGTCTTTAGGACATACTCAGTGATGTTCATTGCAAGACATATTGAAATTTCAAGTGTTCTAGTGCTCTGCAAGCTCATTTTTCAAGTCATTGAGTGTTACAATTGGTTTTGGATGCATAATCTTCATAATAACACATGTTTGGTTACTTGTGCTATCAAAATATTGTGAAGATCAGTTGTATGAGTTTGTGTGGACACTCCACGTGTCTCATAGTATCTAAGGTATAAAGTAAGTGAATATCCTTCTTGTTTCCAGTACTGCACAAATGTTTCAAGTCTTTTTGTGAAGTTATGTTTTTTGTTGAGGCCGACTAAGGCATGTTAATGATGTGTACCCAGTTCAAGTGTGAGAAATTTTTGTGGAGTTATTGAAGATGTTGTATGGGTCATTCCAACTCATTTTGGAGAATTCTAAATAATTTTTTATCATTTTTTTATACCGCCAATGGATATGTAGGTCGACATGTTATAAGATTCAAAATTTCTTGTTATGGCCAACTGAATTTATATTTTGCAAGTGTGTAGATGATATATATAGAAGATCAAAGTTGAGAAGAGATGTATGGAAGTGTTCAAATATGTAAAAGGGCATGAGAATAGCATGTAAAGATCTTCTACAAACCTAATGTGTAGAATTGATGACTATCAATGGGTTGAAGTCATAAAGTTAGTCATATTTCAGCTATTTTTTTAATCAGGGAGTAGTAGCTTCCTTGGGTTGTAGCCTTAAAATAAAGTTGTATAAAAAGGGAGTAGTACCTTCCTTGGTTTATAGCATTAAAATAAATTTTTAACTATTATTTACTTGTGAGGTTGTATTAGGATAGTATCTCATAGTAGTATTTAATACCGTGGTTTTTCCCTTGTGGGTTTTTCCATGTATATCTGGTATCAACTGTGTTCTTGTGTGGATTCTCAACTTATTTCTTATTTTAATTAAGTGTATGAATGCTTAATTGGTATAACTTAGCTTAAAAAATTATAATTTGGCACTAAATTTTGAATTATATTGATTCACCCCCCTCTTTGTATTTTGGAGTGTTCAACAATTGGTATCAGAGCAAGGTTCCTTGATAAAGCTTAACAACTAAGGTAGATCTTATCTTTGGAACACATGGGGAATAAATTAATGGAAAAGAAGAAGAGATCTTTAAATAATAGTACATACTCCATCAAGAGAATGATGCATTTGAATTTGAATTCAATAAAGAAGATTTTCTGGTGGAATATGAAAGAGAAATCATTTCTACTCTAAATGATCTAGAGAAGAATGAGAAAAGAATGAAGAACTCTAGTACAAAATTGAAAAATAAAAATAAAGCAATTGCAAAGTTGAAAGTTCAGGTTGAAGAAGACAAAAGAATTGTATATTGCCTAAATTCCAAGCTTAATGATAGATCTAAGTACTGAATTCTCAAAGCTTGAAGAAGAGATTGTTTCCCTAGGGAAAGAATTGGATAAAGAAAAATAATAAATTGGAAAGAATCTAAAACTAAAGGGAGGTTCTAACATTCTTGATGAGATAACTATATCTCAAAAACCTTCAAAGGAAAAATCCAATCTTGGGTTTGATAAAGGTAAAATTCCAATAACCAGTCCATCTACAAACCTATATGAGAATTTTAAGGCATAAGACAAGTCTAAAATGGAGGAAAATTATTGCACTAAATAGCCTAAGAAGACACCCTCTAAAAATGAAAAATCAGATCAAGATAGCACAAATATAGAAGGTGGATTTATCCCAGTCCATAGACAAAGGATATTCAAAGGTCCTCCAGCTACTAGTTAGCATGCCCCTACTAGGTTCACTCAATAATTTTTTAGGTTATTGTTATTCTTGCAATAAATTTGGCTATAAGGTTATTAATTATAGATATAGAGAAAGAAGAAATGACTTGACACGGGTAGAAAAATATTTGTGCCTCAAATATATGATATTTCTTTTCATGGATATTTCTATGTATACAATTTTTTTGGTCATAATGTTGCATCTAGTGCAGAACTAAGGTTAGGAGAAATAACTTTGTTTTGGAATATAGCATTTTCTGTTACAATTGTAATAAGATTGGACATGAAAAAATATGTAGAATTGGTTATATGAAACCACCTGTTCAGGATATGGAAGAAGTAAGAAACCCCTATTTAGCAAAAGAAGGGAAATAAAAAAGTTTGGAAAGAGAAGAAAGTTCAGGAGAATGTGAAGAAGGATGATGTCATGCTTGTGCATTTTTCACAAGATCCTATGACAAACTGAGATAGAGCATTATCTCAAGGGGGAGCTATCATTCACAAATCCTTTAGCCCCTTGGAAAGGATAAAATGATGAACATTTAAGCATGAAAGTTAACTTGGATCAATTCCTCTAGTGTGTAGGTCCACTAAGAAATAGTGAACCTATTTATCAAGGTTCTAGAGTAAATGAATGATTTGTAAAGGTGTTTTGAGCATATATGTATCAGGCTATGATGACACAAAGAATTATGCTATAAGGTTTACCTAACAAGTATGAATGCATTAATGGAAAAAATTTAGGGCAAGTGAAAGTATTTTTATGTGTTATTTGAATTATTTAATCTCATTTGAAATCAAAAGCATTTATTTTTGGAAGTGGAGAAGTTTGATTAGGATTTCAAGCTATTTGTGTGAAACCCTAGAGATGGTTTTTGAAGATTTAAAAATAAATATCAATGGAGACCTAGTAGCTGGTTGATGTTGTGAAGAAACCTAAGACAATGTATAAGAAATTTCCTTTCAATTCAATGGAGGTTGATAAAGATGGTGCATTTTCAAAGGTTCCTACATATGTGGTGCACTTTTAAGATGTAAGAATCTATATCCATTCCCCAATGAATTAAATTGATCACACATCATATTTTGAAGTGGTCTGACTTGATATCCTAGGTGAGAATGGTGTATACAAGCCTAGATATGTAAATGTGGCAATGAAAGTTAGATATTTGGAAAGATTTTCTAGATTTTTGTGACTACAAATAATTGGTAAGGATTATTATATGTCATATTAATGAATAATTTATTTAGTTGGACAAACCCTACATGATTAAAAAAGAGGATATTAGGGTAGTTACTGGTCTTTGTGCCACCAAAATAGTCTCGATGATGAAGTATATCAAGAATGAAAGGGTTACAAAGTTTATAGGAGAAAAATTTGATAAAAGAAACATAACATTGAAAGATATAATTGATCTCGAATTTTGTTATGACACTATGTGGATTGCTTACAAGATCTACTTCACAAATAGAGAAGGATTAGCCACTGCCACCCCAACCCACACTACATATCAAATGGTGAAGGAAGGTGATAATTTTGACCTCTATGAACTATTGAGAGTGCAGTCGATGGAAAATTTGAAGAGGACAAAGGAAACCATATACAATTCTAGGTTTGGTTCATTGATCATTGAATCCTTACATTCTTTTTCTTGAATGAGTTATCTGGTCTCAAAGTTAAAATACAGGATACTTTATTTCTAGTAGCTACTTATATCATAAATCATATGAAATTTTTTTAAGATAAGAAAGCATACAACACCTTCTGCTAGGTATTCTTTAAAAACCTAAAACAAAGATGCAAAGTAGATAGAGGATACCCTCTTATTTGGTTCAAAAATATGAGAATGAGGTAACATTCATGGTGGACAAGGATCACTGTTATATGCAAGCAATAGAACCAATAACCTAATGGATTCCTATTTTTCCTTATGAGGTTGCACCTAAATATGTACAAGGATATGTGGATATCCTATTGAAGAAGTTGAAAGATAATTTTGTTGAAATATTTGGTACTTATAGATAAATCAGGGATAAGATGATCCAGAGGAAGACAAAGGAAACTAGTGAAAAGATAATGGATAAGTTATTTAATAAGTGGTGAATTCCAAGGTACTCAAAGATGAAACCTCCTCTGCCCAAACTTCAGTGAATATCCCTTTAGACCCTAAATAAAATGTTGCAAAGAAGTTGCCAAGGAGGTCCAATAGATCCTCTTTTTTATTGCATATGATTTGTAGCCCTCTGAAACTACACAATCAACTAGTGCAAGAAGAAGAGTTGCATCATAAACTCCTTCATAGAAGAACACCACAAAATTTAGGCATGTTAGGCTTAAGAAAAATTCAAAGAGGAAGGAAAAGGAAAAGGATGATGAAAATTATAATGAAATGGTGAAGGAAAAAAAATGGTAAAGGAAAAGGAGAAGGGGAAGGAGAAGAGTGACAAATAAGAAAGCTCAAAAAAGGCATATTCCTCTCTTGTGGACTCAATCAAAGAGTTCTTAGCATAAGAGATGCAAATACAACTAGTGGTGTCTTCGTAGTTACTAAATGTTCCTACTTTTGATGAAAAAGTCAATTTGTCCAGAATGTCTCCCCTTAACAAGTTGAAGCTTGGAGATATACTCCACTCCATAGCAAGGAAAGAGTTGCTACATCAGCAAGCGGAGAGTGCAAGATTTTTAGAAGAGGCAATGAAAGTGTTGGAAGAGAAACTGTCAAAAGTAAAAAGGGATTCATCATTTTCCCCTACACAACAGATGAAGAAACTAATGGATTCTTTTGAGACTTATTCATCTCATTTGGAGAAGCACATAGAATAAAAATTTAATGAAAATAGAATATAAAGTGTGATAGTGCATTGGCCAATTAAAAACATGTATTAAGGACATTCAAAAGTTCTTGGAGGAATCAAAAGTATTGTATGTTTTCTATTTGAAGTGGCCTACAACAACAAAAAGTATAAAGGATCATATTAGTGCTATTGAGTTTCATATCACTAATGTGGTTGCAACATATGATCCTATGTAGGATTGTGATGGTGACATAATGACAAGAGAGGAAAGTTTGCACTCCCAAATACAATAATTTCAAGATCAAAGGGAGTAGTTTAAAGGTCAAGTGAATTAATTAAGGGAAGTAGTGATCCCAAGGTTGGCTTAACTCACTAGACTTATGGTAGAAGCTAATAGTGTGTTTCAGAAATAAAAGGAACCATCTTCTTTGAATGAAGCAAAAGATACATTTGTGCAGTTGACATGTGAATTCCAAACCTTGACCAAAAAAAAGAAACAATGGGACAACAGTTTGATCCATCTCAAGTCAATTTACAAGAACATTTTTTCATCCAAGTGAATTGTGCTTGATTTTTGATGTAAAATATCTTTCTTTTCATGTTGTGTATATGCAAAGTAGAACCATCTATAGATATGAAGATATTTTTGATGACATTCCAGATGGAGTAAAAGTTGAATAGATTAAAGGGGAGCTTAATAATTTTGCATGTACAAAGAAATTTTTGTTACCCTTTGTGCTTGATGTCAAAGGGGAAGAGAAATGTGAATATAAGGGGGAGTATTTGTGCACATCACTTGGTTTTTCAATCATTGAAAAATGGGGAGATTTTTGTAGCTTCATAAGGTTGATTTTCATTGATGTCAAAGTATGTTTATATGCTTTAGAGATTTTTAATATGCAAAGACATCTAATGGTGCAGCCAACATTGTAGTGTTGTGGAAGGAGAGTAATCAATTGTCGTCTTAGTATGATGTAGAGGTGGGTACACATATCTTAATATTTTTTCAGTATGCCTACAATGATATCTTGTTAGTTTGGTGTATCACACTCAGTGACAAGTTACAAAAAAAATTCTAAGGCATTCATAGTATATGCCCTATGAAAGATAGTATATTGGTTTGCATCCTTCAGTAGAGAAATATTTAGTCTTGTGGTTTAAATGATAAGTTAAAGTGATGTGAAGTTGTTATATCCAAGTTTTCATGACAATATTCCTTTTGTAGAGAAAGTTAAAAGTGACAAAATTATGATATGTGCTATGAAAAAGCAAAGTGGTTATGAAAGCTTGTTGGAATGCTCCACGTTCCTCCGGATGTGAAGTTTTGGCCAAGTGGTTCTGAGGATATACTCACTAATGTCCAATTTCTTTTATATTGAAGTTTAAAGTGTTATAGTGCTTTCCAAGTTCAATTTTCAAGTAACAAAGTATTACAGTTGGTTCTCAATGCCTAATCTTCATCAAAACATATGTTTGGTGACTTGTGCCAAAAAAATATTGTGAATTGATCAGTTGTATTCAATTTTGTGTGGATAATCCATGTGTCTCATAGTATCTAAGGTATGAATCACATGAAGATCCTTCTTCTTTCTAGTACAACGTAGAGTTTCCAAGTCTTTTTTTGAAGTTATGGTTTTTCTTAGGCTGATCAAGGCATGTTAATGATGTGCACCACAAGTTCAAGTGTGAGAAAATTTTATGTATTGATTGAATATGTTGTATGGGTCATGTTGACTCATTTGGGAGAAATGTAAATAATATTTTATCATTTTTCTATACCACCAATGGATATGTAGGCCAACATCTTATAAGATTCATATTTGCTTGTCATGACCGACTGAATTTGTATTTTACAAGTGTGTGGATGATATATATAGAAGATAAAATATGATAAGAGATGTATGGAAGTGTGCAAAGATGCATAAGAGCATGAGAAAAGAATTACAAGATCCAGTACAAAACTAATGTGTAGAATTGATAACTATTAGTGGGTTGAAACCATAAAATTAGTCATATTTCAGTTGTTTTATTTTTAATCAAGGAGTAGTAGCTTCCTTGGGTTGTAGACCCAAAATAAATTTCTAACTATTATTTACTTATGATTTTGGATTAGGATAGTAGCTCCCAGTGACATTTCTCACTATTATTTTTCTCCCGTTGGGTTTTCCACATAAATCTAGTGTCAACTATGTTCTTGTGTGGATGCTTATCTTCTTTCTTGTTTTGATTAAGTGGATGAATGATTAATTGGTAAAAATTTACTTCAAGGTAGGTGCATGGAGATGGGTAGCCAATTTGTGGCCACTTTAAAAAATAATATTAAAAAGTCATAACACGAAGTGCATTGTAATGCGCTTGTGTTATGGCTTGTTGGGTTGAGCCTGATGCTCAACCACAACAAGCCCATAATGCAAACATATTATAACATGAGTGTGTTATAACACACTTGCATTATGACATGTTAAAATTTAAAAAAAAAAATGAAACTCAATCATTCTTCATTGCGACTGTGTTTTTTGTGGTGCTTGCAGGCAAAACCCCCATTTTTTGCACTCGCGTTCTAGGAGGAGGCATTGTGCAAAAATATTCACCAACGGTTGCTATTTCTTTGAAATGATGGCACCACGATGATGAGGAGGTGTGAGAGGTAAGGATTGTTTCCTTCTTTTTTTTTAATTTGTTAGTTTTAGGTTGTATTTGATTTTTTTTTTTTGAATTTCTAGGAGATGCAAATCAACCTGCAAACCCTCAAAATCCTCAACAAGAAGAGCAACCAAATCCTCAAGAACAAAATCAACCACAAAAAAAACCTCCTCCACTAATCACTCAACCCCCTCTTGGAACTCAACAAAATTTAATGAGTGAAATTGAGAACAACAAAAAGAAAATTGAGGATTTAATCAGTAGGTTAAGTGGTCCAAATGGTTCAACTGCATAAAGAAGGACCCTAGCAAGTTCATTGAAAGATATGTTAAAAAATGTAGATTCAATTAGAAAAAAAATAACTAGATTGCAAGATAGGAGGTAGGTGGCTAGGGCTTATTATGAGAATAAACTATCATATAAAGATGTAAAGGATTTAAAAATTACAAAAGATGATTTGTGCTCATTATTCACTAACCCACACACAAATCAAAATCTTACCCTCAATGTGAAGAGGTTTCCTATTCATTGGTGCCACCACCAACAGATAAGGAACCATTTTTATGATAGGTGGTACATGGTCTTTGATTACCCACCATGCAACAATTGTGAAGTCTCACAATATTTCCTTAGCAAACTATACAGTGAGTTCATATTGAACAAAATCCCAAATTATTTTGATATGAGGGACTTCCAAGGGAGAGGTGAGGGGTTAGGTTAGGATAGACTCGATGCACAACCAGATCCTACATGGCAAGGGAGACGATCTCTCGCTAGGACGCCTCATGAGAATGTTTTTATGCCTTTTATCATGAAGGAGAGTGTCGGTGTAGAGACATTGTAGGCGATCAACACTTTGACCCAAAGTGTAATCCATCATACTAGCCCTATTCTACAGTGCCATCCAGGGGAGTCTTCGAGTGGTGGCCTTCGAACCCATGTGTGTCAATCTTGTGGGGTGACTTTTTCATATGATCCCACCGACACTTAATAGGCTACTACGTAGGATCCATCTACAACTATGGAGATGGAGAGGGCAAATGACATTTTTCATGAGGCATATGGCATTGCTAGTCACGTAAAACTTAGCATGTTCATTGAATTTAATTTATTAAATTTTGATTTTGAAATGCAAGATTAAATAGTTTAGTTTTATGATTTTAATAAAATTTCAGCGTCATAGCATTGAGACTAGATACACCAGCCCTCCACCTACTTATTTATGCAATACACCTATTGGTGGGGTATGTAACTAGTAAACAATTATAAATTTATTACATGTTAATATGTGATTTTGGATGTTGAAAAGGCTAATATTGGAGGTTTCGAGGGAACACTTCCCAGTGCGAGTGGATTTACTCAAACCTACACAGAGGTAATAGAATAAAGAGTTTAATAATGAATTGTACTTAATAAATTTGTGTATTTTATATGTGCATCGTTGATTATGTTTAATAATTAATTAATTTATTTTCAGATGTTGCAAGCCAAAACACCTCCGAATGTGATGAGGGTAATGGAGATCGGTGTTTCATCTTCTATACAATCCTCGATGGCTCTGATAGGGGAGGTATGAGGAAAATTAGTAAATGTCAATTTACATTCATTTTTATAGATGTTAGTTAGTGAAAAATCAAACCATTATTGATTTGTAGTTTAATTTCTATTTGGATGGTTTATACAAGGCTTGAGCATGCTTGAGCATGGGCGTGTGAATATTTACCTTGTGGAGAGAGATCATGAGATGGCGATAAGTGATTATTTTGTCAAATATATCATTTTTTAAAATGTAATTTCTATATATTCATGTCTTTACTTCTTATTGTAACAATTAAAACTTCACCATGAACTAAACACTAGGAGGAGCAATAGGAGCACTCCTCGAGCACAACCCAAATGAGTGATAGACCTATCACCATCCAATCGACAAGAAAAGGGATAGAATTTATCTCTAGAGCATGGAGAGAAATGAATATTAATTCTAGAGCCCTTTGTTGTATGCCTACATGGCAGTTTTGTACATATTTTGTATTGGACATATTTGACATTGTATGCCTATATATAATTTGCGTAAGCCTATATGGCTATTTTGTACACATATTTCATACTTATATCGACATATATTGATGTATGCCTGCATGGCTATTTGGTTAATACAAATATTTTTTATCGATGGTGTCCATATTTGCATTCTAATTTACCGGTTCAATAGATATGAGTTACATGTATTCAAGTGTATACTTTACAACTTGCGTGTATACTTTGTGACTTACATGTGTTCCAATGTATACTTTGCGACTTACATGTTTTCATGTGTATACCTTGTATTCGTGCATATACTTTGTATTATTTTGTGTATACTATATATATTCATGTGTATACTTCAAGGCTTACACGTTTTTGAGTACTTGTGATTCCCTTATTCACATATACATGCTTGACTTATTCACGTATATACTTATTAATTGGTTAGTCCTAGCATTGATCATTGTTGTCCTTCATGGTTTAACTTGAATATTAATTAATTGATGCTAAACAACTTTATCTAAAAGCAAAAAATGTGTTTTCAATTGGTATTCCATGAAATGATTCATAAAAATATTCCAATATGTTCTTGATGTGTCACCATATAAACACATCAAAATATTTATATGTCAATTTTTTGCAATATTATTTCTTGTATACAAAATGGACTCAAGAGAAAGCAAGTTATAATTTGTAATACAAACAAGAAATGGACTCAACACTATCTTAGACCCCCGAATAAGTATATTTAACAAAGAAACATGCTCTCAATCACTCTTCCAATTGAAAAACACCATTGGGTAGCATTTACCACTTTGCAAATCCATAAAATCCATAATTTTTAGGGCGTGATTGGCCCTCTAACCCCACTATCCTCTAAACCCTCACTTTTCTCAAATTTCACTAGGGTTTATTAAAAACCGCATATCCAGATGTCATACAACCTCAAAACCTCTTCCAAAACTCTTAATTCTACTTGCACAAACTTAATTGACCACCAAATTATGTTGCCCCTTGACTTTACCCACTTTTACTCACTCAAACCTCTCTTTTTCATTCAAAACCCCTCTATTCCCAATTAGGGCATCATGCCATAACATACTTTTGACCTCCCTTGTCCTTGCAAACCATTTGAACACATCAAAATCTACAACCTCACCCTATTTCCAACCTATTCTAACTTATTCTCAAGCAATTTCTTCTTTTCACCTCATCTACCCTTGCTTTTAAGGCCTAAATTCTAAATTTTGAATAGGGGCAACATAAGTAATCTCTTCCAATGCCTTTACTAATGCTATATTCTTATTTGTACTTACATAATCGACTCAAATGACCCCACACTAACCCAAAACTAAAAGAAAAGATTAAAGAATGGGCTATCATGGCCTTATTTGACATTATAATGACTAAAACCATTGAAGTAGACCTTCTTCATCAAATGGAGGAACAAGGTGCTTTACACCAATGATCATACGCTTTTTGTGTGGAATTCTCAGACTTCTCAACTGTCGTGTGTATGTTTCTTTTTTCCATTGTTTTGCATGCCATCATAAGGGATCAAGCCGGTTGAATGTAACTTAGATCAATTTTGTGTGTATGGGTGAAAAAGAGGACCATTCCTATCATAAACCTACCTATCGAGACACATTGGAGCAGTTAGTTTGGTCACATGAATTGCAAAATGAAAGTTGCACCACTTTGCAACTTTACATTACTTCCATTTGAAACTTTTTCCATCAAGTGAAAATTGGACACCACTGGAAAACGACTCTCAGATAATAAAAACTGAGAGAGGTTATTATAGAGGGGCCCAATACAATCCTATATGCTCAGAAAGAGAGTTCATAAGCATCACAATTTTTGAGTAATAGCCCGTCAGAGTTTTCTTCCCTTTTGCACTTTAGGCCCTTAAGGGATCGATTCTGTTGAACATAGATCAAAGTGATTCCACATGTTTGGGTGAAAAAGAGGACCATGCATAGCGTAAAAATACCTATTCAGTTGCGTTGGAACAATCCATTTGGTCACATGAGGTGTAGAACTAAAATTGCACCACTTTGCAACTTTGCACTGCTTGCATTTGATACTTTTTCCATCAAGTGAAAATTCATTGCCATAGGAAAACCACTCTAAGATAGCCAAAACTGATAGAGGTTTTTGTAGAGGGGCCCAATGCAATCTTGTAGGATTAGATGAGAAGTTTCTAAGTATCATGGTATCCAAGTAACAACATGCTGAAGTTTGCAGCCATTTTGCACTTTGGACCCTTAAAGAATCGATCCGGTGGAACGTAGCTCAAAGCGATTCCACGTGTTTGGGTGTGAAAGAGGATGATGACTAACGTAGACATACCTATTTGGATGTGTTGGAATAGTCTGCTTGGTCACACGAGTTGCAAAACAAAAGTTGCACCACTTTGCAAATTTGCATTGCTTGCATTGGACGCGTTTTCCATGAAATGAAAATCTGTCGTCACGAGAAAACCACTCTGAGATAGCCGGAATCGAGAGAGTTTTTTGTAGAGGGGCCCAATGTGATCTTGTAAGATCAAATGAGAAGTTTCTAAGCATCACAATATCTGAGTAACAACTTAATGAAGTTTGCATCCATTTAGCACTTTGGACTCTTAAGGGATCGATTTGGTTGAATGTACCTCAGAGTGATTCCATGTGTTTGGGTGCAAAAGAGGACCATTCCTAGCATAAATATACCTATTCAGATGCATTGGAACAATCCACTTGGTCACACAAGTTGCAAAATGAAATTTGCACCACTTTGTAACTTTGCACTACTTGCATTTGTCACTTTTTCCATCAAGTGAAAATCTACCGCCATGGGAAAACCACTCTGAGATAGCCAAAACCAAGAGATGTTTTTGTAGAGGGGCCCAATATGATTTGTCAGGATTAGATGAGAATTTTCTAAGCCTCATAGTAACATGTTGAAGTTTGTAGCCATTTAGCACTTTGGACTCTTAAGGGATCGATCCAGTTGAACGTACCTCAGAGCGATTATGCGTGTTTGAGTGCGAAAGAGGACCATGCCTTGTGTAAAAATACCTATTCAAATGCATTCAAATAGTTGGTTTGGTCACACGAGTTGGAGAACGAGAGTTGCACCACTTTGCAACTTTGCACTGCTTGTATTTGACACTTTTTCCATCAAGTGAAAATCTGCCACCATGAGAAAACCACTCCAAGGTAGCCAAAATCGAGAGAGGTTTTTATAGAGGGGCCCAATGTGATCCTATAGGATTAGATGAGAAGTTTCTAATTTTCACAGTATCCAAGTAACAACATGCTAAAGTTTTCAGCCATCTAGTACTTTGGACTCTCAAGGGATCGATCTGGCTGAACATATCTCAAAGCGATTCCGCATGTTTGGGTGTGAAAGAGGACCATGCATAGCATAAATGTACCATGTCTAGCATAAATTTACCATGTACTTTGAAGATCAACAAAATTCATTTTTTCCTTGCATTTTTCTATATTTTTACTAGAAATCTGATGTTTTCTTGAACTGTATGGTTGCGTATAGGGTGATTGTGTTCTCTTTTTCAATCTCTTTGTGTTTCCATAGACCCAATACATATTTAGAAACCCATTTTTATGTTAGGGTTCTTATTTGGTGAAAGGGAATAAGTTTTATGGGGTTTGTGTTGCTACTCCTCTAGATTTTGATGGAAAAGGGTATGAAAAATGAGGTTTCACCCTAGGGTTTGACAAAATATTGCATGTAGAGGTTGTGTGATTGTATTTTGAGTTTTTGTAGGTGATTTTAAGAAGGTTTGAGGTTGTGGAATGTTCTGGTAAGGTGTGGAGCCATTCCTTTCAATAAACCTTCCTCATAGTAGTATAAAATAAGGGTTTTGTGGTTTGGCATGGTGGAGTGAGTTTCTCCTGAGAAACATTGTGGATATGAGGGTTTGGATACATGAGAATTGTTGCCCCAACAATTTTAGGGGGTTGTTGAATGTTTAAAGGTATGTTCCTTTATAAATTAGGCCTAGTTAGCCTAATGAGGACATCGAAGAAGGTCATTTCTAATGCACATGTTCCAAGACAGCCACTATTGATTTTGAAGTATGTGTTGTAACTCAATAATAGCTATCTCGGTCAGTCATTTTTTTGTGAATTCATTTCAGAATTTTTCCTCAAAATACCACTTGGAGCCACACTTTTCACTTGAAAATTCATCATAAAACCCTATAGCAACAACTCCACCTTTGTTTCTTGAATTCCCCTACACAGATAAACACACACACACACATAAAACATCCTAAGACTAGCTTACTCCACTTATCTAAACTATCAAATTTGGTGGAGTAGTCATTATTGGTTATCTAGACTCAAAACCCCAATCTTGAGGGTTTACAAACCGAGTTGAGAAAAATCAGTTCAAACTAATGATAAACTCAATGGATACCCTCCTAAATAGAATCAAATGAAAACTACTTCACTATTCTACCTTAAAAAATAAGATTCAAGGCCTTAAACTACTGTATAGGCCATACAAGTTAATGAGCAACTGAAAAAACTCATAAAATCGCTAAAATAGGGACATTATTAATTGTAAATCTTTAAGAATACAAAAGATCTTTGTTTTTCTTGAACTTACATGCTTTGTATCACTTCTCTAATAACCTAATGACCTCTTTGAGAATTTTAATACATTACATATGACCTTCACATGAACTTTTTCACATTGTTTACATTTCAAAATTCATTTTTTGCAAATTTGCCTATTGAAGGCATTTAGAGAACAAGGTGCTATTGCACCAAACTTGAAATCCAAAATTATAGTATTTGAGTAAATCTCATTACAATGCGTTAGGTAATTTGTTCTCATAGATCTTTTACAATGTTACTCATACATTCAAGATTCTCTTTAAATTTCTACATCATAGGTGTTCATTATGAGGTTAACTTCAACTAAGTAACTTGAGATTCTCTCACTAATCTTCACACGCTCTCTTATAATGTCTTGAAATCATAATTGAGATTTGACAAGATCATCAAAACAAGGATGTTGCATTTCTTTTTTGGCTAAGATTCTCTTTGATGGCTCATAAATCGGTATTTTTTGCAACGAGAGACTAATCAAATTTTAGTAGTTTACTTACAAATATGCAAAGTAAAAGAGAAAAAGAAAGAGAATCCAAAATGGAAATGAAATGAAAATATATGGAAGGAACTTATAGATAGGCATGTAGGTCTCACAACTTAGTCACTCCTGGTCATACATCTTCACTGGGAATTCACACATACCTATTGCACACAACACCTCTCATGAATAGAGTAAGTTAAAATTTGATATGCTCTTATAATGTCTACATCATAGTTTCTCATGATAAGGTTAACTTCAAATGAATAACTTGAAATTCCCTCACCAAGATTTGTACAAAATTTTGTAATGGCTTAAAATCGTGATTGAGATTTGTCAAGATCATCAAAATAAGGATGTTGCATTTCTTTTTTGGCTGACATTCTCTTGGATGGCTCATAAATTTGCATTTTCTGCAAGGGGACACCAATCAATTTCTAGTAGGTTACTTACAAATAGGAAAAGTAAAATAATATGATAGCATTTCCATCAAAAAAATTAATGTGCATACAAGTATAAATTAATAAGAACCGATGTGCATACTTACAAATTAATCCAACGAACCATTTGGGTTTGCTCTACTCTTTATTGTGTCAAGTATTGCTTCGTGGTCAGACTCACGGACCTTCCATGAGACCTTGTTCAAAGATCTACCCCCATATTTGGTTAAAGTAACATTGGATTCCATGACAAGGTTCAAGTAATGAAGAATCTTACGATGTGTTTCAAAGTCCTGAAACAACCAATATTTAATACTCTTATGTGGGTACTTTTTAAGCCATGTTCCAGTAACAACAACCGAGCATGTAGGGTATTCGGTGTTTTCTCCATCTATAATTTGAGCCTCCAATTTATTTTTGGCCTCAATACAATGACACAAGTAATAGTATGTTCCCTCTTCATTTTCTTCATCTGCAATAATTGCGAAAATTTGCCCTACATTGATATGTGCAGCAAATCTCTTAAAATTAGTCAACATTAGGAATACACTACAAAGTAATATAACAATATGGAATTTCAAAATCTAAGCAAGTAGATATATTACCTGGTTGAACTAGATCTGATACATGGTCAAATTCAACCAATGATTCCATCTGTGTTAGTTCCAATACCATCATAGGGCGATACATGTGAAGTGGGTTGAGATAACTTCTCAACCATTTGTCAACCCACTCCCCTAACTCGCAATCATTTAAGGCTTTCATTGTACATGAAGAAAAAAATCATGCCATCTTCCATTTATCGATACTCAATGAACCTTCATTTGAGCTAAGGAAAGACTGTAGCTCACTCTATGTTGTTAGTGTACAACAATCCTCACATGGTGCAATGTTAGTATCATCCATCAACCAAAAAATCCTATGAACTAAAGATATACCTGCATTGCCTAGACCCATCGATACATTACACCACTCGATAATTGATCTTGCATCTATCAACTTTGCACTATCTTTATACTTTAACTCTTCTCATGCTAATACTCTTTACACGCATGCTCTTGCACCATCATGCTCCCCTTTCCATGCCCGACCTCACAAAATTTCCTCATACATTGAACACCTGTAATGGCATGCATCCTACACAACTAGTAGAACATGCATGAGTTTTTGAACTATGTTGCATAGTTATCTGACCATATTATATGTTGACTGTATGTTATGCCCCTCTGAGCCAAACCACTATAGAAAATCTTGAAGCAACCTTGCACAAACTTTGGAGAATGTGTGTGATCATCACTAATGTAAAAGAGTTACTCCCTCAATACCTTCCTTTGGTCCTTTGTACTATCAGATGCATGAATGAATGCTATGTGCACAAATATCGAAACCTATGTGGAGTTGTAATATTGTGACTGCACCTCATGTTGTGGTTGTAGAGTGTAGCTATCCACAAATTCAACCACTGATACTATATTGCCAATTGGAAAGGTGTCCTTGTATAGCTTGAATTGTGTGTCCAACCATCAGGCTCTATGGGTATGCATTGCATACTCAAATAGTATACTATCATGAAACATGGACATAAACTAATACACTGGAATCTTCTCAATAACCAAATCACACCTTTTTTCTTGAGACCCATCTTTTTACCATATGCCACTGTTTTATACTTCTTGAACTCTACTAGTTTCTATCCCACCTCATTTGTGTTTTCCATATGTTGGCATACTGGCATACGTTGGAAGCCACCGCAATGCTCACATGAACCATCCAAGCATGTTGTCCTATAGAATATCTGGCCATCCTCTATTTCACATAAAAACAATTATAAGAACTCTCTTGAAGATTTTGGTGGGGCTTCTATGTCACAATCCTGCAAAACATCATTAATATGATAATCTAAACATATAGAATGATAAACATCGTAATGGCTAGAGAATTCAATATGTGGTCTACAACAACAAGTAGTGCATGTGTGATTTATCTTGACATAAAAAGGTTTAAGAATTTCAAAAAATCTTTGACAAATTTACTAATTTGAGGATAATCCATTTGAAATTTATGAAAAAATTAGGTTTGAGTCATATCCAAAAAGTGCTTTGGATGTGGCTCACAGTTCCGACTACCAATTCTTCTTCTTACCACATCCCTTTGATTCAGAGATGGACTTGTGTTATTCTTCCAATACTCTTCAATAAGTGTTCTCAATTCTTCAATAAAAAAATCATATTTTTGTGGCAGTCTCACCAAGAATGCCCATAATTCATTTGTATCAGTGCCCTCAATTCTTTGTCGCATTTGAACGGCTTTTGATAAATTTTTTCTACTAATTCCCATTTGTTCACTCATCTTTCTAATGAGATGAGCTCTCTTTGTCTAACTGATTACTAAAGTTTATGTAATGACACATCCTGTGACATTACTATCCTTTAAGTGTGATGTCTTACCCATACTCTCATATGCATCATTTAGATTCTTCACAATAGTTTTTTCACTCAATGCATTTGATATTCTCAACCCAAGAGTCTTCATGATGTCTCTATACTTTATACCCCGCATCATTTCAACAAATAGTTGACATCTTGTGATGTCATTTAGCCTTTCAAAGTACAATTTCCAAATCTTATCAACATATCTTCTAGAAGTGCATGCTGGAATCTTACCTTCCATGTTCTAAAAAATATCCTCATCAATATTAATCAAATACTCTGGCATTCTACGCAAAATTCTAGGTGGTTTTCTCCTAGGTACATACATCTCAACATTACAAATTTCATCAATATTTAATTGAGGTGGGCTAGATTGCATACCTTCAATAGATTGTGGAGTAGAAGACATGCCTTGAGGTTCTCGTGGGGATGATAGCATACCTTCTTCATCAAATCCGAGTGATGATGTACTTGTTGAAAAAGAAAGGATAAACAACTGAGAGAGGGGGATAAATCAGTTGTTATGGAATTTAAACGTATTCAACCTTAAACAACCTTTAATCTCAAATCTGATAATTAACAGTGAAAACATAAATCAACAACACATTAGAAACACATGAACACCAAAATTTTTATACGTGGAAACCCTGTTAGGGGAAAAACCACAGTGGATGTGAGTCCACAAGATTATACCCTGTTAGAAGTATAATGAAAAGAAATAAATGGGAATGCACTTGCATTCAAGCACACTACCTAGAGCTCACTGCTCAAAGGGAAGGCTCACTTCCTTACATAAAACAATCAAATTAAATCCATTTGATGAAGTTGAAATGAGAGACTAGCTTCTACAAAAGCCTGATGATTGTTTCGGTTAAGCACATAAACACTTCTTCACACTCTACTATAAATTCAAATGATCTAATCTTTATTTGCTCATTTCACATTCACACGTCACATGCATTCACTGAGCACATATTACAAATGAAGAAACAATTGTTCTTATATATCTGCTAATCAACAACTATGTCGGCTACAAATAAAGAATAAATTACAATTATCGGCCCAATACATGAACAAATCTCAATGCGCACCAACTTATGTCGGCCATAATATAATGAAGACCTAAATAAACACCCTCAAACACACCACTCAATAAAGAATTAATCCATAAGAATCTGCAACATGCTACCATCATCATGTCGGCCAAAAACATGAAACCCTCGAACACACAAAGGAAAATTTTGATCACGAACACACTGATCAACGCAGATGTACCAAAATGATAGAGAACAATCTAGAAACATCCCTGAACATCTCGGAATCATTTAAAACAAATCAATTTACTAGAATTACATTCTCTTATTCTAGAAACACCTGCTACAGTAACAGAATAACTGTAGGAACTCAAAAACTCATAACTCGCATCAATCTTGATGTGTACCACTGAAACTTACAAAAAAAATACTAGATAGACTCAGAAAGAGACCTTTGATCATCAACGTATAGACCATGCCATCACTCTAGCCTTCTCAGCTTCGCAGACTGCCTACAATATATTTATTACAATTTTCTCAATATCCTCAACATATACAACCTTCAAAATCATCAATGCTAATAGTGCTAACATCAATGACAACCACATATCAGAAAAATAACCACAACATCCAACAATCTCCCCCTTTAGCATTGATGGCAACACATGATGTGAAAAATTACCATCAACACAACTATCTCTTTACACAATACTCTTCTCCCTCTTTGTTCTACACTTCTCCCCCTTACACTTATCCCCTTATAGTACAAGTTTGTTCACATTACTCTTCTCCCCCTTTAACATCAATGGAAAAGGTACACAAGCTCTGAATCATCTAACTACTCCCCTTGAGTAACAACCACCACAACATCAATCTAAAATAGGATTTCACTGTAAGTGCACAGTTTGATGCAAAGATTTGTATCTTAGTTTAGATTAGGAGGGGAAATCACCCCTAACTTACCTTTGAGATACTCAAAAGTATTCTTAGGCAATGCTTTAGTAAAGATATCTACAATTTTTTCCTTAATGGGCACATATTCCAATCTGACCTCTTTATCACTCAGTTTGTATCTCAAAAAGTGATACTTAATAGATATATGTTTTGTCTTTGAGTGTAGCACTAGATTATTAGATATGTTTATGGCACTTGAATTGTCACAGAATAAAACAATAGGCTCATTATACTCAATTCTAATATCTCTCAGCATCTGCTTCATCCACAACACTTCAGTACAATTGTTTATAGTAGCAATATATTATGCCTTAGCAGTAGATAAGGAAATTGTTCTTCGCATACATTCATCGAGCACATATTACAAATGAAGAAACAATCATTCTTATATATTTGCTACATGAATTTACATGAACAAATCGGTTGGCTATAAATAAAGAATAAATTACAACTGTCAGCCCAATACATGAACAAATCTCAATGCACACCAACTTAGGTTAGCCATAAAATAATGAAGACCTAAATAAACATCCTCAAACATGCCACTCAATAAAGAATTAATCCATAAGGATCTGCAACACACTACCATAATCATGTTGGCCAAAAACATGAAACCCTCGAACACACAAATGAAAATCTTTGATCATGAACACACTAATCAACACGGATGTACCAAAATGATAGAGTGCAATCTAGAATCATCCTTGAATATCTCAGAAGCATACACAAAAACTCGATTTACCAGAATTGCATTATCTTCTTCTAGAAACACCTACTACAATAACAAAATAATTGTAGGAACTCAGAAACTTGTTACTTGCTTCAATCTTGATGCGTACAACTGAAACTTCCGGACAAAATACTAGATAGACTCGGCAAGAAACCCTTTAATGTGTGCCTTATAATCATCAACGTACAAATAATGCCATCACTCTGACCTTCTCAGCTTCACAAACTGCCTACAATCAGGGATAACTTTAATGGCGAATCTTCACCAATTGACAAATTCCAAGAATTGGGCAAATCGAAATTGGTGAATTCTAGATATCCAGCAAGGTGTTCAAATTGCCTGGATTTCACGAACTATCATTCCAATGCATGTCCATTTGCCAACGGTTTTTTTTTATGAGGCATGTTTAGGCAATAAATTTTCCATAATAGACTACGCGTTTCTAATGAACCGATCAATATTTTCTCCCCGAATCCTGGGGAGCATGTCATAAAACACCAACATATTCGCCAATAATATTGAAACAACATTATATGAGGACCCATTTCGCCAATTAAAATTTACAAATAGTTTCTTGTGAAGACCCATTCGCCAATTAAAATTTATAAATAATTTCTTATGAGGACCTATTTCACCTTGAAAATTACAAGGTATCGTTGTATAAGCATGCAGGATTCGCCAAATTTTTAACATGCCATTTAAAAATCCTACGGAATTCACCAAATATGGATTGATATAAATACAATTGAATATGTTAGTTGTTCTTACATATTTTGTTTGGTTATGAGGTTCTACTTCTTGATTCAGAAGTAAGAAAAACCTGAAAACGTAGACTCAAAAGTGAGTGATCATTTCTTCATACAGTTATTAGTTATTAGTTATAATAATAAGATTTCTTTATCTGTTTTCCATTCTTGCTTCAGTCTTAAATATGATTTTGAGTAGGGAATGGGGTCTATATTCTCTGTCGAACTGTCCTTCTTAAACAAGAAGACATTTTTTTCCATCTTTTATTCGAAGTGAGATATGAATATGTCGAGAAACAACTACAAGGGTAAGACTCCTGGAGGTAATGAAGAGACTGGAAGGCCATCAAAATGCCCAAAACATGGAGGTACCATGCAGTCTTACTTTGGAATTGGAAAAGCTTCTAATCCATCAGATCAAGGTGAAGCTACACCATCGACTCTTCCACCAAATATTATTGAAGATGGCAATGGCAATACCTCACTGCCATAGGAAGGTCAAGGTGAGATTGTTATTGTGTTAAATCAAAATGTATCAAATGAGGATGAAAATACCACAAAAGATGTTCCAAGGGATACCCTACATAGCCAGAATGAGATAATTGACTTGGATGAGGATGATTTTGGTAGAAAGAAAAGAAAAGGCAAAGAAAAATTGGGGCGTGAGTGGAAAATGACAAGGAATTTTCAAATTGGTTGGTTGTCAAAGTACCCATTCCTTGAAGCAGTGGGGGTATCAAACCAAAATGATATTGAAAGGGAAACAGAGGTCAAATTTAAGATTTGTAGTTGGAAATATGGAAGAGACAAGACAATGCAGCTAAAGCTTGACACTATAGAAAATCATATCGACAAAGTTTATGAAAAACAAATCATAGACGGAAAGGAACAATCAGTCGTATGATGGAATTCAAAGGAATAATGTCTTCATGTTAAGTATGTCATAGATTATGGAGAGAATAACCATATAATTTAGAAGATTAAAAAATGTGAAGGTACACTTGAGGCTCATTTTGGAAAAGCCATGGCAGTAGCAAATCTGTCAAAAACTGTTCAGATGAGTGTTGTTTTTCATATTTTGTTCAGGGGGCATCCTATGACAGACTACCTAGAATATTTTGATTTATTATCTTATTTGAGTGTTCCCCACCTTCCCTTCTCACATTGGTCAGCAAACGCTGGATGGGAATGGGTGAACTGTCTTGTTGCAGTGGAAAAGCAAGATTTAAAGAAGAAATTAAAAGAGTCAAATTTCATTGCATTATATTAAGATGAAGTTACTACGGTAGACAATAATTCTTGGGTTTATATGCATTTTTATACTGTAGAACAACATGTTCACCAAGCTCATCTTCTTTGTGTTTGTAAAATGAAGGACAATTCAGCATCATAAAATCTATTTGAACTAGTCAAGAAATGTTTGAATGAAATTGCAGGTATGGATGAGTTGACAATTGCCAAAAATTTGGTGTGTGTAGGAGTTGATGGAGTTGCAGTGATGCAAGGTCAAAGGAGTGGTCTTTGCACAAAGTTACAAACTACTTGTGCACCATACTTGCTTGGCATTCATTGTATGGCACACAAAATGAATTGGCATTCAAAATTGTAGGCAAGTTTCCTACAGTATCAAAAGTTGAAAATCTAGTTCGTGAGATCCACGCATACTTCTTCCAAAGTCCCAAACATTTCCTTGAATTTCAAAATTTTGTTGAGGGAATAACACCTAGAAACAAGCTTCTCAAGGATTTCGATACCAGATGGATCTCCCTGCATGGAGCAACGCAATGATTTCTTTCAAGAATATCAATCATTGATTGGAGTGATGTACGAGCATCACAACACAATAGACAAAGCTCCTGACCTCTTACATAGGTTAAGCGATATAGAGACACTCTTGACTTTAGCTAGTCTTCTCCCCATGCTATATGAGATGAAAAATCTTGTGAAGAAAGCCCAAGAAAAAACTATGTATACTTATGAATATGCCAATCTATGTAAACTTACATGCTTGGCCCTCAATCATCTATATCTAGATCTAACACAAGAAGGCACAAATTATTTGATGTGGTGGAAAATTACTGATTTCAATAATCCTGATAATTATTTAGAGTTTAATGCAAGCAGGAACTTATGTATTTGTGTACGTGTATATGAGATACCAATGTACCATTGTAAGATAGTCAGGCACTCTAGAAAAGAAGTACCTATTAACGAGGAAGATTTTAACGACATTGTTAAATCTATTAGTGATAAATTGAAGGAAAGTGTAAAATTTCTTTCCTCAGAGATTCGTGAAAGATTCCCTCGACATGAAATACTTGAAGCCATGGGTATTGTGTATCCTCAATTTTGGGTAAACCGAGATAACCCAAAATATTTTCATGATCAAGTAAAAATCTTGATCGAACAATTTTCAGAAAAGGTAACATACAACGAAAAAATAATAGAAGGAATTTTAAATGAAAATAAGCTTAGAAAGCAATGTCGGAGTTTTGCAATAGCTATGAGGGACTAGTATAAATCCATGGGCAAGTAGAAGGCCTTTTAATCGGGATCAATAAAAAAGGTTTGGACAAGCTTAGGTTAGAGTGAAATATTGTGTGGTTCGATGTTAGAATATTTCAAACTTGTTGATTTATGTCAAACAATGATATTGGGGTCAGTGGAGGATGAGATATTTTTCAGTACATTGGGGTTTTTGAAATCAAAGTTAAGAAACAAACTGAACAAGAATTTGGAAAATTGCTTGAGGATGAAAGGAACTACGTATAATGTCAAAAAATTTCCTTTTGAAAGGGCACTCACAATCTAGAGGTCCACATGTGAAAGAAGAGGGACTGGGTTGTGCAACACAAGCTCTCCAATTCCAATAGCCATCAGTACTGGTGGTAGTGGTAGTGGCAGTGGCAGTGGGACTGGGCCTAGGATAGATGACAATGATATTGAAATTGACACAAATCAAACAATGAATGTTGAATTTGAGACACAGGCCGAAGAAAGTGCAGACCAATCTCAGAATCAAGATGACTCTTTTACTTTATCTGAAGATGAGCATTGGTTTGAGGACCCTGACTCTGTGTGGGAAATGGAAGATAATTAGTAGGTTTTAGGTATTTTTATTGCACTTCATGAATCAGTTTCCATTGTTCTAAAGTCCAAACTATAGTTGATTTCTGATGATATTTTATATTGTATTCAATGAAAATTGAAATTGTGAATCATTGCACTTCATGATAACTTATTTTATATTGCACTCAAGCACTACATGAACCATATTCCAGACTATAGTTGATGATTTTTTATATTGTATTCAAATAAATTGTAAATCATTGCACTTCAAGTTTAGGATATTTTATTTTATATTGCACTCCAAGTCTCCATGATATTTTATATTATATTTCACTTCATGAATCATAATACATATGCCAAAGTCAAACTGTAGTTGATGATATTTTATAAATTATATAAAATTCAATATCATCAGCCTAACAATGCTTCATCGATAGAACCCCCATCACAGTCCTGCCGATGTCCCAATGAAAATAGCTCACAACCTAGTATCGGTGTAGCAATACACTATTGGGCTGACTCCTAAGGTGCTCTCTCGATATACCGATAGAGTCGTCAACAAAATTAAGGTCCATGAATATTTATTTATGACCATAGGCATGAATATCTTATTTTATGAATAATCAAAAAAATATACCACACTTTGATTTTATGAACAACGCAAATTATAGAAATTTGTGTGACAAGATCCATATTATAGCCTACATTCACATTGCATCCATAAATATTAAACAAAATTGAAATTACGTAGTGACGTAGTCCTTCCCCCAACGTAGTCCTTCCCCCATTCCTAACAAAATTCAATACCATCAGCCTAACAATGTTTCATCGATGGAACTCCCATCACAATCTTGTTGATGTCCTGATAAAAATAGCTCACAACTTGGTATTAGTGTAACAATACTCTATCAGGTTGACTCCTAAGGTGCTCTCCTAATATAAAGATAGAGTCGTCAACAAAAGTAACCATGAATTATAATTTATGACCATGGGTATGAATTATCTTATTTTATCAATAATCACAAAAATATACCACACTTTGATTTTATGAACAATGCAAATTGTAGAAATTTGTGACAAGATCCATATTATAGCCTACATTCACATTGCATCCTTAAATATTAAACAAATTTTAAATTCTCTTGTGATGTAGTTCTTTATCATCGACCTAACAATGCTTCATCGGTAGAACCCCCATCACAATCCCATTGATGGCCTAATAAAAATAGCTCACAACCTAGTATCGGTGTAACAATACTCTATCAGGATGACTCCTAACTCCTAAGGTGCTCTCCCGATATACCGATAGAGTCAAGTTGTCAAAAAAAGTAACTAGGAATTTTAACCATGGCCCATTGGCATGAATTATTGAATGCATAAAGTATATCGGGGGAACTATGGTGCATCGGGGAAACATTATTTGGCATCCCATCGATAGAACGAAGGATAGGTGTCCATCGGTGGAGAGGGTAGTTATAGGTGAAAGATTGATGTGACATCTTGGGGCATCGTGCAGTCGTGCTGCAGTGCATTTATGAACCAGAATTGAAGTGAATTATATCACAAGTTGATCGCATAGTTGTTACAAAATCCTGGAAGATTTCGCTTAGGGAAGAAGCAAAAAAACAAAAACTTGGAGTTCTAACGCAACAAAGACCAGTGGACTGTGGAGGAAACTCAGTGAGACTCACGTAATTACTTCACTTTCAAACCCAACTGCGAAGCTATTTTACTCAAAATCTTAAGATTGAAATAATGGAAGAGAGTACAGACAAACCCAAAGCTAAAAAATAGAAAACCAAAAATCCTAAGAGACTCCTAAATGAAGACCTGATAGATCAATGTCCTGGGTCGGGGCCGAGACCCAAGAGGAGTGCTCAAATGAATTCTTCCATAGATCGATTATGGGATGAACAAAAGGGCTTAGGGGATATTTGGAGACCATAACGAGGGTACGACCTCTTCATGTACCATTATAGAAAACAATTTAGGTTTCAACCAGTCTACAATCCATGGAGGTTGAACCTGGGAAGACTTGTGGTGCCCAATGTGTTTGTGAACGCAGAGCTAATTAAATCTCTTGCTACCAAATATGACCCCAAGAAAATAACTATTCAGTCACATGGTGGGGGTGAAATGCTTGTTATTTCTAGGAATCTCATTTCTAATGTATTTCAGTTAGAGTGTTCACTGAATTTATCATTCACGATCAAAGATCTCTTGACAAAGTATTGTCACATGGATACTAGCTATAAGAGATGGAAATTACCTTTTCATAGGCCCAAGGATGAAGGAGGCCAAATCAGGAGGTTATCTAGCAGTGAAAACCCTCCTTTCCATGAAGATTTGTTTGAAGAATATTTTCGATACACCTATTATTCAGCTGGTCAGGTTTTGGGAGTAGAGGTTCCACCTCTCATGTCGATTGCCCCAATGGTCTTAGTTGCATACATATAGAGCAAGGATTCCAGGCCATTTGATTATGCTAGCTACTTGGCCAACACCCTACATCGAGGGCTTGAAATGATTAAAAATAATAGCACTTGATAATATTAATTTTGAACACTATTCTTTGCTTATGCATTTTCTATTGTATGAGGGACAAGTAAGAGGGGTCTGGAGCGAATTAAGGATAAAAGATACAGATGAAAATGGAGATTTTAAACCTATAAAAATGTGGAATTCATTGTGGGACAACTGATTTGGTAGGTCTCATTACCTTTATTTTGAAGATTTTTTTGTAAAACCATTGATGAAGTTGTTGGGGTATCAGTGCAATTATAACCTATCCCTAGAAGTACAAATATTTCTAATTCCAAAGGAAAATGACCGAAGAAATAAAGTGAATCATACCTGGGGAGACTAGTATGCTTTCCCTAATTGTACAGTGATAAGGTTTTATGGGTTCGAAGGGGCTCCACACTTGATACCACGAGTAGTTCTTGACCAAATTTATTTTTTAGAAATTGTGAGGAAATTGGCAAAATTTGATTCCAAACACCTCAAAGGACATAGCAAACAATCAATTATACCCAGAACCTTATGTTTTGGAGACTTTATAGTGGTTGCCAATGAAGGATATGGAGAAATTGATGGTAAATTAGCATAGTAAAACCTACCTCTAGGTGATGTAAGGAAACAATTTGATGCAAAAGGATTTATTCACAAGGCGAGATTATCGCAGGGGCTATCAAGGTATGAACATGTGTTCTCAATCGAAGATGTCATAAGAAACCATGATGAGGCTTCCACCAAGGAAAGAATGGCTGCCTATAACAAGATTATGCTTGCAGAGAAATAGAAGAGGGAAAATGTCTCATCTTATTCAAAGGCATTTGGTGAGATACAGGATCCTTTAACAAGAATTGAGCAACTCATCGCTCATGTCAATGAACTGGTAAAGGATGTTCCCCCAATTTTTTTTGATGCACCTCATGCAACCTATTTAGGATTACAAGTTGAAGACATAGAGCCCTTGGATTACATACCTTCACAACCTACTCTTGAGGTTTTTTTTTCTGTAGATATTGATATAAGTGAAGAAGAGCAGGGTGATGAAGAGGGTGAGCAGGTCAAACAAATCAGTGCTCCTATGATTGCATAGTACGATCCCCTTCAAGAGTAGAATATTGTAATATTTGAGGCATAAAATGAACTTTCTGATGATGTGAGGGTCAAGGTTGGACAACAACTTATTTTTTATTGTGATTTTGTTAAATATTCTAAATTAAATCATTTGTTTATGAATAGAAAGGTAGAAAAATGAGACAACATATACAGGATATCACTCCTGAACATGAGGCAACTACTCTAGAAGAATTGAAAAGGGAGGTAGAAAAGTAAATGGAGTCGATCACTCCTGAGAGAGGTAGGGAATTGTTTGAAGAAGCAGGAGTGTTGCTCCTGCTAGGGTGGGATACTATCTCTTCAATTGTATTTGATAGCTTCAGAAAAGGAGGGGATACAACAATGAACTTAAGAAAAGAAGCAAGTGAAAAAATGTATTCAGGATCTAGGTACAACCCAGATGAAGCCACCTTGCTTATTTGGTCACTGTATCCCCATGATGAAATACTTGCTATAATTAGTAATCCAAACCAAGTTTTTGGTCATCTCTTGGTTAAATGAGTAGTGGATATCAACCCTATGGAGACAACAAAATTGAACATAAATGTGGCAAAATTTACCAAAGCACAGATCGAAAAATTGATTAAGGAAAATGACAAACTGAAGAAGGAGCTAGTAAATCAGAGAGAAATAACATCTTCCTCCTCCACATAATAGTTTTAATCCCCGTGGCTTGAAAAAGATAAGAGAGTGCTTGATGCATTGGCTGATGCGGCCTATTGGAAGAATTGCCATCTAAAATCCCAGGGGAAATGCAAAGAATTGGAGAAAGAAGTGAAAACCATCAAATATAACACTGTATCTGAAATGATAAAACAAAGGTTTAATAAAATGATGAAATGTGCTATTGAATATTGGGAAGTATGCAAACATACACGCATTGCATTGGTGGAGAATGAACAATTGCAGCCTAGAATGATGGAGAAAAAAAAGGAGATTGTAGATAAGAATGCCATGAAAGGACAAATATTGCTGACATATAGCAAGCTGGTAGAATCACATAATGGATATCATAATAGGCTTAGGGAAGATTTATACTGCTTTGATTCAGTCCCACTCTTGACACTTCATTTTGGCATTGGAAATCCGTGGGAATATGATGATTGGAAGGAAGAGCTTGTTGGGCTTCTAACTACTGTGTTGCAAGAAATAAATGACGAGGTTATGGTTTTACAAAACACTCATAAGCAACTCAAAAAATTAATGTCTATGGAATATGATATGAAAGAGGTGATCTCTAACGTGGATACCTATGATGAACAAGAGTACATCCATCACCTCTCTATAGTTAATCTGTTTATTAGCCAAAGTGTAGATGTGTCAGAATCAGATCCAATGAGACAACCATCGTATTCAGAGGAAGAATGCCATCCAACAACATGATGAGCACCCTATCATGGAGTAGAAGCCTTGAACACATCTTAAGTGGTTAGTGGTCACAGGCTTCTTCTTGGAGATTAACGGATTGATGCATTCACCTACGACATTGTTTTATTTATAATTTGAGTTATGTTTAGTTGTCAAACGTCATGAATTTTTGCAAGGTGTTTGTGGCTTGTTGCCTCTCATATATAAGAGAGATCAAGACCCCAATAGGATATCAATCTATCATCACATCATTTTTAATTAGACTTTAGAGTAGAAAATAGTAAGACGATAGATAATAGATTGCACCGATTCGCCCATCCATCTCATATCATAAACTATTTCTATAATGCATATCATTTGAACTTTGAAGATCAATACAATGGAGAAGGTTACACATATTTACTGATTTGCTTTCGAGTGTTCAACTGTTGTGTATTCATATGCTTATAAGTTATTAATGTATTTGGCTATCTCCAAAGTGGTTGTTTATGTTATTCAAATTGAGTCTGTGGAAGTACATTTAATTTGTTAGTACATTGAATTTGAATTCTTTAGGAATAGGGGTTGTGACCATGGGGTTTTAGATTTATTTATGGACATGATCATTGATCAATTAGTAATTTTGGGCCACAAAATGGATCTTGTCACACAAATCTCTACAATTTATGCTAATCATAAAATCAAATGTAGTGTATTTTTGCAGTATGTGGGATGTGGGTGAGGTGTAAGTTGGTGGATACTGATCAGGGTTTTTAGTCAAAACATAATAGAAGCTAACAGTTCAACATCCATAACTTAGAAGCTCTACCAAGAATTAAATATAATGAGCTAAAAGTTCAACATCCATAACTTGGAAGCTCTACCAAGAAGTAAATATAATGAGCTAACATTTCATCACTAGTTCAAATGATAAAATAAATAATACATAATCCAGATAATTGAACATCATCACATTACTGAAGTCTGAATTTGAAATTTTTAATTGAATTTCACATGAAGGAGTACATATTGGCATTGGCAATGCAAAATATTGCCAATGCCCATAGACAAGTTTGCAGAGAGTTGAGTTGGAACTTTAAAACTCATATTATCAAATATTGAAAATAATAAATCAAGTCATTGTATCAACTTTTCTAGCAACTTCCACTCTTTAGGTGGTGGAATTTCCATTTTCTCTAACTGATGTTGTTTGACTTGAATTTTTGTTAATATTTCATGATTGTAATTGGAAATAGAACCTATCTTGAATTCTTCAGTCAATTTTGCATTCAAGGTTATTAGTGTTTTGATAGAATCCAAATAGTTCACATTTGGATTCTGAGGAAACTGGTACAAATCCAAATCAATCTTCCTTGCACCTTCCATCTTCTTTTATGAAACCATCCTTTCCAATGAATCGCTCATTTGTGTCAAAAGCCTCTAGAAAACCAAGCTCTATGAAGTTTCTTACCTTTTCATCCACCACCTTCATCTTGTCTGCAACCAAATGCAAATATTCCTTTGTTCCACACATTCTCGAACACTTTTCAATGATAGATGAAAAATTCATTGAGTTTTCAATCCGACTAGTAATCCCTTTTAATTTCAGATCATTATCACTGGCTTTGTAGACTGTTTGTAGATCTTGATTTGTAGATTTCTCTAATTCCAGCACCTTTTTGTTGTCCACTAAATATTTGTTGAGCTTCTTATAATGTTTTCTAATAGCATGTCAATAAATTCAAACATCTCACACAAATGATCAAACCTCTGCATTATTTCATCCCAGATATTTTGTTTCATATGCCTCACTATATCTCTACAAAATGTAGATAGCTTATTTTGAGAAGACTTAATTTCTTCTTTTGCTTCCGTCAACTTTGTCTCCAATCTTTCATTTGTTTTTCTCTATTTCTCCAGTTTTTGTTCCCATTGTGCATTTCCATTCGCGATGCTTAGTCTTAATTTTTCTGAAGTGGTTTTTTCCTCATCATATTTCTTGTTTCTCTCATCTAGCCCCACTTCAGGTCATTCAATTCTCTCTCATTTGATTTATCCTCTTTTTTTGTTGATGTAGAGGAAGATGTTATTATTCCTTTTTATAATTCATTGCTCTTGTTATCTACTGCTTTCCTCTTTTCTTTCTCACTTGCTAGGTCTTCCTGTAAATTTTTCTATTTGGGTCTGCAACCTTTTCTTCTCTCTATCTTGCTTTAGCAATGATGTGTACACCAATTCATTGTTGTTCTTTGATACATTAATTTTGTCAGTATTTTTCCAGCCAAAAAAATCCAATTGAAAATTGGTTACCTAGTATTCAGATCGATCCATCTGATTTTTGTTTTGTTTTGAATTGTGGGAACAACAATTATGTACTCCATGATTTCTTTATTTGTGTCAAATGTGGGTAATACCATGGTTGTTGTAGGCTCTGAAGTTATAGAAGACACACTCTCCATCAATTTCTTCTTTTCTTTTTTATTCAAGTCTGATTTCTTTTTAAACTCTTCAATGAAATCATAGCCTAGGGAGGCAGGAACAATGGAATGCTTGAATGGTGAAGGAATAGGAGTAATTTCAATTGCTAATGATGTCGCACCCACACTAACTGGAATTGGGGGAGTGTCTGGAAATAAATCCTTTGTGGTACTGGTGGATCCATTGATAGTGTGACTTGGACCTATCAAAATCCTTTGCCTCTTTTGATTGCATTGATCACCTGGTGTAACTATGGTATCTTTTATTGTTTTCCTCTTAGTATTGTGCGTAATTTTTCATTGTAGAACATGTTGACCACTACTAGTACTACTACCCATACCATTGCCACCAATGGCACTCCCAATTGCACTAAGTTGTCCACCAAGGGCATGTCTTAGTTGTGATTGTATCTGACCATGAGGATGAGGATTAGAAGCTCTAACAAATTGAGTTTCACTTGTATGCCCTTGGTCTACTTTTTCACCTCCATGCCCAAGGCCAGATTTATCACCTATTTTTCTATGCTCAACAACTATTATTGTCCAAGGGCCTTGTCCTTTGGACCCCAAAGGACCACCTTCATAACCAATTTTTCCAAGTATGGCTGCTCCTGAAGTATATGTTGAAGCATATGCTTCTTTTTCGGCCTCACTTAAACTAGGTTTGTAATTGGCATGGCTTTGTTCTTCTTCTTCCCTATCAATATCATCAATAGATTCATCATCAGATTCATCACTTCCTTTGCTTCCATGTTGATCAGGGTGCTCTATATTAAACAATTTTCTAAACTCTTTATCTTCTTCATTAGCTCCATACTCTGCAAGAGCTCTTAGATCACCTAGGTCCTTCCTCATAGACCAAAAGGCATTATTTTTTGATCATGACCAATTTTTATCTATAACTTCCTTCTCTAGAGAACCTAGAATTTTTACTCTACTAGATGGTTTATCACTTTTTTCATAAAAGCTGCTGTATGTCCTGATTGTCTTTCAGTGCAATGCCATAATTTCTGCTGACAATTGTTCAAAAGAAATACCATTCTCAACAGCACTTTTCTCCATTGCTATTTTGACCTCATCCCAAGATTCCTTGTTTCTCAATTTTTCAATCAAGGGTTTACTTTGATGTTGAATTCTATTTGCAACATTCCTATTGGCCACAATCATTGATTTAATGATGTCATATGGATCATACTGCCAGTGACATATAGCATCAAAGTCAAAAAAATTCAAAAGATTATGTGCCACACTAAATTCTTTTCTCTTGAATGAACCCTCCACATGAAAAATGTAAAGGAAATAAGGTCTTCTTTTGCTAACTGAGAAAGTTTAGTTCATCAGCACTCTGCACTTACCTTACATATTCCAATGCAAAAACCCTTTTTGTCAGATGTATTGGAAGTTTGTATGGATGTACTCCCGATCCATAAAATCTTAGCACAGTATATTCTTTCATTAAGTACCAATCAGCCAATTGTATTTGTTTTCCTAGTTGCATGCAGTTTCTACATTACATAGGCAATCCATGCTTGGATTATTTGTAATTACTTGATGCAATGGAGCCAAAAATTAGTCTACAAAATGACTGTAGTTCCTTCGAGAATCATGAATCCTTATCTCAGTGGTCCATTCATATACTAGAGCCATTTTATTCTCCTTTGCATTACTATAGGGTTGAATCTGAAGCTTGTTGGTCTGAAACATTCCTCTAAATTCAAATAGAAAAAGATAGCACAAGTAGGTTGTGAACCTAAATGCCTTCATGGAACCTGCTTTAATGATTAAAAATTGTTTATGCATGGATTCTACAATGTGTTGAGTATAATTGTATTTGACATGTTCATCAGCATAATGGATATTATATACCATTTCAAGGAGGCTTGCACCCACTTCCAAATTGCTATCCAGACCGAGGCAAAATGCTAGCATGAAAATAGTATCCTGAACCCATGGTTAAAAAATATCCAAATTATAAGGAGGCTTATGATCACCTTTCAATTTGTTTCTATCCTTAACTATTTTATTTGAGAAATCATTTTTCAGCCTTTCTTCCACTGCTTCATAATCACTAGCAAGCTTTTCTAGGTCAATGTGGTGGTTTCCAAATTATTTGGTTATAAACCCCAACACTTTTCCAAGTTCTACTACATTAATGGATAACAATTCTTATTGGTTATCTTCATTAACAATTTTTCTTTTCTTATCATCATAATTTTCGGCACACACCATGATAAATTTTGGGCAAGGGAAAACTTCATGTAACATAATGCGCCCTAATCCAGTTACCCACGGTGCACTGATACTATCAACTTGCGTTTACTTTGAAGCCTTATTCTGAGATGAGAATCTAAGTTCTGAGGTATGCCTACCATAGATTTCAGGATCATAAATATCATGGTACCCATCCATGAAACCTGAGATTTTAAGCAATTTTGCATAATATATTTTTTTATTGAACATTGCTCTAGTGGTACTAGTGGTAGACATGCTTATACAAATGTGAAGTTGTGAAATTTGAATTCCCTAATAAGTAATACCTATTAATCCTCCTTAATTTTAATGAATTCTTGAGTCTCTAAAGTCTAAACCCAAACTTCAGACTTTGACAAAATAAGATTTCAAGAAATGTCAAATGATGAAACATAGTCACAGGAATTCTTTCACTTACCTATGGAAGTGGAACTATGGAATCCAAAACAAGGTGGTGCACTACAATGACCAATCTGAAGATTGAAGACTTTAAAAATCACTGTACAATTTCAAAGTGCAAAGTGTTTTAAATTCTTTTTTTCTCGTAATTGGAACGTTAAAGTGAATGACACGTCTTAGGAGTTAGGTCTACAAGACTACAAGTTGAAAATTCTTAATTCTTGATCTTTCTAAATCTAACGGTTATAGGGTGATTCCAGAGGTTTAAGTTGGGAAGCCCATCTCTCTATGCATTTCATTACGGAATGCAACTACAACCATACATCAAATGTTCATCCAACGGTTGAAACTTGAGTAATTTATGATATTAACTTAAAAGTTTAAAAATTAACATTAATCATTTGACAGTTGACACTTAGCAATACAAAGTGCTTTAAATGCTTTGTTTCTCGAAATTGGAACATGAAAGTGAATGGCATGTTTTAGGTCTGCAAGTTGCAAATTCTTAACCATTGATCTATCTAAATCTAATGGTTATAGGGTGATTCCAGAGGTTTAGTTGGGAAGCCCATCACTCTGTGCATGTCATTATGGAATGCAATGACAATCATACATCAAATGTTCATCCAACGGTTGAAACTTGAGTAATTTATGATATTAACTTCAAAAATAAACATTAATCACTTGATAGTTGACAGTTGACAGAAAGCATGGAATTTGATGGTCTATTTTAGACCGTATATTATAGCTATAAAATTTATTAGACCGTATAGTTTGACTTAATATATTTTTATTAAACGGTAAAAAATTATTATATAGTATTTTAATTTACAATATATATCATTTTAGAATTTTTATTATAAAAATAAAAGAGAATATAACGTTTTTGAATATTTTAAATATGAATTTAGAAAATTTTGACATTTTAATAATAGCTATCATTTTTTATATTAATATAAGTGATTTATAATATTATTATAAAAATATATTAATTTAGAATCTTTTCAAAATAAAAAATAATTATTTTTAATTTTTAGAATATATTTAACAAGATTTATTTTAATATGATTTTAGAAACTTTTGTTAATTGTTAATTATAACGGTAGATTTTTATATTTATCACTAATAATTATTATTGTTTTCTAATTTTTCAAGATATTGCATTTATAAAAGATTTTATATAAAAATTCATAAATTAAACAATTTTTTTAATAGGCATTTAAATGACCAAACCGTCATAAAAATTTCATATGACAGGTAGGGGTGACCGTCAAATTCCAGGACTGGATGATAGTGACACTTAGCAGTACAAAGTGCTTTAAATTCTTTATTTGATTGTTTCTCGAAATTGGAACATTGAAGTGAATGACACGTCTTAGGTCTACAAGTTGTAAATTCTTAATCTTAACTGCTGATCTTTCTAAATCTAATGGTTATAGGGTGATTCCAAAGGTTTAAGTTGGGAAGCCCATCGCTTTATGCATTTCATTATGGAATGCAACTACAACCATACATCAAATGTTCATCCAATGGTTGAAACTTGAGTAATTTATGATACTAACTTTAAAATTTAAAAATAAACTTTAATTACTTGACAATTGACACTTAGCAGTACAAAGCGCTTTAAATGATTTGTTTCTCGAAATTGGAACATTAAAGTGAATGGCACGTCTTAGTTCTACAAGTTGCAAATTCGTAATCTTAACCGTTGATCTTTATAAATCTAACGGTTATAGGGTGATTCTGGAGGTTTAAGTTGGGAAGCCCATTGCTTTGTTCATTTCATTACGGAATGTAACTACAACCATACATCAAACTTTCATCCAATAGTTGAAACTTGAGTAATTTATGATATTAACTTAAAAAAATTAACATGACACATGTGTTTTAAAGTCAATACCATAGGCATCGGCCTAACAATGCTTTATTGGTGGAACCACCATCACAGCCCCGTTGATGGCCTGAAGGTGAAGACTCATAACTCATAAGGTGCACTCCCTAATATACTAATAGAGTCAACAAAAGTAAGCACATCGTTGTAACACATAAAAATTGGTGGAACGAATGATTGCATTCCCCCGATGGCCTGATATAACCATGAATTATCAAGTGCATATTGCATAAAGTATATTACTTAATTTCTCAAAAGAAAAAAATTGATTTGAATATGTTAAATTATTAATAGACATTGAAGTTTCGAACTAAAAAAAAAACTCTTTACTCTTAAGCGTAAATGAATAACGAAGATTCAAGGAATCAATAATAACACAACACAACCATTTATTTTATTGCAACTGAATTTGAATGACACATTATTACATCTTTTTATAGATGAGTAGCACTGTAGCTCCTATTTTGTATAAATAACATATGTCAATGTGTCACTTTAGTATTTTACATAGACAAAATTTAATAATTTATTCCAAGTTGTTGCTCATTACAATGGATTACAAATTGATTCCAATTTCCAAGCTTCTCTTGCTGAAAACTTACTACAAATGTAACTCTAAAAATAAATGCATGATTCCAAGCTTCTGCTGGTGACAACATTACGTTACAAATGTGGCTCTGAAAATAAATTCAGGATTCCAAGCTTCTGTTGGTGGTTTTTCCAACCATGCTCGGGAAAGGGGGTTCTAATCAGTCCTAGGGAAATGGGAGTCGTGAAGATACAAAATGTATGTATCCCCTTTGCGAACAAGAGCCATGCTAGGGAAATGGGAGTTGTTAGAATACAAGAGGAGAAGCAAATCTGCTCCCATCTTTTCCACATAGCTTCCATGCATTGGTATAGCACTTACCTCCATTAGAGCTCCTCATCCTGGTTCAAAACCTGTCTGAGAATTCAGGTTAACCAGATCAACTTCTTCCAATTCCACCGATTTTGAACTTGAAGGAAATTCGTCTTTTACTGATTACTCTATAACTACATAACTATAGGTAGGAGAATTTACAATATCCCCAATACTGCATCATCTTCTTTGTGAATCCTTATTAACCCTAGAAAATAAAAACCCTTATGGCACTATCTACTATTCACTGAATCACTATCCCTATTTATGGGCCACCAATGCCGCTACCAGCCTGTATAATTAAAATGTTTAATTTGATTGGCGTCTCACTACATGACAACTTGAACTATGCCTCAAGCTGAGAAGCTGTCAAAATCAGTCAAAGTTCAAACGATATGAAATCATTACAAATATTGATTCATTAAAATTGAGTTTTCCAAGAAATTTATTTGGATGTTCATATCACATATGGTATTAATCGTTGCCAATGCCTGCACTAGTAGTACGACAACCACACTTTCTTCAAAAAAATGAGAATTTCAATTAAATGAAATGTACAATGTTGAGGCATTGAAAAGATAGAATGAGTGATGAGTGATGAGCCTTGATCTCGCCACATGTCTGCATCTAACGGTTATAGTGTTATTCCAGAGGTTTCAAATCACAAGTCTAGTGCTTTAGAGATTTACTTCCAGAATGCGACTATAGTCATCCATCAAACATTCATCGAATGACCCCTATGATTTTTCATTGGCATATCTATTTATTTTGCCACTAGATTCTTTTTACTGATTACTCTATAACTACATAACTATAGGTAGGAGAATTTACAGTATCCCCAATATTGCATCATCTTCTTCATGAATCCTTATTAACCCTAGAAAATAAAAACCCTTATGGCACTATATACTATTCATTGAATCACTATCCCTATTTATGGGCCACCAATTCCACTACCAGCCTGTATAATTAAAATGTTTAATTTGATTGACATCTTGCTACATGCCAACTTGAACTGTACCTCAAGCTGACAAGCTGTCAAAATCACTTAAAGTTCAAACAATATGAAATCATTACAAATCTTGTTTCATTAAAACTATGAGTTGTCCAAGAAATTTCTTTGGATGTTCTTATCACATATGGCATTAATCGTTGCCACTACCTGCACTAGCAGTACGACAACCACACTTTCTTCAAAAATCTGAGAATTTCAATTAAATGAAATGTACAATGTTGAGGCATTGAAAAGATAGAATGAGTGATGAGCAATGAGCCTTGATCTCACCACATGTCCACATCTAACGGTTATAGTGTTATTCTAGAGGTTTCAAATCACAAGTCTAGTGCTTTAGAGATTTACTTCCAAAATGTGACTACAGTCATCCATTGAACATTCATTGAATGACCCCTATGATTTATTGTTGGCATATCTATTTATTTTGCCACTAGATTCTTTTTATTGATTACTCTATAACTACATAACTATAGGTAGGATAATTTACAGTATCCCCAATATTGCATCATCTTCTTCATGAATCCTTATTAACCCTAGAAAATAAAAGCTCTTATGGCACTATCTACTATTCACTAAATCACTATCCCTATTTATGGGCCACCAATGCCGCTACCAGCCTGTATAATTAAAATGTTTAATTTGATTAACGTCTTGCTACATGCCAAATTGAACTGTACCTCAAGCTGTCAAAATCACTCAAAGTTCAAACAATATGAAATCATTAAAAATATTGTTTCATTAAAACTATGAGTTGTCCAAGAAATTTCTTTGGATGTTCATATCACATATGGCATTAATCGTTGCCACTGCCTGTACTAGTAGTACGACAACCAGACTTTCTTCAAAAAATGAGAATTTCAATTAAATGAAATGTACAATGTTGAGGCATTGAAAAGATAGAATGAGTGATGAGAGATGATCCTTGATCTCACCACATGTCCACATCTAACAATTATAGTGTTATTCTAGAGGTTTCAAATCACAAGTTTAGTGCTTCAGAGATTTACTTCTAGAATGCGACTATAGTCATCCATCAAACATTCATCGAATGACCCCTATGATTTTTCATTGGCATATCTATTTATTTTGCCACTAGATTCTTTTTACTGATTACTCTATAACTACATAACTGTAGGTAGGAGAATTTACAGTATCCCCAATACTGCATCATCTTCTTCATGAATCCTTATTAACCCTAGAAAATAAAAACCCTTATGGCACTATATACTATTCATTGAATCACTATCCCTATTTATGGGCCACCAATGCCACTACCAGCCTGTATAATTAAAATGTTTAATTTGATTGACGTCTTGCTACATGCCAACTTGAACTATACCTCAAGCTGACAAGCTGTCAAAATCACTCAAAGTTCAAACGATGTGAAATCATTACAAATCTTGTTTCATAAAACTATGAGTTGTCCAAGAAATTTCTTTGGATGTTCATATCACATATGGCATTAATCGTTGCCACTACCTGCACTAGCAGTACGACAACCACACTTTCTTCAAAAATCTAAGAATTTCAATTAAATGAAATGTACAATGTTGAGGCATTGAAAAGATAGAATGAGTGATGAGCAATGAGCCTTGATCTCGCCACATGTCCACATCTAACGGTTATAGTGTTATTCTAGAGGTTTCAAATCACAAGTCTAGTGCTTTAGAGATTTACTTCCAGAATGCGACTACAGTCGTCCATCGAACATTCATTGAACGACCCCTATGATTTTTCATTGGCATATCTATTTATTTTGCCACTAGATTCTTTTTACTGATTACTCTATAACTACATAACTATAGGTAGGAGAATTTACAGTATCCCCAATATTGCATCATCTTCTTCGTGAATCCTTATTAACCCTAGAAAATAAAAACTCTTATGGCACTATCTACTATTCACTAAATCACTATCCCTAGTTATGGGCCACTAGTGCCGCTACCAACCTGTATAATTAAAATGTTTAATTTGATTAACGTCTTGCTACATGCCAAATTGAACTGTACCTCAAGCTGTCAAAATCACTCAAAGTTCAAACGATATGAAATCATTAAAAATATTGTTTCATTAAAACTATGAGTTGTCTAAGAAATTTCTTTGGATGTTCATATCACATATGGCATTAATCGTTGCCATTGCCTGTACTAGCAGTACAACAACCACACTTTCTTCAAAAAATGAGAATTTCAATTAAAAGAAATGTACAATGTTGAGGCATTGAAAAGATAGAATGAGTGATGAGAGATGATCCTTGATCTCACCACATGTCCGTATCTAACGGTTATAATGTTATTCCAGAGGTTTCAAATCACAAGTCTAGTGCTTCAGAGATTTACTTCTAGAATGCGACTACAGTCGTCCATCGAACATTCATCGAACGAACCCTATGATTTTTCGTTGGCATATCTATTTATTTCACCACTAGATTTTTTTACTATTTTGAGATTCTTTTTAATTCGCTAATGAAAATATATATTTTTTCTTTGAAAAGAGATTTTAATCGCCAATGGAAAAAAATTCTGGTTTGAAGAAAGGTTTTAATCGCCAATGAAAAATATTTTATTCGATTAAAAAAAATTGCAATTCCCCAAGTTTTTCCACAAAATTCCATGGATTATAAAATATTTTCCAACTGGGATTTTTTTTTTCCCATAAAACAAAAAAAAATCACCAATAAAATTAATATTTTTCATTGGGAAGTATACCGGATTCGCCATGATTTTACACCTACATCAAGGGGGGGGTTTCTTAAATTTTTCCCTGCCTACAATATATTTATTACAATTTTCTCAATATCCTCGACATATACAACCTTTAGAATCATCAATGCTAATAGTGTTGACATCAATGACAACCACATATTGGCAACATAACCACAACATCCAACAGTACTCTCAACTTGAGATGGGCTAGATGTTTTCCAACCATATTCACTTGTGATAGATGGTGTCCCTCCATATTCACTTGTGTAGCTGATGTCCATCCATATTCACTTGTGCTTAATGGTGTCCCTTCGTATTCACTTTTTGTAGAGGGTGTGTCTCAAACTACAGTATCTTAATTTGTCTTACCACCATTCTTTCACATTTGTGCCCTTTGTGGTGCCAAATATTGTTCTCTCTTTTATGGTTGAGGTTCCTCTTCAGTTGGCCTTTTTTGCCAATAGTATCCAATTTCTTATTTTCACAATATGCCCTCAATCATTCTCTCTCCTTTTCTTTGAAAGTTTCATACTCTTTGTCTGTTAGTTTATTCCTTCTTCATTTCTTCGATATGGTGGATAATTTTACTTGTAGCATGGAAATGAAATGAATATTAGTTCCTTAAATATTTATACATTCAAATAAATGAAATATATGTCATTCAAGGCTTCATAAAAAATACTTACAATCATCTTGTAGAAGACTATTTCTAGCATAGACAAAGGTGGTGCAGGGGCATGCCATGATTACAAGATAGGCAGAATTACATTGTCTTCGTTATGTAAATGAGGTGTTAAAGAAGGGTTTTGATGAAATGTTGAAGGAACCTTCCATGTAATGGTTGTTTGAGCTTGTGCAAGGCATTTTTGAAGTGTTTTTGGTATTGGTGAGGTTTGATAAGCCCGATTGTCAAGACTTTCAATAAACCCTAGGTTATTTGCATGAAAGTTGAGGGTTTGGTTTTAAGGTTTGAAAGTCATTTAAAATGGTGTATTGACCCATTCCTCTCACTCTGGCCACTCTAACTCAAGGAATGGGTCTGTAGCATCACTAAAAAGGTGTGGGAATGTTGAGAGTGTACAAGGGAAATTTGGTGTTTTCCATTTGAATTTGAGAGGTTTTGACATGCTAAAGTGAGTATTGTGTTAGGGAAGCATTGTTTCTTGTTGAATTGAGTTTGTGTAGGCCATTTTAGACCTATTTGATGTGGCGGAATGTTTTGGTAAGGTTAGGAAGTGTGTTTTCCAATAAGCCCTAGGTTATTTGCCTTAAAAAGAGAGTTTTTGGTGTTGGTATCTTGGTGGATGAATTTCTGAGAAGTAATTGTGAATTCTTTGGTTTGAATACATATAAATTGTTGCCCAGATATGTTTGGAGATTTTGGTCAAGTTTCAAGATAAGTTTCTTTCCTAAAGTGTCCTAATTTGAGGCCTAGTTGGCGTAGAAGCCTTATTTGAGAAAGTTGTTACAAAGTAACCAATAGTGGTTTATTGGCATGTGATTGTGTACCCTAAAGGGTCCTTGAAATGGTTCAATTCTTGGTCTAAAATAATCTTATCAAGAATAAATACTCGATTGAATGAGTTGGCAATGGTACAAGGAAGAGTGTTGATTTGGTGAAAAGTGAAGAGTTTTGAGAATTGTGACTTATGAATTATTGTTGTTGGTTGATTTTTTGTGTTCAGTTGTGTTGCAGGACCTCCCTTGGTTGCATCACAATTCAAATTATTTTTCCATGCTTCCATTTTTATGACAACCTAAGGTTATAATGACAAACAAACAATGATCAACATGGAATATAATTGTTTGACAAAATACCTCAATGAAAGCTTCAGAGAGTGGTATGTACTTTCATAATAAAGGATTGAGAAATGATGTTTCATTTTACTTCCTTAAAAAATATGTCATATATATGTGTATACAAAATTTGGAAGCATACACAAGGTAAGTACATTGTTAAATAAAAAAATGCCTCAAAGAGATGTGGTTTAAAAATGTAATTGGCAAGTGTATAGAATTGTGTAATTTAAAATGTGCATTGACAACCTAAGGTTATAATGAAAAAAACAAATGATCAACATGGAATATGAAAAATAAAAAAAATGAAAGCAAGCCATAATATAATGAAAGAAAATGTGTAAAGACTTCACATACCTAAAAAACCAGATTTTTAAATGGAGGAGTTCAACCCAATTATGTAGCCTTAGCTTCTTCTTTCTTCAAACTCCTCAACAATTTAACTTTTTCAAAAGCTTGTTCCCCTCCAAACTTCAATTGTATATCATTTTTCAATGGAATTCAAACTTGAATTGATATTGTATGTCTTTGAATGTGAAAACTCTTCTATTTCATGCAAAGGTGGTAGAAAGATCCTAGAAAAGGTGGTGGAATTTGAAAAATATGCTTGGACACTTCACAACATCATCAAAAAGCTACTTTTTGTTAGAGCACGCATAGAACCAGGAGAAAATATAGAATGTGGGCCTTGAGATCAAGGGTATATTGAGTTTTTTTACCATTTTTAGTGCAACACAAAATGTGCTCACGTTATTTCTTCCTAAAACGGCCATATCTCTACTTCTTCAAAACGTGCTCACGTTATGAGAAAGTTGGTTTTCTAATAGATTTATTTTCTCTCTTTGTCTACACCCTATATACCCTAATTCTATCTATCTTCCCTCTACCCTTATACCCTAATTCTATCTCTCTCCCCTCTACCCTCTACCCTTAACCCGTATACCATATATCTCTCTCCCACTCCCTCCCTCTCTGTCTCTCAAGTCTCTCCCTCGTCTCTCAACCCAGGTATACCCTCTCCCTCTCTCAACTCCCTATCTCTCACTCACTCACTCATTTGTTCTCTCTCCCACTCTCTCCCACCTTATCCTACCCTATCCCACCCTCTCTCCCACTCTCTCCCACCCTCTCTCACCCTCTCTCCCACTCTCTCCAACCCTCTCCCACCCTCTCTCCCACTCTCTCCCACTCTCCCACTCTCTCCCAATCTCCATCCACTCCACCCTCTCTCTCCATCCTCTCCACCCCTCTCTATAACTCCTCTCCCCAATCTTTCTCTCTCTCCCTCCACTCTCCATTCTCTCTTCCTCTCTCTCCACTCTCCTCCACCCTCCACCTCCACCCCTCTCTCACTCTCTTCCACCTCCTCTCTCCCTCCCTCTCCCTCCTTCTTTCTCCACTCTCCCTCTCCACTCTCCCCTCTCTCCCTCTCTCCATCTCCCTCACTCCACCTCTCCACTCTCTCCTTTTCTTCTTCCTTTCCTCCTCTTTCCCTCTCCTCTCCACCCTCTCACCTCTCCTTTCCTTTCTCCACTCCTTCCACTCCTCCACTCTCCTCATTTTCATTCCTTCACTCAGTCCTCACTGTCCTTGGCCACTCCTCCCTCTGCCTCCACTCTTCCTCCATGGGCCATGGTCTCCAGTCATTGTCCATCCATTCTCCCCTCATTTTCCTCAGTCACTCGGCCTCCGGCCTCAGTCTCGGCTGGGTTGGTTGGTCCTTCCATTGTGTGTGTCCTGGGTCCTCCGGCCATTCTCGGCCCTCCGGGTGTGTCCTTGTCTTCCTTCCTCCGTCCATTCCTCCATGTGGTCCTCGTCTGGGCCTCCGGCCATGGCCGGCCGGTCCTCGGCCGGCGGTGCCACTCGGTCCGGCTTGGGTCCTCGTGCTCCGGGTCTCTCCACTCGGTCGCTGGGTCTTTCTCACTCACTGGGTCCGGTCCTTCGTCCGCTGTCCTCCTTCACAATCTCCGGTCTCCGCTGGCTCTCTTTCTCGTGTCTTTGTCTCCTCCGTTCCTGGGATGGGTCCACTCACCTTCTGGATCTGTTATCCTCCATTCAATGCATTTCTTCCTGTCTTCTTATCTTTCCATTTCCTTCCATGTCCTTTCCTCACTATATTCCATCCTGCCGGCTCATGTTATATATTTCTTTGGTAATCCCCAAGCCTTGGGATTGGTATTTGCCTTGTAATACCAACCCAAAGGCTTGGAGGGAATTCCCAATGACCAGATATGTGTTTTTGCATTTTCTACAATATTTCACATAATCAGGTTTGTTCCATCAGGATTGCATGTGGTTCAATATCAAACAAATCGAACATCTAGGTAATGTTAGGTTCTCTCTTAGCTATCCAATGATGTAATTTTTTTCACTTCCTAACAATGTTAAGCCGTTCATCCATAATTTCTTTTGTTTGTATGTCTCTTTTTGGGAAAAAAGAAGTGTTTAGTTTTTTTTTTCGTTATAAATTAGTCGTTCATCAAATTTTCAAATAAATTACATTTTTAGAAAACTCCATTCTACAAATCTTATAAAAAATTAAAAAAAAATCAATTAGTTTCCAAAATTTGTAGGGGTAGCACGGCCAAAATTCTATTTTTTCAGGAAGTGTCCACTTCAAAAATTAGTAAAAAATAAAATATTCATTAAAAAATTATCAAAAAAATCATGCATCAACTACATACTATTAGCTAACTTTTGACTATAGGGATTTTGAAAATACTAAAACAAATTTCACTGTACGAGGGTCGTACAAGAATTTCTATGTTATGTTTTTCTGACAAAAACAACACCAATTTGTGTATGTCCCTCGTTTGAACCCCTTAATCTCAACCATTTTCAAAACAAAATAGTAGTTTAGAAAGTAGACTCAAAGCACTTGAATCCTTCTTTTTGTTCCATCTCAAAATTTGTGTGTAAGTATCCTCAATTTCACGTCCAAGGTCAGTATTTCCTGATTTTCAGAAGAAGAAGAAAAAGTGGCCACTTAAGCCCCCTTTTTGGGAACCATCTTGGTGCACTTACCCTTCAAAAATTATAATTTGGGACTGAAATTTAAAGCATTATGATTCACCCCAACCCTTCCCCCACCCTCATGCCTTGCCACCCCCCCCTCTCAATATTTTGGTGTGTTCAACACTTTCTACTTTAACATCAATTTTATAAAAATCTCCTATTCTGATTCCTTGAACAATCACATTATATTGATCTTTCAAATCCTTTACTTGGCAACCCATCTTCAAGAATTCAAATTTTAAACCTTGATAAGTAATGACTGAAACTGATATTAAAATTTTATTAATTCTTAGGACATACATCACATTTGCAAGTTTTTTTACATTTCCATTAGGAAATTGAACACTTATTACGATCATTTTTCTCATGAAATTTTTTAACCCAATTTCTATGACATGACATATGAATTGATGTCAATGAATCTATGAACCAATTACTACAATCCTCTATTTCATTAGAAAGAGAAGAATTTGAAACAAGAAACTTTAGATTATGAAGATTATTATTTGCCTCATCCTCGCCATTCACATAGTTACCTTCATTTTTATAATTTTTGGACTCATTAAACTTATTTTTCCGATATTCATAAGCATAAAGTCCAAATTTTCCACAATAGTTACAATTTCCATTTTTCTTTACATTGGAATTTGATTTAGATGATGCTCCATCTTGATACCTTTCACCATCAAATTTACCTCCTTTGTTCTTTGTCCATTGTTTTCCTTTGGATGACTTCTTATCCTTGGCCATCAAAATTGAATCTACAATTTAAAGTCTGTTATCTACATGCTTCTTTCTCTCCTCTTCTTGTAGAAGAAAAACCACCAAATTTTTTAAAGTAGGTGCATTTTCCCTTGTATCCAAACTGGTAATGAACACTTGATAATCATTTTCCATTCCATTCAAAGAAACAGTAACTAAATCACTATTTGAAACTGTCAAAAGAATGAAGAAGGTTGTCATTAATGTATTGTCATTGATGTCAATATTACATTGTGGATGTCAAAATTGTATGAAGGATGATTGTAGAAAATAATTTTTGCAAAAGGGTTTGATCCACACAAGAAAATAGTTATGTATTTTCTCTTAGAGTCTACACTAGCATATTCAATACACAGTATTTTGGTTTACATTCATTCACCCTTGGATATTTACTTTTTTGGTTCTAATAATTTTTTCATGGTTGTCATTAGTATCTCCATTCATAATTTCACTTGATTTGGATAAGTGGTTTGAAATTTATAAGTAACAAAAGATCAACATATAAATTTTTGATGGTTTTTTGTGTAATGACTATGACTTATCCAACCCACACTCCTCCACGTATTTGAGTTACAACTTACAGTTTTGGGAGAATTTATTGATTATATTGGAAAAATAGGTTTCTAAGGGACTCGAAACCATTTACATCACAAAAGAGAAAATGTTGCTAAAAGAGGTAGACATTGAAGCATCAACAACAACCAAAAGTAAACCAATAGCCAAAAAATAGCGACCCAACAATAAAAAAATAGAAACATGAAGCAACATAGAAAAATACACTATTTCATATTTTTCAAGGTGTTAGCCACCTTGATCTCCCAGTTGCAAAGCAGATTGACCATGCCCATTAATTATTTATTTTCTTCATTAAACATCTTCCTAAGGTTCCCCTAGTTATGGTACACGGGCCTTTTGCCTCATCTTTTCTGATCTTCTTCCTCTTACCCTTGGAAGATTGGTTTTGGGAGAATGTTAATAGGTGTCAAAGCATTGTGTTTTCTAGTTGGCGTGAAATTTTGAAGTCCACGTGTCCTATGGTAATGAACAGTTGGAGTATTTTGTTTTTAGGTCCTATGCTTGGCTAACCTAATGTATGTAAAGGGTTGTGGAGATTAAATATGTGATGTGAATGTAAGAGGGAGCTATTATAGGTCCATGTTGATGTATATTACATGTTGTTTTGGGAATGAAGGCATTCTGATTTGAATTAGGAGCGAATAAGGCACATGTTTTGTATGTTTTAGGCCTACATATAATTAGGTCAACCTAATTGATGTTTACAATGAAGTTTGATATATACAAGGATGTTTTGAGATTGTGGAGATCAAATTTGAATGTGTACATGATCTGAATACAAGCAATGATGTGAAAATAAGTAGAGTTGAGCGAATGAGTTGTGAAAGCTAACAAGAGGTATGCAAATGTAAAGCACAACAGAGATTTATGATCTGAGTTGAATGAAGAGTATTAATTCAATGTTTTGAGCTTCAAAGGAATTGAATCTAGCATATGGTAGATGCATTTTGTATCAATTCAAATCTTGTTTTTGTAGCCACAAACCTTCTTTCTCTCTTTCTTTTCTCTGTGAGTAGTGAGTTCACTTGGATAGTGGTTCCACCTAGTAGTGAGCCTTTATGTAATATCTTATAGCCAACCATAATATTTTTTTAGCTAATACTCATCATTGGTTTTCCCATTTTGGGTTTTCCACGTAAAATTTTTGTTGTTCATGTGTTATGTGATGTTGTGAATTTTTTCATGCTTTCATTCCTCAGTAACAATTAAATATTATTTGGTAATTGGAGCTTTTGTTAATGATTGGATGGTTTAATAGGATATTGATTAAACCATGATAGATGGTTTAATAGGATATTTTTGTTGTTCATGTGTTATGTGATGTTGTGAATTTTTTCATGCTTTCATTCCTTGCAACAGTTAAATATTATTTGGTAATTGGATGGTTAATGATAGGATGGTTTAATAGGATATTGAAGTCCACGTGTCCTATGGTAATGAACAGTTGGAGTATTTTGTTTTTAGGTCCTATGCTTGGCTAACCTAATGTATGTAAAGGGTTGTGGAGATTAAATATGTGATGTGTATGTAAGAGGGAGCTATTATAGGTCCATGTTGATGTATATTACATGTTGTTTTGGGAATGAAGGCATTCTGATTTGAATTAGGAGCGAATAAGGCACATGTTTTGTATGTTTTAGGCCTACATATAATTAGGTCAACCTAATTGATGTTTACAATGAAGTTTGATATATACAAGGATGTTTTGAGATTGTGGAGATCAAATTTGAATGTGTACATGATCTGAATACAAGCAATGATGTGAAAATAAGTAGAGTTGAGCGAATGAGTTGTGAAAGCTAACAAGAGGTATGCAAATGTAAAGCACAACAGAGATTTATGATCTGAGTTGAATGAAGAGTATTAATTCAATGTTTTGAGCTTCAAAGGAATTGAATCTAGCATATGGTAGATGCATTTTGTATCAATTCAAATCTTGTTTTTGTAGCCACAAACCTTCTTTCTCTCTTTCTTTTCTCTGTGAGTAGTGAGTTCACTTGGATAGTGGTTCCACCTAGTAGTGAGCCTTTATGTAATATCTTATAGCCAACCATAATATTTTTTTAGCTAATACTCATCATTGGTTTTCCCATTTTGGGTTTTCCACGTAAAATTTTTGTTGTTCATGTGTTATGTGATGTTGTGAATTTTTTCATGCTTTCATTCCTTGCAACAGTTAAATATTATTTGGTAATTGGATGGTTAATGATTGGATGGTTTAATAGGATATTGATTGACCCCCCACCCCCCCCTCCTCTTAGTATCACAAGTGATCAATAATTCATATCAGAGCTTGGATCCCTAGAAGGAGCTTGGCCACTTTGGGAAGATCTTGGAGTTTGAACACATGGCTAATAGAAAGTTTCCTACTCCTCTGGAAGATATTCTTGCTATTGAATACGTATAAAAAGGTTGCATGCTTGAAAAATATGGAGAACTCAATGTTTCCCTTGAAGATATTAACAAAGTTGAAGATGAAAACATAGATCTGAAGGAAAATCTTAAAGAAGAAAATGAATGCATCAAAAAATTGAGAGAGTGAATCAAGAAGTTCAAAGAAAGGCATAAGGAAGTTAATGAACAATTGAAGCAAGCAAATGAAGATATCAAAGGACTAAAAATCTGAGTGGAAGAAAAGAAAATAATTGAGGAATGTATGAATGTAATGGTAAAGAGAAAATATGATGAATGCATGAGGCTTGAACAAGAAGTGGTAAATCTAAGATCAATTTTGGAGAAAGAAAGATGTCATGAAGATAAATTCAAGACAAGTTCTATGATGCTTGATGAGTTGATTGTAGATCAAAAAGCATCCAAAGAAAAAGGTGGTTTAGGACTTTAAAAAGGTGAAAGCTCAAAAGCATATTAGACACCTAAGCAAAATAACATAATCAAACAACCCCTGGCTGATATAAGGTGTCATGGCTTGGCACAAAGATATGTAACATAGATGGAAAGTTTTAATCCTATAGAGAAGACATCAGAAGAAAATATGCAAATGTAGAGATTTGTGGAGTAATTTAGGGTTTACTGTTGTACACAGAAGGGATTTTACCAACTTTATTTTTTAGCACATTGAATGTGAATTAGGGTAGATTGAAGGGTTATAAGTATCTACACTTAGTCAATTTTATTCACTTTTATGCATGTGGAGCAAGTAGAGCAAGTTGAAGAAAATTCAAGAGATCAAAGGTGATTTGTGAAGCAGAGCATTGAAGCCCTAGTTCTAGTTGAGCAAGGAAAAGGTATTTACCATTGTCTATGTTGTAAAGTTGAAATATATTTTTTTTTTCAAGCATTTAAATTCGATAAGATATGGAGAAACCTACTGTATTTTATGTTCGTGAGAATCCCCAGCCAAAATTTAAGAGATGTCACATGAAAGAGTTTGAGAATGACCCACTCGAAGCCTTTTCAAGAATTCCATATAGGGTTTTTCCTACATAAGACATTAGGGCATATATCCATGGGAAATCAAAAGAATATAACCACATAAGATTTATCGACCCGTGGACAAACAAATTAACTGGATATGACTACCAAATTAAGAAAGAATATGAAAAAATAGTGGAGAAGAAACTCGACATCTGGCAATGCTTTCCAAGTCACATTTATGATGATAACACTAAGTTTGTGAGAATGGAATTGAGTAGAGTGCATGAAAATTTCATATGGATCGACATGCCTAGTTTGATATCTAAGGAAGTTATAAAGGAGGTTACTAGACTTTGTGCCACTGAACCTATATCGGTATTGAAATCTATGCAAAACAAGGATCCGATGGAATTGACTGGTGCCACATTCGATCAAAGAGTTCTCACCTTGAACACTATCTAGAACCCTGTAATGAGATATGAAGTTATGGTCATAGGATATAAGATATACTACGCAAGCAAAGAGAATTGTATGTCAGCTACAATAATTAATGTAGCCTGTGAGATGGTGGAGAAAGGAAAAGATTATGACTTGTGTGATTTTCTTAGGAAATCACTTTTTGAGAACTTGAAGCAAACCAAAGAGAAGAAACATCCCTTCAAGTTTGGTTCTTTAGTATTTTTTTTCTATTTTACTTTTTGAGGGAGCTTCTGAGAAGAAACAATTTCATATGGGATAAGAGGAGACTAGTATCCCATCAAATCTTGGAATGCCTACACAACCTTGATGACATAAAAGCACAATATGAAGAACTTATTGTATTCTTTGTAGTGTTCTAGAAGATAATGCATGAAAGGGGGAGGATTCCTAAGTCAATGGTGGACAAACATCAGAATGAAATCACATTTTTGGTCACAATTGATGAATGTATTGTTGAGGATGTAGAACCCATAACTGTTTGGATTCTACCATTCTTGGATATGAAACCAATGAAAATGAAGTCAATGGTTATGTTGACATATTGCTGAAAATTCCTAAGGACACTACACAAGAAAGATATGGGACATATGAAGAGAAATCCATGGAAGTGCACATGGAGGTGAAAAATCTAGAAATAAAGAGGAAGGTGGAAAATATGGTAAATGAGTTTTCCAAGAAGAAAGGGTTCACAAAATAACAAGTGAGAGAAGCAAACACAACTAGTGGGTCCACCAGACCTAGAAGATCTAGAAGAACTACTTCCACCACTCCCCCTAGTATTCAGATGCCCTCCATAACACCACCTACCACCAATAGAACTAAGAGCATGGAGATTAGTGCTTCAGTGATAGAGGAACCTTAGGTGAAGGAGGCCACATGACCTAAGAAGAGAAATAAAGATACTCTGATAGCCCCCACTACTACCACCACATGAAAAATAAGAAAAGAGAAAGCTTTGAGAGAGAAAACCTATGTATACTATCTAAAGAAGAAGAGGATGAAGGACCCCAGTTGGGAAGAAGAAGAATTGGCACAAAGAGATAGAGAGTAGACATAATTGATATCTCTAATGAAGAGGAGATTGAGAAGGAAAAGAAATCCTTCGGGATACACATGCATAAGTAGATGAAAGAGAAGAAGGAAAAGAAATCAAAAAAAGGTGATTTGAAGAAAAAAAGAACAAGGCAACTCCAGAGAGACCTCAAAATCCAATGAAGTTGGATGCAATTTTTAAAGGAATTTTGCATCATGAAATGTTGGGAGAAACAACAACACTATACCGAAATGAAAATAAGGTGGACAAAGGCACCATAATTGAAGCAATAATCAAGTATATCATCATCATTGAAGCAAATATGGAGAATATAAAGAATAAGGTTCTAGATAATATGTGGAACATTTTAATGGAGAGAAGAAAAGAGGAAATAGAGAAAGAGGAGAAGATTAGATCAGATGTTGTGGAGAAATCTGGGTTATCCTTATCTGATGCTAACAAGGCCACATTGGCCCTAGTCTATAGCAAGGAATTCAGAACTGAATTGAGGGTCACAATTCTTATGGGAAGAGAGAAGGATGAGCTTGAGAAAATGCAAAGGAAAACAAAGGAAATGGTCACAAAAATTGCTCAAAAGTATGGTATGATTCCCATTGGAGTTACTGATGCAAAGGAAAATCTAGATAATACTCCTCTGACTATAGATGAACCAATACAAGGAAACATTGAGGATGAGAAGACTGTAGAAGGAGAAACAGGGACTAAAGAGGAAACATCAAAGGATGCCACTCCTATTTCTCTAGTGACACATGATACAACAATAGACAAGTCTACTCTTCCACTAGTAAACATTGATCAAGGAAATCTAGAGACATATGTCCCTTCGATAGACATTGAGAAAGCCACTAGTGAAGGTGATAAGCTTAAGGCAGATAAAGAACAAAGGTATGAGAATGAAGAAAATAGAGGAAGAGGAGATGATGGTGAAAAGGAAGGAGAAGAAGACAATAATGAAGAGAGTGAGCAAGGAGAAAAGGACAAGGAAAAAGGAGATGAAGAGAAAAAGGAAGATGAAGACATTTGAAGATAAAGATAAGGCCTTCTGTGAAGAGGACACTAATACTGAAAATAATGAAGAAGTTGAGAAAAATAAAGAGTTTCCCAAGCCGTATGATGAATCTTCCTCCATTAATCCCTTCAAATTTCTTTTGTCTAAACAATTAAGGTTCCAACCAATTGTTTCATTTCAATTATTGTAGCTTCCCATGCAGCAAGGCAGTGTAGATTTAGACAAAATATCTCCTATTCATAAGTTGCAACTAGGTGATGTGTTTCATGCATCAACAAGGAAATAATTCATTGAAACACACCAAAGGAGTGGTGAGTTCATGGATGAAGCCATAAAGGCCTTGTAGGAAGTAACACCTAGAAATAATGTCAGTACATCTTTGTCTACAATGAAAAAATTGAAGTTGTTGATAGATTCCTTCAAGGAATATGTCTTTGGTTTAAAAGGAAAAGTTGAGATAGAAGTTGAGATGAGGCTTACAGAAAAGAATTTGTCAGGGATCATAGATAAGTGTGGATCTGCACATAACAAAGTTGAAGAGTGTTTGATGGAGGTACAAGCATGTGAAGAAGAGGTAAAAAATGTTTTTGTATTGCATGAAGTGGTAAGATGCCACACAAGGCATAAAAGATGAAATGGACTCAATTGAGTCCTAGATAAATAATCCATCAGGTGCCTATGATCTGGCATTGGACAAAAATGATCAGACCTAGTCCATGCCATAGTGGAATTGCATGACAGATTCTTCACCTTGCAGAACTAGAAGGAAGAGATAATCAAGAAGCTTGGGAAGTTAAGGGAATTGGTAAAAACAAAGCATATACCTATCTCAAGTGCCCTTGTTGGTACTAATGAAATCTCAAAGTTGAATCTTACTCCTAGTACACATGAAGAAGGATAGAAAACATTCATGGAGCTTGAGTCACAATGCAAAATGCTTGCAACAATAAAGAAAATTTGGGAAGAAGGTAAATCTGCTTGGCAAGCCATCCTACAAGAGCTTCATGTTTCAACATCTTTGGGTTGACCATTTCTATTTCTATGCACTTTTTAGTTTTTCATGTTTATAATTTTTTTGTAAATGTGCGGATGTATTAGGAGTTTTAGGTTAACTTCCTAAGGGGGAGCTAGTACATTATTTCAATTATTTTGGTTTGTATATATGTTTGAGGGAGAGCATGAAAAGTGTTAATACTAATACACCCTTCCCCATTGATGTGAAAGGGTGAGAGATACCTAGAGAAATTTTTTGTTTTGGCACATATTTTCATCAATGAAAAAGGGGGAGATTGTTGAAATAATGAAGAAGGTTGTCATTAATATGTTGTCATTGATGTCAATATTACATGATGGATGTCAAAATTGTATGAAGGATGGTTGTAGAAGACACATTTTGCAAAAGAGTTTGATCCACAAACAAAAGAAGTTAAGCATTTTTTATAAGAGTCTACACTGGCAGATTCAGTACACGGTATTTTTGTCCACATTTGTTTTCCCTTGGAGATTTACTTCTATATTTCTAATATGTTGTTCATAGTTGTCATTAGTATCTCCATTTATAATTTTGCTTGATTTGGATAAGTGATGTAAAAGTTACAAGTAACAAAAGATCGGCATATAAGGTTTCGACAGTTTTCTATTTAATGACTATGACTTATCCGATCCGCTCCTCTGTGGATTTGAGTTAGACCTTGTGGTTTTGGGAGAATTTTAACAGGTGTTAAAGCATTGTGTTTTCTAGTTGACGTGAAATTTTGAGGTCTACGTGTCCTATGGTGATGAAGAGTTGGAGTAATTTTTTTTGGTCCTATGCCTAGCTGACCTAATGTGTGTAAAAGGTTGTGGAGATTAAATATGTGATGTGAATGTAAGAGGGAGCTATTATAGGTCTATGCCAACCTATATTACATGTTTAAGCATGAAGGCATTTTTATTTGAATTAGGTGTTGACAAGGCACGTTTTGTATGTTTTAGAGATACATCTAATTAGGCCAACCTAATTGATTTTTGCGATGAATTTTGATATATATACAAGGATTTTTTGAGATTGCAGAGAACGAATTTGAATGTGTTCATGGTATGAATACAAGAAGTGATGTGAAAATAAGAAAATTTGAGCGAATGAGTTGTGAAAGTTGGGAAGAGGTGCGCGAATGTAAAGCAGAGCAGAGATTTGTGATCTGATTTGAATGAAGAGTATTAAGTCAATGTTTTGAGATTGAAAGGAACTGAATCCAGCATATGGTAGATACATTTTGTATCAGTTCAAATCTTGGTTGTGTAGCCACAAACCTTATTTCTCTCTTTCTTTTCTCTGTGAGAAGTGAATTCACTTGGATAGTGAGTCCACCTAGCAGTGAGCCTTTTTATAATATCTTATAACTAGTTATAATATATTATGAACTAATCCTCGCCATGGTTTTTCCCATTTTATGTTTTCCACGTAAAAATTCTGGTGTTCATGTGTTATGTGATGTGAATGTTTTCATGCTTTCATTCTTTATAACATTTAAATATGTTTTGGTAATTGGATGGTTTAATAGAATACTGATTCACTCCCTCCTCTCAATATCACAAGTGTTCAACAAAAAATGATTCACTAATGTCGACTAATTTATGCCTTAAATCCTTAACTCTAGATAAATAATCACTAAAACTTTTAGTAATTTTCTTTGTAAAAAAACATTCTATTTGTGTTTGTAATCTCATACAATCCTCTGTCCATGTACCAATAGAAGTAGTGATATCACAAATATGAGGGATGATTGAGTCCTTAAGAGACATGCGTAGGAAAATCTTTCCTTTGCATTCGCTTCTCTCCCAATCTTGAGAAACGTATCAGGTTTAGCCTCTCTACCATTTATAATGTTCCAAACATTGTACCCTTCCATTAAGATCTGCATCTTGAACTTCCAATTAACAAATTTGAAACCATCTAACTTATTTGATTAGATATGATTATCAGGCGTTCATATCTAACATAACATAAAACAAATACAAAAGAACTCACTGATATCTTGTTATTCAACTACAAATTTATAAATACACAATAACTAAACCAATTCGTATAGTGTTCATGCTAGCTTATTTGACAGCTCACTGTAATTGATTGACAGCTAACTAAAGATTATTGCCAAGATTAATGCCAGCGAAATGAAACTGTGGACAGATCAAATAGCTCCTTATAGACTCCTATAATCCTATTGAAACTCTAATTATGTGTATAATTCAGTTGTGATTTATTCTAACAAGAACATGGATAATACAAGATACATTACCAACTAAAAGTAGTAGTCAAGCTGTGTGTATTGGAGGTATTCACTTCCTAATTGAACGACGGTATCTTTTCAACCGCTAAAAAAACAAACATAAATTACCATATGTGCTTTCATTATTAACTTTAAACATATTTATGGTATGTGCAACTTTTATGCTTTTTCTTAGTGAACTGATAGTTCGGAAAGAGAATTTATACAATTACAGGTTCAATTCTGGAGTTCACATTGGAAGTTGTAACAAATGATAATTTATATTTAGAAGATTAAAATCTCCACCTTAGCAGCAGGAATCTGAACCTTCATGTAATATAAGAATCTGTCCAGAGAGCCAACCCAGACCCATATAAATTTCCTGAAGTTCAGAAAGAGTAGTTATACAGTCACAGATTCCATTGAAGAGGTTAAATCTGAGACACCAAGTTACACCAAATGATAATTTATATTCAGAAGATAAAAAAATTTACTTTATCAATAGCACCTAATCCTTCATCTAGTATAAGAATCTGTTCAGAGCGCCAACCCAGATCCATATAAAATTCTTAGCATATAATTTGAAATGATGGTTTTCTAATATTTTTACTAAGTTTTATGTTTCGATATTATAAGGGATCAGATTGGGATTGTGTGGCAGAATCATAAAGATTTCAACCTTGGATTTGTACTCCTCTATCAGATAATTAATCAATTTTATAAATGTGATATAAAACCCTAAATATGTAAAATCATATCATTTGCTGAACATAATAGATTTTTCTGTAAAACCCTGAAATCACAAAGATCTGAGACTGTCTTATAAATATATAATTGATATGAAAGAGAGCAATACAGACTAGTACAAAACAAGTTATACATATCTCATGATATGGTTACCGCTTCGTTATATCATATGCTATGGATATATTTCCTACTGACCCTATAGAGACTGTAAGCTCAATGCTTTCCCTGCAAATCAAACAAGAAATAAACATCAAAGCCCATCAGGAATATGAAAACAAACCAAACAAAAACATCAAAACTGATCCAAAAGATTGAAATACAAGATGGGTTTGTGCTTATACAATCTTAACAACTAAAAGCTGCTGGAGATTTATTCTTGCATTTGGCGAGAAGGCTAATCCCCGCCTCAACGTATTCATAGTAATTATCGACCTTTCCATAATACAGCTTTCTCACATTTTCACACAAATAACTCTCAGCCTCTGCATTCCCAAGGGGTTTGAAAAATCTGCAACAAGGTTTTGGAACGTAGTCTCCATTGTCTATGTCAATCCCTGCTTCTGCAAGCGATTCCAGATAGCTTACACAATCTTCCAGTGATCCACTATTAGAGCTTTCAAGGGGCTTTGGCCTTTTGGAGAAAGTCTCTAGGCTTCCCATGAAGGGAGGGTAACCAGAGGTAGCAAACCTAGCAAGCTTTGGCTTGAGAGCCTTCTTGTGTCCATTACCATGATATTGTAAAGGCTGGTATTCAACAATCCTGCAGTATGCTGTGGATACCATGAGCATGAGCATGAAAACTAAACAACAGGCCCTCTTCATCTTGAAGCTGTGATTGATTTCTTCACAGGATAATCTTAAACAAAAGCACCAATGCAAAATGAATATGTGAAGAAATGGGGTGGTGGGGATTGGTTTTTATAGAATGGGCTGGAGATTAAGATGACTTGGAAGACATGAATTCTTGGGTGAAATTAGTTCTTTCCTTAGATGTGCATTTACATGGGTAATAAGCGAAATGGTGGCTTTTTCAATTATCTAGTAATCGCTTCTGTCTGTGGGCCCTCCATAGTCTCAACTGGATTATATTTCAAGCCATCAAATGTATCAAAATCTTTCATGGTAAGCATAGATCTTTATAGGATAAAACGCTATTGATGGAATAGGATATGAATGAACCCTATCTTTAGAAATTCAGTAAATCTATTAAATGCTGTTACCAATTATGTCTATCACTTTGTTTATATTGTTGGAAATTCTTGAAAATTGAAAAATATTATTATTATGTTTTAAGTTTTTTTTAAAATTAATTTATTATTATATTGAGAGGTATTTTATAGTATATAAGATTTGATCATATTATGATTAAATACACTTTTTCTTTTAAAAGTCTATTTTAAAATTTGAAATTATAAAACAATTTTTAAATTAAATATTTTACAAAATAAAATAACTTTTAAGTAAATAAAAACACTTCTTTAAATAAATACGAAGTTATGTATATATATATATACTTTTATGTTAAAGTAAATATAATAACTCTTCAATAAATTAAATATAATAACTCTTCAATAAATAAGATAATATTATCATATATCAAATATATCACATATTTATAAATAACTATCAAATTTTAACATAAAGAGATTGATTTACATGATCTATCATTATTGAATGCATCTTGATATTAATAATTCTTTCTTAAGTAAATAATAGAATTCTTCAGAGTAAATAAAATAATTATATTTTTAGATAAATATATTTAAAATCTTTATATCAATATTATATTATTTTCATTATTAAAAATTAAAAAGATATAATGCAAATTTTATTATATGTGTATTTTTATCATTGAAAATTGAAAATTTTCAACTTCCTAAATAAATTAATATATAATATTTAATTCAATTTTTATATATAACAAATAATTATAAAACATTAAGAAAATAAAAATTAATTTTTTTAAATTTTTTTATTATATTTTAAATTTTATAATATAAAATTTCATGAGTTAGTTTCAATAATGGTGGGAAGATTCAACTTTTAAACTTGTTCTATTAATGAAATTATTTTTCTAATAAATTATGTATATGAAAAATTTGGATAAATAAGAAATGATAAAACAATAATGTGCATTACCTAATCCAAATCTTCAATACTTCAAATAGATGCAAATGATGGAAGAATGAATTGATTGATTTGGTATGTTGGTTGCTCAAATCAGCAACATAATGATATGATGAGGGTGATAGATGAAGGATGATAGATAGAGATAGATGAAAGATTCAAGAATGATTTTGACAGCATAAGGATCCTTGAATAATTGGACCCTCAAATAGCTTATGAGAGAGTTGATTTATATGTAAGGTCTGATTTGGATTGATGGTTGAGATTGGATGTCAATAAGATGTCTTAATCAATGGCCAAGATTGAAAGTTGTAGTATGAAATAGGGTTAGGGCTAAATTAGGGAAAATGATAAGGATGAAGGGTTGAGATTGAGTTATAAGATAATTCAATCAAGGGCTAAGATTAAATGAGATGCCAAGAGATAAGATTTGATGTGGAAGATAAGATTGGCACGGACAAAGAGTGATAGGAGAAATTAAATAATAAAAATTATTTAATTTAAGTGGCCAATGAATAACTAAATAATAAAGATATTATTTAATTATAGAAGAATGTGACAAAGGGAATCTTTTGAATTAAATAATTATTTAATTCAAAATTCAAGAGAGTGGATAAATTAAAATAAATAAAATTTATTTAATTTATGAGAGAAAAGGCTAATGAATAATTAAATAATTAAAAATAATTATTTTGTTATAGTAGAAAATGGGTAAAAATTAAATAAATAGGAATTTATTTAATTTTAGAAAGAAAGAGACTTAATTAGTGACATAATTAAATAAATAAAAAATTTCATCAATCACAGAGGAATAAAGATAGAAATGAATTAATTAAATAATTAAAATTATTTAATTAATAGAAGACATGACATTAGAAAATAATTAAATAATTAAAAATTATTTAATTATGAAGAATGAAAGGGGAAATGATGAAGAATCTAAGAAGTCATAGGCTTAGGAAAAATTTTAGTGTCTACATTTTTCCCCTCTTTGAGATGATGTTCAAGATGATGAGATTTGTGTCGAGTAACATTATTTCAAAGAAACTAAGGTATGGATAGAAGAAAATGGATGATGATAGAAAGATAGAATGATGATGAAATAAGAGTGGGATGATGATGATATAAGAGTAGGATGATGATGGGATGATGATGCCCCTTTGAGAGGATAGGCAGGTTGAACAAACATGGGTATGCTCTCGAAATGAATGAAATGATAAAAGATGGATAAAGAGATGGATAATACTTTATGTTGCAAGAAGGTGAGAAACTATGATGTTTAATGTAACACTAGACATGATGCACCAAGGTTATAAAGGACCAGGGTAACGATGTGTCTCGTGCCCCAATGTAATACAACCTTGTCTAGATACAAGATATAAATAATGAAAGGGAAAATGATGAAGAATCTAAGAGTCATGGGCTTAGGACAATTTTTAGTGTCTACAAACTATTTATAGATTAACCACTCCCTACTACTTTTTATCAATGTAATCCCTTCAACCATGCCAGCTCTAGTTTTACTTTATTTGGTAATGTCTTAGACTACCTACCCTTACTTATTAAGGCATGCCTTAGTTTATGCCCCTTTAAAGATCGTATGCCTTTATCATTGGATCAACCTATCTACTCCTACTAATATTCTACTTCAATATTCATATACAAAGTTGACCTAACCCTCATACATCTTAGCATGATATATTGTTGGATCATTAGAAATTAGGGTTATATGTGATCTCCCAAATTACATTGTATTGATTATACTACTTAAACTTTAAGCACTCTATTCAACCATGCATCCTATCTCTAACACTATTTGATATGAATTAATACCATCATATTTTCAGTAATGAAATTTTTCACTAAATTTAGTAAAAAAAAATTATCTTAAAATTGCGTACCCTATATTTTTCTTTTTTTTTAATTCATTTTTATTATGTTGTTTTTAATGTAACAAATAATTTAAAGTGATATATTTCTACATTAAATTTAGCAATAAATTGACTCTAATTTGATATTACACTTACACTTCTATTCCTTATCTTGGGTCAAATCTATGGTATGAAAATGACCCTAATTCAAATCTTCAACACACAAATGAACTTTTGATTTCAAAATTTATATTTTATCCTAGGTTTAAATTAACCTTGTTCTAACTAGTTGTTTATTCATTGACTTGAGAGTAAAATGTTTAAACTTGCATAGTATGGTCTTGAATTAAACTATAAACCCTAATTCATTACGAGAAAGAGGAAAAACATATTGCATTAGCACATAGCATAATCATAATATTATCATTACATCAACATCAACATTCTAAGTATTTTTCTTGATAGCAATGTGTATTCAATTATTATTTTAAGATGATTAAATCAAATATAGGGGTTTAACTGGGGAGAAAACCCTTGCATAGAAAACTCCTAAGGTGTTTATTGACATTGTTAGCCTTCAGACACAAGTCCAAATACTAAGGTGAGCATGGATTTGAAGTCCAAAGATAACTAGGTTGATTATGTGAAAGAAGGTCAAATCCCCATGTTAGATCTCAAATCTACCTATGACATAGAAATGATCTAGACTTATAGAAATTGAGTTTAGTAGATATATTCTTGTCATCTAGCCATATTTTGAGCATAAGCTATAAGGAAAAAGCATATGTCATCAATCACAATGTATTTGGAATTAGATATATAGAGCTAATTATATTTATTTAATTATTAATTTTCATGTACATATTTATGAACATGTTTATTTATTATAAGAATCTCAACTTTGATATATAGTTTTACTTATTTAGTATTGTTCACTTTCTTTGAGTTAACTTAGATACATTTATGTGAGGGTATTTTATTTCCTTACATAAATTGGTAAACCTAATTTATCTTACATTCCCTAGGGTCTATCATTATGTTTTGTTTGTCTTACTTATAGATTCCAAATCTAATATTTATAAGTATTCCTCTTTTTTTCTTGATTAGGATTTGGGATTTTATTTTTTGTTAGTTTTTTTAAAGCTACCTACTTGTGCCCTTGTTTTCCTTGATTTATGTAGGATATATATGTGTGTGTGTGTGTGTGTGTGTGTGTTTTACATCATTTTCTTTATCCATTATTTCTCAATTAAATTATATCTTGCTATGAATCCTTATAAGGACTTACCTTGGGATTACCTACAGTACATATCTCAAGGATTATAAATGTTCTCAAGCTTCATTGATTCATAAAATTTTATTCTTGATGATTTCAACATCATATTTTTATATCAATTATGCTATATGCTCCACCAAAGAGTTGTTTTCATGCCTATCTATATTATCCTTCTTTATGGACCTTATCAATGATTTTCTATTTATACTAGAGGAATTTACATCATTTTCATGATGATTATCCCCGTTGTGTAATATATGATGATGATGTAGCAATACCTTCTACTAACCCATAAAGGGAGGATTTTTATGTGATAATGTTACACCTTCTTTAGTTGTTTATTATATCATTGGGCCTTATGATTTTATTTTCTTCACATGTCATGATAGTCTTATTGTTATACTTGGCTTCATTTTTTGTTTGATGATGGATCTTTTGAGGATTCAATAGATAGCGATCTGTGTGATCTACATTCTTTCATACTTGATTATGGTGTACCTTATGATGATAGTTTTATATCATCTCAAGTGGACTATATATATTTGTGATGTTATCTTACTTATTATACATTACATGATAATATATATTATATCGAGAGTTCATGTAGATACTACTAATGATTCACTCTCATAATTTTTTACAAGGTGATATTAACTTAGAGATAAATTATTTCTTAATGAATTTTCAGGTATTATTGATGCATCTTTATGTGTTGATTCATTCTTTCTATCGATTATGAACTTTTCCATATAGATGATTGTTGATAAATGAATATAAAATTACTTTAATCAATGAACCAATAAAATAGATTGTTCCATCCCAAATAATTAGTATTTCATTTGTAATATTGGAACATAATTTGTTGGAGTGACTATGGATAGCTTAGACTTATCTATGATTTATCCTACTCCATCTTTAGATATTTTTTTATCCCATTCATCTAATATTCATATGGATTATTTATTTTCCTAGGCCATCTATAGTCTCAATTAGATTATACTTCAACCTTGCCAAACTTATCAAAATATTTCATAGTGATTATGAGTGTTTAGAAGATGAAACATTATTACATTAATAGATATACATGAGATAAAACATAATTTCTTGTAAATGCTATATGGTGATCTTTTTTTCCCCTAGGATGTGTTAAAAATACCCATATTGATATTCCAAACACATATGTATGGACATGAAATGATTTTGATTGGTGTAGTCACAATAAGAGGGTTCCAAAAGGAATAGTCTGAACTGTGTAGCGATGAGTCAACACAACAAACTGATATGCGAACATGAAATATCATTGAATTCATAAGCTTATATTCAACATAGGCCACAAGGGAAAATATCCAAGGCTCATAGGCCTACCACAAAGGCTTTTAACAATACAATTGGCCAACTAGCCTTATTACATGTCCTCGAAGGGTTTATGCAAAAATATAGTGATCCTAAAAAATCTAACTTAGAATTGATAACTAATAATCGATCTACAATGATTAGAAATACTTATAAATATTCTTCTCAAGCTCCCATATAGGTATGTGTTAGCCACAAGGGTTAAAAACCCATTGAATGATTAAATATGAATGTCGACCTCAAAATATGAAGAATTAACTCCACGTGAAAATATATGACTTGTGAATCTCTAAGATAGGTCCCAACTAACCCAAGATGCTTTTATGATGTCCAATTAAAGGCTCTGCATGATTTGGAATAGGTCCACACTAAGAAATATAGACCAAGTCGGCCCCAATGCTCTAGCTAGTATCACAGTGAAACTCTAAGTGAATTAACTTCTAGTAGGCAAATGCAAGTGGGTAAAAGCACAAACTTGTGTCACACTTTATAAAGGAATCGGCCAACAACAACAAAAATATGAACTTTGACCACATAAAAGTGGTATTTATGTTTTGAATTTCAAAATGGTGTAAACCAATGAAATGTAGAACTTTTGATGAAGTTTATTCTTGTAATTTTTCAAAAAAAAATTAAAAAAAAATTCATTATGTTTTTATCAATTTAAGGACAAATTTTAGAATGCTAAAAATTTGAGAAAATCGTGACTTCATGGGCTATCAAGAAACAAATTGAAAAAAAAAATCATTTCTCCCTAATTTTTCTCTCCAAATAGGTAACTTCAATATCTTGCGCATGGAAAAAAAATCAAATTTTGATATATACTTTTCTCGTAATAACGTTTTAAAGTCAAACTTGTCAAAATTTGGCAGTTTTCACAGGCCGTCAACTATTTTTAGTTTTTAAATCATTTCCAAAAAATAAATTCTACCCTTTTGAAAAAGACTATCTCCTCTTCTGCCCCATATATTTTTAAAAAAATTATAATATGTTTTATTTTTATTTTTTAATTTCTAATCATCCTCTTTTTTAATTTTAACAATTTACCTGCATTATTTTACAAATAAAGTATATTAAAACTAATCAAAATATTTTAAAATATATATATATATATATATGGATTCACCACTCCGAGCTCTACAAAAGGGTATTTTTATTTATTTTTTAAACATAATTCTGATTGAAGAAATACTTAGTTAAAGTTAAAGTTTCAAAAAAATTTGAAAAAATCTAAGTTGGCTACCAACTAGATAGTTTCGGCTAAAAGGGTTTCTATCGAAAAGGTTTCAGCCAAAACCCTTTCGATAGAAACCTTGCACATAAAATAAGCCGATTTCAAAGTTGCAAAGGGAAAAAAAAATCATTTCGACCGAAACCTATTCAATTGAAACCTTGTGTGCCACACCATGTATACGCCACATCGTTTTGGCTGAATTGTTTTTGGCCAGAAATAGTTCACCATGAACTATTTATTTGGCCGAAAGTGTGACACATGTTTGTGCTTTTACCCAAATGATGTGAAATCTATATATGTGGTAGATGACGATGTGTAGATGTTTTATCCTACTCCACAAGTTTAGAAATAATGTTGTGGTAAAATATGGAATAAACTACAGAAACTGCTGCTAAATACAATGTAGAAAAGAACTATTTTTAGTTTATACAAGATTGATTTACAACCAGGGATGCTCTTGCATCAGACACTTGAGGTTGGAAGTTCCAAGGCTAAGAGGAAAACCAAGACAATCCACCTCAGTCTGAGAAATCCATGATGAATCCTCCACTGGTCTGCATTTCCACTTCATAAGATATTCTTTGTACTGCTTGTTCCTAGTTCTATTTTCGGTTTTGGTATCCAAAATATACTCAATCTCCTTCGGTTCTTGATGTGGTAACTTCTCCTTCAAGTCCACTTCATCACTACTACCACTTTATTTTCCTACATTAAATTCATATATGGACCTATAATATTGAAAATAGGTGATATACCTGATTTCTTCGGTAACTTCACTTCATATGTATTTCCAAAATCAAAATTTCTTAGTATCTTACATGTCCATACTTCCTCATCTTCATCTTATTTTATGTACCAACTGGAAATTTCTCCTTTCTCAAATATACCATCACTTCATCTCCAACAAAAAATTCCTTGTCTCTGGTGTGCATCTTCCTTCTCCTTATGCTTATCACTCATATCTTCTAAATGCTTTTGGAATTGATTATTCAATATCTCCATGAAATCTATAAACTCTTTTACCTCTACACTCCTTTTATTCTCCATACAAATTTTCCTTAATTTTGCAACTCTTTAGGATTTACTCCGATAACAATCTGAAATGGTGTCTTCCCTGTACTCTAGTTTACTGAATTGTTGTATGCAAACTCTTCCTAAAACTATATCCCAACTTCATGCCTTGTATCCAACCAAACATCTCAATAGGTTTCCCAAACTTTTGTTCACTACCTTTGTATGTCCATCTGTCTGTGGGTGATATGTTGAGCTGAACTTCAAATTTTTCTTCATTTTCTTCCACAATGTCCTCCAAAAGTACCCAATGAATTTAGTGTCTCTGTCTGAAACTATGCTCTTAGGTAATCCATGCAATCTCACAATCTCCTTGAAAAATAAGTCAGCAACATGCACATCATTAGTCTTCTTACAAGGAATAAAAATGTCATTTTAGAAAATCTATCCACTACTACCATGATAGAATTATAACCTCTTTGTGTTCTTAGTAATCCAAATATGAAATCCATGCTCAAATCTTAACAAGGTCTCTCCAGCACTATCAAAGGTTTGTAGAATCTAGTATTCTGACTACTCCCTTTTGCAATTTGAGAAATTCTACAACTTTGAACATACTTCATCACATCCTTATATATACGTGGCCAAAAATAATTTTCACTCACCAAAGCTACTATCTTATCCACTCCAAAATGTCCTACTAATCATCCACTATGCTTCTCTTCGGTCAATTTCTCCCTCATTGAACTCCTTGATATACACAATTGATTTCCTTTAAATAACATACCTTCCTAAATGAAAAAGTACAACCATTGGCTGCAATTTGTCGCTATTGTTTCCTTACATGTCCTTCATGCTTCACCAAAATCTTCATCATCTTCATACATATGCTTCAACTCCTCAAATCCCAATACTTGCACTCTCATCTTTGTCAAAAAATTCCTCCTTCTACTCAATGCATCTGCAACTTTGTTTGACTTACCACTCCTATGCTTCAACACAAATGTATAATTCAGCAAGAACTCAACCCACCTCATATGTCTCTGATTCAACTTTCCTTGACTGTTCAAATACTATGAAATTTGATGATCTATATATAGTTCACAAATTCCTTAGGAAACAATTAATGTCTCCACTTCTCCAAGGCTTGAATTGGGTGCTGACAAGAAGTTGGGTCCACTTTTTGGCTAAAAAGTGGAAGTGTTTTCCCTAATTTTCAGAATTTGACACATTTGACCTTAAAATTTGAAGCACTTAGAGATGGAATCTTGAAAAAACTCACTAATCATAAATGTAGTACACAGAGTCTAGTTTCCAAATATGTAATTTATTTCAATACCCAAATGCTACAAATTGATTTTCAATAGGCATTTCTAAAAACCATTGTTTAAAACTTTTTGTTTACCATACCATGCACATGTATGTCATCCATATTTTGACCAAAATTATCATATTTTTCTAAATCCTTTTGGGAAAAGATTTGTAATTCACTGAAGCATGTTTTTGATATTTTTGTGATTTTTTATTAGCCATATTTGTCATTTTGAAAAATCATCGTGTACATCACACATAAGATGACCTAAACTTATCATTTTTTATTTTTTATTTTTAAAATTGAAAAGAATTGTTTGAAGTACGTTTTCATGCAATTCATTTTACAAAAAAATATTTTAATAAAAAGCTATTAAAATAGTAAAAAACCTTGATATTTCAAATTTATGGACTAGTTTCATCAGAAATTAATTAAAAATTAGAAAAAATAATCCAAATGTAAAAAAATTTACATATTTGGAATCTGTATTGTCTCATCTATAATGGGTTTTAATTTTGTCGAATTTTTTTACAAAAAATTCTTTAGACATATGTCCAAAGTTACTATTTTTCTGTGACATTGTTAGGAACTTCAACTTGCAGGTCAAACCAGGTTGAAGGCCTAGGTTTGGATCCCCAATGCTTTTTCTGAACCAAAAACCAAGTCAAAAACCCGACCACAACCCAAGCACAAATTCATTTTTTTAGAAAGGGGATCCTATTTCCTAATATTAAATATTTGGACCATTGACATAGAAATAGGATCATGTTTTATAAACAGTATCTCGTTTACTACGAGATCTCGATTATGAAACGGGATCATGTTTTATAAAACAGGATCCCGTTTTAAATATAAAACAAGATCTTGTTTTATAAACGGGATCTTGATTATGTTTTTTACCATTTTTAAAAATTTTACTAGCAAAATTTACTATGAATTTTACAACTTCACATGTATGGCCGACTACGACAAATTGAGCTAGCTAGTTTCTATCATTTTTTGTCTTTATAGGTCTTCAACTTGTAATTTCAATTGAATTTTTGAAAGGAGGCATCATGTAAATAGTTTTTTAAGTGGAATTGTGTTAGTTTTCTACTTGTTCGAAGGAACAAAAGAGGAAGACTTTTGTCTTTATAGGTGTTCAACTTGCAATTTGGATTGAATTTTTGAAAGGGGGTATCATGTAAACAATTTTTAAAGTGGAATTGTGTTAGTTTTCTACTTGTTTGGAGGAACAAAAGAGGAAGAATTTTGTCTTTATAGGTCTTCAACTTGCAATTTGTATTGAATTTTTGAAAGGAGGCATCATGTAAACAATTTTTTAAGTGGAATCGTGTTAGTTTTCTTCTCGTTTGGAGGAACAAAAGAGGAATACTTTCACTATTGACATTCATTTTTCCTTGAGAATTTTATAATCATGGGTTCACAAGCTCGTAATAAGAGGAAAGATAGGAAGGCATTAACTCCTGAATAAATTCACTTGAAAGGAAAGAGAAAGAAGCAATAAGGCAAAGAAATAGAAGAATGAGGATTTGATCAACGAATAATGTTGAAGCATCCAATTCCACAACTATTAAAGATAAAAACATTCAGGAGACCATGGTTGTAGACAATGCTAATTTGCAAGAAGTCAATTTGGAAAATAATATGATTATACAAACAAGTCCTAGTATGTCTTCAAATGTCTCTTTCAATGCTATGGAGAATGTTTCAATAGGAACAAATCCAAGTATGTCTTCAAATCCATATTTTAGTGAAATGGAAAATTTATTTGTAGAAGTTTTACAAGATGTTGGACTTAACGATGTTGGCATTGATAATATTCGAAGAGAAGAAAATTCTATACAATTTGTTGAAAATGAATTAGAAAATGAAAATGAAAATCGTTTAAATGTTGTTGAAAATGAAAATAAAAAATCTTTTGTTGACAATGAAAATGAGAATGATTCTTTTGTTGAAAATGAAAATGAATACCATTTTGTTAATGAAAATAAAAAATGAAAATAGTTTTGTTGATGAAAATAAAAATTATTTTGAAGTTGAAAATGAAAATATTTTTTTAAAATTGAAAGTGATGTTTTGGATAATATTCTCGGTAAGATTTCTTGGAGACAAATAAGTACACATGCTAATAGATTATACAAAAACATATTTTTATCATAAAAAATTTGCATTTCAATGTCAACTAATGATGCAATTGATGAGTGCAAAAAATGAGAAAAGTAATGAAAAATTTAGGCTTTTTTGTTAAACTAAGAAGAAAAGATCAATCATTAAAACATGCTATGTCCATTGTTGCTAGTATCATTCAATCTATTGGAAAAAATAGATAATCTAAAGATAAAAATGCAACAAGAAGAGCTATAACAACTGCTATAGTTAATAAATCAACTTTGAATAAAATAATGGTAAGCAATACTAGTGAAGTTCTACAAATACATCCTAAAACATTGCTAAGAGCGCCAAAAAGAAGGAAAAAGTATAGAAAATGATACAATTAACCAATGTTGGAGTTTTAGTGGTTGACTCTCAAGGTCTAACATGAAATTGAATGTTCAAATCAAATCTTTGATTGAAAAATATTGGTATTTTAATACTATGGTATCATCTAATGATAAAGATGTTTTAAAACTAAGAGTGGGGTCGAAAGTTCGTGATCCTCATCCAAAACACCTATTAGATACAACACAAACTAAATTTTATAAAAAAAATTGTGGTGATTTAGTGTTACTTGGTAATATTAAAATAAGTCAAAGTCTTTTGAAAAATGTAAACCCTAGTATGTAAGAATTAATATGCAATGAATATCTTCTTGTTGTAAAACTCATGTTCAATTTCTTTATTTTTATGATGTTTTTTGATATATATGTTGTACTTTTCATACTAACATGATTATGCAGGAATATGGTATTAATATGCTGCATGAAACAATAAGGGAGTTTATATCATGTTTGTTTTGTGAAAGATCAAATGGTAAATTATTTTATTTAAGTTCTTGTATTTCTATAAAATGCAGTAGTTGTGGAAATCTTTCATTCTTAAGAGTTTTGTATGCATGAAAATGTTGATAATGATTTTAGACAACAATTAGTAGATCTTAAAATATTTAAGAATGTTGACTATTCTTTAAAAGATGGAAAAATAAGAGAGCATTGTGATTTAGTTACAGAAAAAAGTTAGTGTACATGCATTCATAAGTGAATTTAAGAATAATATTGTACCAAAATATGTCATGCACTCTCAACATGCTCAATGGCTTGATGGCCAATTTCGTGCATGTAGAAACACATTTCCAATTGGTACTATACTATCAGTGGTTGATTTTGTGAAAAACTCTACTCTAGCTCTGTAAGAGGAAATTCAATCACAATATTATAATTCAGTTCAAGTAGCTATGTTTGTCCATATTGTTTATAGAAATGTAGATGATAACACAACGGATGATAGAAAAGTTTTGAGGGAGTATCATTTCTATTTGAGTGACAACTAGTTACACTCGTTAGAGTTTGTTCAATACTGTTTCAATATATTTTATAGAAATTTAAGAGAAAGAGGAATCCAGATGATAGAACACCTCATATGGTCAAATAATTGTATGAGGTAGTTCAAGAATGCTTGAATGTTCTATTGGTTAAGAAGGATTCACAAGGAACTTAATGTCCAACATATGTGGATTTTTTTTGAAGTTGGGCATGTAAAAGGAGAACATGATGGAGCTGGTGTGTGTGTGTTAAAATAATTCTTGCTAGAGAACAATTGAAATTTGAGGATGGAGTAAAATTTAAAGATGCGCGTGGGATTGTGAATTGGTTCAGTACAAGATTATCTATACCTGGTTCGAGTGAGTACTCTACAGTTCGTTGATTCTATTGGTTGGTTGAAGAAGAGAACATTCTACCTAGACTTGTTTATGAGACAATCAGTGGATCTACTAAATGGCATTCATTTAATATTTTGAATGCAAGCACATGGACTATCTAGACATGGGAGCTTGCATGTTTTTGTCATTTTTATATCTCAGGAGATTGGGAAGCATGTGAAAATACATAATAGGTTGAAGAGTGGAAGAAAATATCATTGAAACCTACACAAGCACACAATCAATATGAAACAAAAATTGAATACAATGATCAAGTGTTTACATCTGAAGACTATGACCGTGTTTCAGACCTTGTACAAGAAGGTAGTTTAATTCAATTTATTCATTTTATTTCACTTTATTAGGTTATTTTGTAATACTAAATTATTTATTTATATACATATGAATGGATGTATGTAGATTGGTTGAATTATATGGACACATGCAAGTTATTAAATCAAATTTTGTTTGAAGGACATGTGTAGTTGTTGCACCTAAGGAGAATGAAGAGGAAACAAAATATTGGTTGGCTCGTTGTGTGGATACTAAACATAAGTTAATAGAACCTCGAGAAGATGATGATGGCTATCATTATCCAATAGGTATGGTGATCCCCTTAAGACATCCCCTTAATCAAATTTTGATAACAAGTTTTTGATCCCCTTAAGAAATTTTTTATAACTTCTTTGATCCCCTTAAGCGAATTTTGAGAAATTTTTTGATGATGGCTATCATGTTTTCCAATAGGATTTGTGATGGTTGTTGGCACTTGTCTACAAAAATAAATGATAACGAAGAATGGTCTACCTGCATTTGAAGATTATGAAACACATAAAAAGATTATACACTACTCACATTTGGTGGTGGCAACAAATATAAAACTAGATCAGTATCGTGGAAGACCCACAAATAAAGAACTATGGAAAATTTCTATGGAAGAGCATGAGACAATCATAGATGTGTTGTAAAAAAGAGAGGATGCAAATGGTACAATGGAATAAGTAAATACAAGTAAATATAGTTTTAGTTTTATATTTCCCTTTTAAATAGATTAAATACATGTTTTGATATTGCTCAAGTGTGTTATTAAAGTTGAAATTGATTTGAATTTTCCTTTTATAGGTCCTTAAGCCATCATCACAAAAAGGAGAGTCTATGTAGATTCAACCTAGACAAAATGGAATACTTGGTAAAAATAGGTAATTATTAGTTAAATTATATTTAAATACATGTTTTGATTATATATTGATATTGCTTGTACATTAATAGTTAAAATTGATTTATTATCCTTTTTTGTATCCTTAAGTCATCAACACATTGATCTCATACTTTGAAACAAAAAGGAGAGGATGTAGATTCAACCTACAAACATGTGTGGAATACTTTTAAATACAGGTACTTGAGTTGTGTACATATAGATAGTTTTATATAAATTAAAATATGTATGTTTTGATGATTTCATTGATATTGCTTGTACCATTTTGATATTAGGTGGCATGAAGACCTACTACATTCCAAGCACAAGTTTTAGATGTTCTTGAGATGGCATAGCCAAATTTTGTAAACATTGTTTTGAGTTGACATATATATGTACATACATACTTACACATTTAATTAATTTTTATAAATTACAAATACATGTACATACACAATTATACTCTATGTACTTTTATGTATCAAAATAAATATTCTATATATTTTTTTTGTTAAATGTGCATATATTTTTCTACTTCGAGACTTTAAATTTGGTTGTATAATCACTAAATATCATGTATATTATTGTTAAATCAATTATATCAATTGCGATTAAATATGAGACATGTACTTTGAAGTATTTCATCCCCTTAAGACATCCTATTAGGACATATCCTAAATATTATACTTAATTATATTATTTTTTATGATGAGTCACCCTACTTTGAAACTTTAAAGTTTGATTGTATAATCACTAAACGACATGTATGTTACTGTTAAATTTGGTTGCCTTGAGCAACTTCATCAAATTTTGACAACTTCTTTGACCCCCTTAAGACATCTAAAGTCTTAAGGACCCCTTAAGACTTGTTTATATCATTTGTTGTGATGAGTCGCCCTAAATTATAATACTTGTTTATATCACTTGATATTTATAGTTAATTATACTCTTCTTTGATCTCCTTAAGACGTCGTATTAGGACCCCTTAAGAAATCCTATTATGAAATGAATTAAATAAACATTGACACTATTCAAATTTTATAGAATGTGATTGTTAAGATGAGTCATCCTAAATTCTAAGTTTTGGATTAGATAAGAAGGGAAAGGACCTTGATCCCATGGTTACAAAGCCAAGATAACAAACAACTAGGAAAAACAACACCAACCACCAACATAAAATAACATAAAAAAAAACAACCCATAGCCAAAATGAAATGTAAGCCAAGTACCCAAAATTGCAACCACATAACCATTATCAACATAATCAAAAATAGAATCCCCATATTAATCCATAAAATGGTATGCAATCCATTTATGAGATTAAACAAATTCTAGAAGGTACGAAACCATGACATAGCTATCATAAAATAGCTGTCTGAAATAATAAAACTAAGCACTAACAGTTTCAAAGAAAACATATAACCATAGAAAAAAGATAAGACCAAAAACCGCACCCAACATGGCACGATGCATGAGTCCATTAGTGACCTTCATAAGTTCTTCCACCACATGAATCCTCCTCACAGCTAACTGAATAGTCCAAATAGCCATCCACAATGCAACAACAAAATACCCAATCACAATAACCACCCCAAGGGTGGACAAAACAACCTGAAATTCAAACCAATGATTGCAGATTTCAATAAATCTTGAAACCAACAAATCATGAGATAACCAACTCACAACAGCCTTATCCCTCATTGAACCGATTTCAAATTAAAACACAACAAAAATGGTGAAGGATAAAATAAACCTCGACATCCAACTTACCTCTCCACCTCTATAGTAGAAGTTACTATGAGAACCATGTCCACTACAACAAAGAGTCACCGACATACCCAAACTCCACCTCGATAGGAGCGGTCTCTGCCTTAATTGGATTTTTTGTTGACTTCTCAATTGTCTTTGGTTGTCCTTGATAACAAAATATATTGGTATATTCTTTATTATCTCAAATATTCATTTAGAGGCTTTGGTTTTGGTCTTCTTGTTTATGATGATTCAAGTTTTTCATGATATATTATTGGCTCTTGATGTTTACTATTGGATCATATGGTGATACTCCTAGTTCATGGCATGCTCTATCAGTCTCAGTTCTTTTCTTGATGGTACTAACATTTGACATGGTGTTCTTTATGTTAGGACATGCATAAGCTTCAAATATGTGTCTTTTCTATCATGATAGCCACAGGTATATTCAACATGTTTACAAGTCATTATGGCATACTCATACTAGAAGATTCATTTTTAGATATACTATTATTTATAGATTTGTGCACTTTTATCTTGGGATGACAAGATTTAATGAGATACGTGACACATTTGTTTCATCAGTGAGATAACATTTTTTTCATGGAATCATAAATCATATATAGTTGCAAGGTATTGGAAAACATCGTAGGTGTGTTTATCAGCTTCATAAAGGTAATGCTTATGGCAATATGGTTTCAGTTGATATTATCAGATTGATCTTGGTTTTGCATCTATATCTTCTTGCAATCATTTGCATATGAGATTGTTATACTTTATTCAAACGGTTTTCTCATTTCATATCTTCATGGCTCTTTCACATTTTCTTGGTGTCACTAGCTATGACACATTGATTGGTATACATGAAGTCTTTATCTTATCTCTCATAATTAAAATATTTAAGGTTTGATGGTTGTACTAATAGAAAATAGATCACATTGCATAGGTATTTGAAATGGTAATAAGGATCTTGGTTTATTCTTGACACCCACAGGCATATGTCTTTAACAATTTATATGTTTTTCAAAGCAGACTCCTTAGCATGAGCCTTGACATCATAGTTGGCATCCGAAAGTGATCTAAGATATAAAGGTGATTGTTTCACATAGCATATAATATAACCCTATTGAGTTTCCCTAAGTCTTTATTAAGGGGTGATAGTGATTTTGACTTGGAGTAAAGTCTATTGCATAGAATACTTTGCCGACACATTGCTTTGGGCATATATTTTATCTTGATCATTTATCTCATGGCATTCGTGGAAAAGTTAGTTTTCTTATCATTCAATGTTTTATGGGCTTTATGGTTTTGTGATTGATTTCAGCCAAAGGCCAACATAAGGTATGTGGAAATATTTAAAAGTCACTATGAAAGTGACATGGCATCGACAATTTGGTAATAATTTTCATTGTTATTATTGTGGTTGACATTTGGAAAAGACTTGGAAATAGCATAAATTATTTTTGATGATTAAGGGTATCAACATGTTGATGTGAAGGAAATTATAGTGTCGGAATTTGGTAAATGGATTTGACAACGGATTTGAAATCATAATGGTTTTGTTTATAAATCAAGCTTATCCTTTCAGACTTCAAAGCTTACTTAATTTTGACAAAGGCATTGAATGTTTAAGGAAAGAAAATTTTAGAGAAAATTTATTATTGTGGAAAGAATGCAAAACCATGGCCACCACCATGAATATGTGTTAGCAAATTTATGAGTTGTTGACTATGGAAGTTGGAAAGATATGTGGTAGAGCTTATTGATGAAAGATTTCAGCTGGATAATTTTGGAATAGTTTTTTTGGTTTTTATTTGTTTTCATTCCTCCCTAAATAGGTATTATAGTTAACACTTATTTTTTATGGGAACTGATCATGATTTTTGTTAAGGTATTAACAATGAAGGTTCAGTGATTAGTTTGATTCAAAACCCTTGGTTATTTCTTTGCAAACAAATAAAGGGTTAAAAAGCATTCGGTTGAAGAAAACAGTTATTGTAATCTTGAATTTTTGTTGAAGATTCATGAGATCATTTGTATATAAAAATAGATATGGAACATGTGTTATTGTGTTGGTATTTTGAGAGACTTGTGCACACATTCTGCAATTGAAATTATTGTAAACATAATGCATAAATCTTAACTAGTATATCTGGTATTTTAAAGATTCAAATAATGAATCTTTAGGATATTTGGTGTATTGGTTTGAAAGAAGTATGTGGGTTGAATTGTAACAGAGAAACCCTTTGATATTTATCAATCTGATTTGAATAAGGGTTTGGTGCTCCTTGGAATGGGCGTTCCTAAATTGTAAAGGAGTTGGTGCTCCTAGTTTTATTGAAGTTGGTGCTTCAGTCTTTTCGGTGTTGAGTTGGTGTTCCACCATTGTTACGGAGTTGGTGCTCTTTAAATGAATAAAAGGAATATTTTACGAGTGGTTTTTTATACCCCATGAGGGTTTTTCCACTGAGGAAAATAATGTGCCATGTGTTGAAATTTGTTCAATTGTGTTTTAGTTCATGTGCTTAACTATTTATGTTTTCATAATGTCATATGTCAAAATAATTTCATGCAATGCTCTAATACCTGTTTAATATATCATTCTGAAAGGGTTCAAAGTATAAACTTCAATTGATCATGAATGCATGTTGTTAAACCTATTATAAAATAATGTTCAGTCTGTCATAAAATGCATAGAATCTTGTGAATCTAAAGCATTATACAAAGAATTATTCAATCACTTTTATATGAACAATTTATATTATGCTTTGAAAATTTTTTGTAAAGTCACTCAATACAATCATTCTATTTAAAATTTTAGTGTTGTTAAAAGTTCACTTTGCAATCAAAATTTTCACTTAGTTGTTTTCAAAGTCATCATTTATATCTGCATTTCAAGTTAAAAAAGTTAAATTTGCACATTACTTTGATTCACCCCCCCTCTCAGAGTAATTCAGCTTCCAGCAATTGGTATCAGAGCCATACCTTTACATAAGTCTAACCAACTTAGGGTTTCCTGGTCATGGAAGTATTTTTCATGGGTAAGTGCAAGAGAAAAAAAGGTCAAAAGAAAGCCCCTAGTGTCAAGAAAAATGTTGATAAATCAACCTTGATAAAATCCTTGCCAATTGATACTAAAAGTGGTCCTGTAGTTGGTATAGAAGAAGATCACTTAGTAAGTGACTTTGAACAAGAATTTGGTGAAAAAGATATAAAGATGATGAGTATGAGGTCGATCTATAAGGAGATTTTCTTGCTTCCTTAGATGAACTTAAAATTATTAAACAATAAAATTAGGATCTCAAGGTACACTTACAACAAAGTGTTAATGTCAATAAAAGTGTAATACACAATCATAATGATGATAAAAATATTATGAAATTTCTGAAAGCTGAAATGGTTGATAGAAAAAGGACTGAAGAGGGATTGGAAGTCAAGTTAAAAACCAAGGATGAGTTGTGCAATAAACTAGAAAATGAGATTGCTTCTTTAAAGAAATGTTTAGATAATGATTCTCTATTAAAAGAGCCACCTCTTAAAGATGACATGATTATAAGTCAGAAAATTGAAATTGAAGAGTGTAAGAGGATAGCAGATGTGGTAAGGTCTGATTTGGAGGTTAAAAATATTGAATGTCTAAAACTTGAAGGAGAAGTAGTTGCTTTAAGAAAATATCTTGAAAGTGTCAAGGTTCAATCAGGTAAAATTCAGAAATTTGATCATAGTACTAATCTATTGAATGAGATATTGGACAGTAAAAAGCATTCTAAGGATACTACAGGAGTGGGATATGAGGTTGGACAAAATTCTAGTGTCAAAGATGAATCTAACAAGGAGTTTGTGTTTGCAACAATTGATGGGAAAATTTTTAAGGCTAGGCAGATTCCTAAGAAGAAAATAGACTTGAACTATCATGCTCCAGAGACAAATAACAAGGTTGATAACAGATTTATAAGTTTCTCATCTACCAAGAAGTGTCAATCAATAAGGTACAATTATTCTCAATTCTATGGTTACTGCTATTCATGTCATGTTTATGGACATAGGGCTAGAGATTGTGAAAGTTATGCCAAAAATAATAAGGGAAATAGTACTTATAGTTTGTCAAAACAGAATCATGATACTATATGTTATACCTGCCACAAAGTTGGTCATGTAGCAATTAACTGTTGGTGGAATGATAAGATAGGTAATGGAAGTTCTTATAGAATTCCTAGAAGAAGTTATTGTTCTTTTGGTTCAGACCAAAATGTCATGTGTTATAGATGTAATAGTTTTGGACATAGAGCTCAGTCTTGTAGAAATCATTTGTTGAAGTCATCTAGACATAACAAAAGGACAAATACCTTGACCAAGCAACAACAAGAAAATTCCTTGGACATGAAGAAGATAGTTGTTAAGAAGGTTTGGAGAAGAAAGGAAAACCAGGAGAATGATGGATTAATTATTGTGCAAATTGCACAAGTGACCTCTACTAGTGCATAAAGAGAAACATGAAGTTAGGGGGAGTTGTCAAAAATTTTATCTCTTACCCCTAGAATTTTAGAAGGTATGTTGTTTGTTGACAACATTTAACTCAAGAAATATGATAATTCTTACTATGGTGTTTCAGATCAGGACTAATTCAGTCCTTATATCATTATAGTTTGAAATTGGTATACATATGTTTAATAGCCATTGTGTCTATACATCAAATGTCTATCTATAAATCTTGGATTCACATGTTCACACAACTTGAAGGATTGTAAATTGTTAAATCTGTTCAAACCTAGCTTTGAGTTGGGTTAACAACTGCATTTATAAGGTTAAATGATGATAGTACAATATAATGCATTGTTATGTTGACATAGTTTTGTGGTGTTGTGTTTCTTCTTTGACAGTACATGTTCAATTCATATTTTTGAATGTTATGATTTTTGAGTCTACTAACCGTGGATAGTGGACAACACAATCGTTTCCACTATGACAAGCATATACTGTTGAACTATGATACATGTTAAGGGTCGATGGAAAGTGTGGTAGATATGTAATATGAACATTTGACATCACAATCCAAGTGATGTGATCTTGTTTATGCTTATGTTGTCCATGCCAAGACAACATACTCTTCTATGGTTAAGTGTTTGTAATGGTGCCATGTTTTTATATGTCAAGGGGTCGTATAAGCATCTCTGAAAAGGTTTCTAGTCTCTCATATAATATTATTTTTGGTATTTATGTGGTTAGTGTGGTTGATGTTCAGACCGCAGTACAAGATGATGGTTGTATTTGTCTTTGATGGATTATTTGGATGACTGAATAGAATGATTGATTTTTGATGACATGCAAGAGATACGGGCTATGTGTGTAAGTAAAGAAAAGAATGATTCTTGTATTTTGGGAGATATTATTTTTGTAATCATATTGGTTCTAATATTATCGCCTTCACATTCTAATGGTGTAGGTTGTTGTGAAGAAGTGTTTTTAGTCTTCTGTGTGTGTGTTTCAATGTTGTGGTAAAGTTTTTTAACTTAAACAGTATAGAGTGGAGCCATCTTTGAAAAGAACTGAATGAAAGGTTTTGAATGTGTGTATAACTATCAAGTTGTATATGTTTTTTGAGTCTTCTTGAGTGAGAATAATGATTATTACTTAAAGTTGTTATTGTTGGTGTGATGGTTGTCTCGTTTTTGAAATGCATACTTTTCAGTGAAGAGTAAACACACGAGAGAAGGGTGTAGACTTTATGTTCTATGATTGAAAGTTAGTTGAGGAAACATTTAGTTTAACAATATGTATGGATTGTGTTATACTGAGCTTGGACAAAGACAACACTTTTGATTATAAAAATTACAACAAAAATGTCATGGATCAAAAGGTCAATGATGAAACAGTTTGGTATCTATGATTGAGGATTTTCTGCAAGATCAGATTGTTAGCAACACATGCATGCAATATTATTTAAATCCGTAATATCAATAGAATGCATAAGAGAAAATAAAGAAAGGAAATGAATTGAAACAAGCTCACCAATCCCTTCTTCCTCCATGGCTCACTTCCATTGCACCTTCTAGCTTGCTATGATGATAAATGTGCCCTCATATTTTTGATGAGAAAACTCTATATTGACTAGCCCTAAGCAAAGTTTTGAAGGATTTGTATTCTATTTCTATGCACTAGAAACTAAATTCTAAATCCAAATAATTGAAATGACACTTAGCCTAAAATGCAAGAGAGAGATTAAGCAAAATTAATTTAAGAAGCTCTAAATTCAAGATTATGAGATTCAAGATTTCAAGATATTAAGAGCTGTCGAAATGAGAACAAAATTGACATTTTATAGAAAATGCAATTTTGGATGGATAGATTAGATGAGAGATTGAGAAATGCCCTAGAATCAATGATCAAGACTCAAAATGGAAACTCTCAATTAGGGTTAGGGTAAAAATCCCAAATGAGTGCACAAGATTTAATTTTAAGAAATTAAATCAAGGATGGAGAATGAACGTGACAGTGAGATGAAAATTAGTAAAAATCAAAAGATAAGAAGATGAGATTTAGAAAATTGGTAATTTTAGCAATTACTTGATTTGTAGAAGAATATTTTCATTTTGAATTAAAATTAATTCAAAATATGGATTTTGTGAGATAGTAAATAATTGATTTAAGATTATTTACTAAAAGAAGAATCAATTAACCATGTGAAGTCATTTTTAAATAAATTGTTTTATTTAAAAAAAGGGAAATGTCAAATAAGGCAATTAAATAATTAGGAATAATTATTTAATTTAGAAGAGGTAGTTAATTAATTAGATTAATTAATAAATCTATTTAATTAAAAGAGGATTTGGTCATTAGTGGTATATTAAATAAATTAATTAAAATTTATTTATTTAATAATCAAGAAGACATAAATGATAAAAAATAATTAAATAAATTGAGAACTTTATTTAATTATGAGCAGAATTTGATAATTAGTGACGCATTAAATAAATTTAAATAAGATCTATTTATTTAATAATCATGAAGAATAGAAAATCATGAATTAATTAAATAATTATCAATTATTTAATTAATAGTTGAAGATAGGTTAGAAACATAATTAAAATGTCATAATTATGCTAGGAAAAAAAGTTGTAAAATAGTTCTTGCAGGCCTAGGTCATTTTTATGTGTCTACAGTATCTCCCTTATATTCTTTGGTAACAAAGATGAAGAAGTTGTTCTCTTCACATGCTATCAAGAATTGGTTCTCATGTTTGAGATAGTACACAAAAACAAAGATATGCCTTAATGATACTTCTAGTTTTTAATCTTCATGAGTGTGTTTTGTTACTGTGTGTAATTGATCATATTTGAGTCTTTGCACATCTGCAATATGGTTTACAAATGGGGTGGTGAATTGCTAGTGTGCTTGAAATAGATTGCAAGTGATTTCAATGACCCATTTGGATGATCTAACAGTCCTCTTGTTGTTTGAGAAAAGGAGTAATGATACCAGTTTTGATATATCTGTTTATGGAGTTTCTTTGTAGGGGGAGTTTGTTTCTATATGAAATTCTCATTTCCAACTCTCTTATTTATTTTTCAGTTTGTTACTCTTATTGTTTTACTTGCAGTTGGTTCATACAGTTCTTTGTTGTCTTCTCAGTTGTGGTTGCATTGCATTTCTTTGTCATTGAGGCAAAAAGGGGGAGAGTAATTTGTGTTTTTCCATCAAGGACAAAGGGGGAGTTTGTTGACTTCTAAATTATCTTTGGTTGTCCTTGATGATAAAATATGTTGGTATATTCTTTGGTATCTCAAATATTCATTCAGAGGCTTTGTTTTTGGTATTCTTGTTTATGGTGATTCAGGTTTTTCATGATATATTGGCTCTTGATGTTTACTGTTGAATCATATGGTGATACTCATGGTTCATGGCATGCTCTTTCACTCTCAGTTTTTTTCTTGATGGCATTGACATTTGAAATGGTATTCTTTATATTAGGACATGCATAAGCTTCAAATATGTGTCTTTTCTATCATGACAACCACAGGTATATTCAACATGTTTACAAGTCATTGTGACATACTCATACACGAAGATTCATTTTCAAATATACTATTGTTTATACATTTGTGCACTTTTATCTTGGGCTGACAAGATTTAATGAGATATGTGGGTATGTGCAGGATCATGATGGGCCAAAAAGTTGCAATGAGAAAAAATCACATTTTGAATCTGCTCAAAAACATAGAAATGGCCGAGTTGACTTTTCTAGGTTCGGGTGTCAGTACTTCTACGTGAACCAAAAACCAAAGCTAGTTTCCACAAATCGGATATCCGATTTCTGGAAACTATATATAAAAAATAGCCGACTCTTTAACTTCATTTCTCGTAGTTTGACACAGGCGCAAAAGGAAAACCCCAAATCCGATTTGAAAGGTATGTATGTGGTTTTTTCAATCTTGTAATCGATTTTTCAATAGATTCTCTTAAGTTTAAGTAGGTTTTATTAAAAAAATTTCAAAAATACAGTTTTCTATTGATTTTTGTAAAAAACTAGAGTTTACGTTGATTTTTTATTAAAACTTAATGTTTTGAAATGGATCTTGATTAAAAATTAGTGTTGTTGATGTATTTTTATCAAAAATAAGAGTTTGTTATTGATTTTTGTGAAAAAGTATGGTTTTTTTTAGATTTTTATTAAAAACTAGGGTTTTTTTACAATAATTTCATTTATATTATGTAATTTCAATTAGTTTAATTAGTTTTTAACTTTAATCAGGTATTATGGCTACGAATGTAAATCCACAAATTCCAAATGCTCCAACACCTCCACAACAAAATGCTCCACCACCTCTGCAGCCACCAATTGAAGACTTAATTGGTGAAAAATTGGGGCAATTGAGGGGCATTTGTGAAATTTATCAAACAATGCCTCGATTGAGAGATATGACAAACACATTGAAGGAAATAATTAAAAATATAGAAACCCTCTCCACCCAACATAATTCCTTTTATTCATGGTGAGAAGACTTGAGGGAATATTATCGATGTGGATTGTCTTACGATGATGTGAAAGATCTCCAAATAACCAAAGCCCAAATAGCCTCTTTATTCATTGACCCCTGCATCGGTTTGCCAGTGAATGTTAATAAAACAAATTTTTTTATAAAATGGTACATGCATAGGGACATTGTAGCTAAATTTTGGGATCGTTGGTGTATGGTTTTTGATAAACCACCAAACAATAATTCCGACATACCATTTTACTTTATTAAAAAATTATATGTTGAGTTTTTGTTAGGGCATCATGTCAATTACTTTGACATTAAACCCTTCTAAGGTGTCGGTGGAGGTATGCCCCAAGATAGACTAGGGGCAGTTAGAGTAGTCCCGTGCCCAAATGTTCCCCTTCCTCCCCTTCCTCCGCACCTCCAATATATCATCTAGAGATTATCCAGGATGCATCCACATAGACTATTCAAGCTATTCACTCTTTGAGTGATCATTTGGTTTCACATGCTTCTACAGTAGCTCAACCACATTTTGGTTATGTTGGAAAAAGTTCGAGTGTTGTTGCATCATCCTCCTCAGGTCCACATATTAATGTGCCACATACTTGTACTATGTGCCACCAGATATGCTTGGGTCCTCTTGTATTGCCCGCTGAGCATCCCTTGGACACTTCTGATTATGACCTCCATGATGTGGACATTATAGATCAATTGTAGGGGAGTGGAGCACACCCTATAGAGTCCTCTCCTGGTAGAGAGGGAGATGCTGGAATAGTGACACAAGTAAGATTTAAGTTGTAATTTCATAACTTGCATTTGTTTTTAAATGAATAGTAATAAGAGATAGTATCAAGTACTAATATTTATTTACATGGTCTATTTAACAGTTGATGTCTAAGGAGGAGCTCACACGAGTGACTGATAGCACCCTTAGAGCCATTTCATTTGGCTTGGACACACATGCAGTATATATTTTCGCACTCACTTGTTTACATTTTATATTATATACTTGCTTGTCATTTGAATTGTCATTAATGAAATTATATAATAACTTATATGTTTATCTTGTTTTCCTCCTATAGGAAATACCCAGTGTGAGTTAGGTGCAGCCTCGTCCAGACTATGGAGGCACAAATCTAGATAAGGGGAAGGTAATTGAACTCAAATTGGATTGAATTAAGATTTTTAAGATCTTATATTGATTATACGTATGTAGGCATAGATTGGTAGTTTCATATGTACTTGTCAATTTTATTTATAGGCAATTATGAGCTTTACAGATATGTTGACAAGGGACACACTGCCTAAAGGAGTAGTTATTGGAACACCTCAAAGATTAGGTGTTGAAACACCTCAAAGAGGAGGTGTTGAAACACCTCAAAGAGATAAAGAAAAATATCAGTCTAAAGAGGTACACGTGCTTATTTTATTTTGTGTTTGGTAAATAAGTTCTTATTACCAATAATCATATGCTAACTTGGATCAATTTTATGTTTTTGTTCACATATATAGATTGGCATTTCAAAAGTTGATTTGGTATATTCTAGGACTCTTGACCCTTTGAAGAGATGTATATTTTAGGTAATCAAGATTTCAATTTTAGAGTTCAATTAAAATTCAATGTATATTTATTTTGATGTTAATTATTTGATTTTAAATTATGTAGTATAACTAGTCTCAATTGTGGTTTGAATTTTTCTTGTGTAGCTACCTTTAGAGCCAACAAGTGCTTCAAAGAGGCTCCATTTTGATGATCCACTAGTAGTTTAGGATGAGATAGACATTTTGGCATGTAAATTTTGAATACATATTGAGATGGCATATGCCACATTTTGTAAAAAAAAATTTGAGTTGGCGTCGATGCCATTTTTGTATATGGACATACACTTGATTATTGGATAATTTGATATATAGAATTTGACAATCGAAATTTAATTTGTTCCTCATGTGCATGATTAAACTCTTTAAAAATTTATCTTGAGCAATGGTTAAATATCAATGTACAATAGCTTAAAACTAAATGGTTATATTATGTAGTTTATATTTATATCGCTGATTACATTGCATTACACATCTTTCAAACTCAAATCATTAATTCACATTTCATAACTAACAACTAGATGTTCATAGATGAAAAAATTTCAATTACAATATAGTTCTTACAAAGTCAACCTAAGAAATTATGCAATTACTTCACATTGCATAACTAAAAACTATGAGCAGTTGTTAATTGCATTTGTTTGTCATTGAATTCTATGAGACCACATTTCTTTGAAGCTTTTTTTCAAATAGTCCACTGCCTTGTCTATACTACCACATTTTTCATACATGATAGCGATCACATTAAGTTGTAATAAATTAAATGATAGTCTATGGCTATTTAATTTATACTCATTTTATTTAAATGGATGAGGCCAACCTTCCTTGATATTATTTTTTAATTTATTATTTTCAAGAGAGGCCGACCTTCTTGAAGAGTCACCTTATTTTGTATAAATACGAGATGATGTTTGTTCATTTCCTCAATCAAGTTCATTTAGCATAATTTGTAATCCAAGCAAAATTTTGCACTTGAGCAGCAACACTTCATCTTGCAATAGCAGGCCGATTTCAAGGAGAAGCATATTCGATTGTATCTTTGCATCTACGAGAGGTGTTGTTATTCATTGTATCAAATTCAGCCATGAGTTGGGCCTGAGTTGTAAAAAAATTTCTTGTTGTGTTATTGTCTTATGTGTTTCAATTTTTGAGTGCTTTCAGTTGTATTATCTGATCTCAAAGTTGAAGACAGCGAGAGAAATGGTCATATTGTTGATGACAAAAAATTGACCATGTTGGCTCTTAATGGTCTTCCTTCATCTTGGGAGTCTTACATTCAAGGAATCAACGTGAGATCAAAACTTCCCAAGTTTGACTGGTTGAGGACTCACTGTATTCAAGGGGAGTCAAGGTTGGTTGTGAGAGGTATTGGACTAAGCCCTACAAATGAAGACATTCATGTTCTTTCCACTCAATCCTCGAAGAAGTAAGGAAAAGGAGGAAAGAAAAGATGCTTCAAGAGGAATGGAGATAAAGGGTCGGATGGTTCTCCTACATTCAAAAAGAAGTAGGACCTCTATCGTGTTTATTGAGATATGATTTTCTCAAAGTCAGTCAACTTGGATTTAACATTGGTAGCTCCGTAAACCTATTCAGAATAGAGTGATCTGTAGAGGACATCCCTAAATCTCGAACTTGTACGACCCAATAGACTGTTCCAAAACATCTAGATGGGTACATTTACGCTAGTTATGGTTCTCTCTTGCACCCAAATATGTCGAATCGCTCTAAGCTGCATTGGAGCGGCATTTTCCCTTAAGAGTCCAAAGTGCTAAAAGGCAGCAAACTTTGATGAACTATATCTCGGAAAATGTGATGCTTATAGATTCTTCATCTGAGGATATGGGATTGTGTTGATACTATCTACAATAACCTCTCTCGGTTTTTTCTACTTCAAAGGTGTTTTCCCGTGGTGATGAGTTTTCAGTTGAGGGAAAAGTTGTCAAATGCAAGCAGTATAAAGTTGCAAAGTGATGCAACTTTCATTCTCAAACTTGTACGACCCAACAGACTATTCCAACACCTCTGAATGTGTACGTTTACATTAGGTATGGTTCTCTCTTGCACCCAAATACGTCGAATCGCTCTGAGCTGCATTGGAGCGGTGTTTTCCTTTGAGAGTCCAAAGTGCTAAAAGGCAGCAAACTTCGACGGACTATTTCTTGGAAACCGTGATTCTTACAAACTCTTCATTTGAGGATATGGGATTGTGTTGAGACCATCTAAAATAACCTCTCTCGGTTTTTTCTCTCTTGAAGGTGTTTTCCCGTGGTGATGAGTTTTCAGTTGAGGGAAAAGTTGCCAAATGCAAGTAGTGTAAAGTTGCAAAGTGGTGCAACTTTCATTCTCGAACTCGTACAACCCAATGGACTGTTCCAAAACATCCAGATGGGTAATTTTATGCTAGGTATGGTTCTCTCTTGCATCCAAATATGTGGAATCGCTCTGAGCTAAATCGGAGCGACGTTTTCCCTTAAAAGTCCAAAGTGCTAAAAGGCAGCAAACTTTGACGGACTATTTCTCAGAAACCATGATGCTTACCAAATATTCATCTAAGGATATGGGATCATGTTGATACCATCTACAATAACCTCTCTCGGTTTTTTCTATCTCGAAGGCATTTTCTCGTGGTCATGAGTTTTTAGTTGAGGGAAAAGTTGCAAAGTGGTGCAAATTTCATTCTCGAACTCGTATGACCCAACGGACTGTTCCAACACGTCCAGATGGGTATGTTTACACTAGGTATGGTTCTCTCTTGCACCCAAATACGTCAAATCGCTTCGAGCTGCATTGGAGCGGCGTTTTCCCTTAAGAGTTCAAAGTTTTAAAAGGCAGCAAACTTTGACGGACTATTTCTCAGAAACCATGATGCTTACAAACTCTTCGTTTGAGGATATGGGATTGTGTTGACACCATCTACAATAACCTCTCTCGGTTTTTTCTATCTCGAAATATTTTTCCCGTGGTAATGAGTTTTCAGTTGAGGGAAAAGTCAAATGCAAGCAATGTAAAGTTGCAAACTGGTGCAACTTTCATTCTTGAACTCATATGACCCAACGGACTGTTCCAAGTTAGTTATGAGACTCTCCCGGACTCGCCCAAACTCGGCAAGTCCTGAGCCGAGCACACCTGGCCGGTTCCTGGGAGCCCAGACGCAGACGTGACCGAGTCCTAGTCAGACTCCCCGGACTCGCCGCTTCCTAGAGAGTCCCGAGCCCTGGACACAGCTAGCAACAGTAACAGAAAAAGTGAACAAAAAAAATAAAAATTGATGTTTAAGTTTGTTTGTTTTTTGTGTTATATTATATCCCCAACCCTAAAAGCAACCTCATTTCATTCATTTGGCAAAATAGGAGGAGAAGAGAGGGCAACCAACAAGCTGTTGAAGACAAATACAGGGCCACATATCATTTGGGAAGCTTCATAACAGCAAGGAGGTGCATTAAGATCTCATTACCAGTGATTGGGAGGAGTTTTCATTGCATTCCAAGCCAAATATAAGAGGTAAGTTTGATTTTTATTGGTTTTTTTTGTGTTTTTTTAACAAATAATTCATTGTAATTTGAAAAATCATTGTTTTTTTTAGTTTGCATTTTTTTTAACAAACCCTACTTGCAATATAAATAATTTTATAAACCCTAATTGTTATTGCAACCACATTCATTTGCAAATAAAAACATATTATTATTTTCACAATGTCTCAAACCTTAGGCAGAAAAGACCCTACTTGGAAACATGCTAAAATCTTTCCTGGAATGAAAAAAGGAGAAGAAAAATGTAAATAAAGCAAAACAATATATCATGGAGGCATAAATAGATTAAAATACCATATTGCAGGCATACCCATCCATGATGCAGCAGGTTGCCCTATAGCACCTCCTGAGGCTGTCCGTGAAGTGCAGGTGCAATTAGAAACTTTTGAATTGCAAAAAGAAATGAAAAAAAGACAGAAGCATGAATTGGTGAGTTTGGGATTTGGACATGGACTTGGTGCTATTGGAGATGCTTCTTCCATGCCTCCATACCGTCCTAGTGCTAGTGCTTGTGCTAGTGGTACTGCTTCTGCACCAGCTATCCCTGTGCATACTCCTACTGATGGTGGCGCTAGTACTACTAGTGCTAGTGGTAGTGGCAGTATTATTGGCCCTAGGGTTCATAAATCTAGGGTGGACTCATATTTTGTACCACACACTACTCTTGGTTCTCAACCGTCTCTTGAGAGCATGGGTTGGAACAAGGATGTACATGATGCAGCAAAAAAGACAATTGCAGACTTTTGGTACTACTGCATCATTCCCTTCCATGTAGCCAGGTAATTCTTTTTTGTTTAATTGTTTTAAAATTTATTATTTTAGAATCTAGATGTATCTCATTATCGAATTCAAATTTAGTGTAGCTAAAATCTTAAAACTTTTCATTTTACAATACTTATGTAAGTAACTTATTAATTTATTTATGACATGTTTTAGGTCACCTTTTTGCAAAAACATGGTTGATGCCATAACCATATGTGGGCTAGGGTTCAAAGCCCCTTCTGAAGATGAATTAAAGGGCCCACTTTTGACTCAAAAAGTGGCAGATGTGAAAGCACAATTAGAGGAGCAGCATGAGCAGTGGAGGAGGATTGGTTGCACCATCATGACTAATGGTTGGACCGATAGGAGAAATAGGACGCTGCTTAATTTTCTAGTGTCCTCCAGAGGTAATTGTACTTCCCTCAATGCATTGAAATTTGAATTTGATTTAGTGATTAATAATTTAATATGGCTGATTTTTGTTTTTTTATTTATTGAATAAATGGTTTTTCTTATTCTTTCAGGTGACACCGTTTTCATTAAGTCCATTGATGCTTCTACCCAATTCAAAAATGCCACATATCTATGTGAGGCTATAGAGGAGGTGATAGCTGATGTGGGGGAAGAGAATGTAGTGCAAGTGGTGACAGGTAATGCAAGAAACTATGTTGCTGCTGGTAGACTATTGATGGAGAGGCACCCTACTATATTCTGGACTCCATGTGCCACCCATTGCATTGACCTCATGATGGAAGATCTTGGCAAGCTCCCATGGATCAAAACATGTGTGGATGCAGGTAGAAACATTTGCAAATTTATATACAATCACACATGGGTGCTTAACCTTATGAGGCAATACACAGGGTTGAGGGAGTTGTCTCATCCTGGCATCACTAGGTTTGCAACTAATTTTATCACGTTGCAATCCTTGATTTGGTCAAAGGCAACTTTAAGATGCATGTTTGTTAGTGAGGAGTGGTCTTCCTCATCATTTTCTACAAGAATTGCAGGGATTGGTGTGGCTGATTGCATTTTTGATGAGCAAGGGTTTTGGACACCAGTGGAGGAGATTGTGAAGGTAAAATTTAATTCTTTATTATGTTTTAATTTTTAATCATATCTTTTATTTGTTTATTTCCATTCACACTTATTTTTGAAACATGTTTGCACTTTATAGTTTATTAAGCCTTTGTTATTTCTCCTACGAGTTGCAGATGGGGAGAAGCCTGCACTGGGCTACATATATGAGGGCATGGATAGGACCAAAGAGGCCATTAGATCAGTCTATGGTGGAGTTGAGGATAAGTATCATTCCATTTGGGAGATCATTGATAGGAGATGGAAAAACAAAATTCATAGGCCCATCCATGCAGCCACATGTTTCTTAAATCCGGCCTTCCAATTTCGTCATGATATCCATGGAGATAGATAAATCCTTAGTGGGCTCTACTCGATGATAGGGCAGATGTTGCCTACTGTTACTACACAGATGGTGTGGGAGATAGATGCCTTCACTAAGGCACAAGGAGACTTCTTTGCATGTCAAATGACCAAAGACAATAGGACAACATTACTACTAGGTAAAAATATATTTAAGGGCATAATTGTCATCTTTTTATATTGTATTTTATTATTAAATGTTGAACTTGAAACTTGAAATGAGATTGATTTTGTTTCTTGTTCTCATCTCAGATAGCTGGTGGAGGTTGTTTGGTTTTGATACACAGAACTTGCAAAATATTGCCATTCGTCTATTGAGCTAGCCATGCAGTTCATCTAGTTGTGAGCACAATTGGAGTATGTTTGAGCACATACACTCCAAGAAGTGCAATAGATTGATAGTGGAGAGGATGAATGACTTGGTCTATGTTCATTACAACCTTCAGCTCAGATACAAGAAGCTTTTTGACCATGACAACACCCCGATCAATCTAGATGAGGTTGATCCACAGTTTGAGTGGACCACTGAGGCTACAGATGCAGTCTTTAGTGATGATGACCTTGATTGGGTGGACCAGATAGAGAGAGAGGCTGAGGTTGTAGCCATGGATGAGAAGGAGGCTATAGCACAAGGAGACATAGCTACTGTTGGTGAGAGTGGCATGGAGACTCAGACAGAGGCAGAGACTATGGTTGCAGCTGCAACATCATCCAGGAGCCTTAGACGCCTTCGTAGGAAGGATGTTGGCTCCACTATGCCATAGAGTCATAGATTCATAGCTATTGTTTTGATATTTCATATTTGTATAGAACATTTGATGTTATGGATTTCATATTCTAGGACTTTTGTATACATTTGACTAGTTTTATAATTTATATATCTAAGTATGTTATTTCCTTTAGCGACGCAACTACAATTTGTGTACTTTATACTTATGTGATTGTTGTATACTTGTGTATGTGGTCAAATTTTCTTCTATTTGTGTTGTATTCAATAAAGGGTGCTTGAAACAAGTTTTAAATCCTTAAAAATCTCTAAATTTCTAGGTTTTTTTCAACTTTTTTTATTTTGCCGAGTCTGCGCCGAGTCCGAGTCCTAAGTCGAGTCACCCTAGCCGAGTCTGAGCCGAGTCTGAGTCTTGTTAATATGGTTTCAACACATCTGGATGGGTACATTTACACTAAGTATGGTTCTTTCTTGCACCCAGATACGTCGAATCACTCTGAGCTGCATCGAAGCAGTGTTTTTCCTTAAGAGTCCAAAGTGCTAAAAGGCAACAAAATTTGATGAACTATTTCTTGGAAACCGTGATTCTTATAGACTCTTCATCTGAGGATATGGGATCGTGTTGAGACCGTCTACAATAAACTCTCTCTTTTTTCACTATCTTGAAGGCGTTTTCCTATGGTGATGAGTTTTCAATTGAGGGAAAAGTTGCCAAATGCAAGCAGTGTAAAGTTGCAAAGTGGTGCAACATTCATTCTCAAAATCGTACAACCCAATGGAATATTCCAACACATCTGGATGGGTACGTTTACACTAGGTATGGTTCTCTCTTGCACCCAGATACATCGAATCGCTCCAAGCTGCATCAGAGCGGTGTTTTCCCTTAAGAGTCTAAAGTGCTAAAAGGCAGAAAAATTTGATGGACTATTTCTCAGAAACCATGATTCTTACAAACTCTTCATCTAAGGATATGGGATCATGTTGAGACCATATACAATAACCTCTCTTAGTTTTTTCTATCTCGAAGGTGTTTTTCTATGGTGATGAGTTTTCAGTTGAGGGAAAAGTTGCCAGATGCAAGTAGTGTAAAGTTGCAAAGTGGTGCAACTTTCATTCTCAAACTCGTACAACCTAATAGACTATTCCAACATGTCCAGATGGGTACTTTTACACTAGGTATGGTTCTCTCTTGCACCCAAATACACCGAATCGCTTCGAGCTACATTGGAGCGGCGTTTTCCCTTAAGAGTCCAAAGTGCTAATGTCAATGAAATGTGGAGGCAAAAATATTTAAGGTTGGATCAAGATTCTACAATTCCTAGCTCTTTCTCAATCAACTTGAATCAATTACATGGAAAATGAAATTTAGAATGAACTTTTTACTTTTTTGTTTTTTGAAAAAGTGGCAAGCCACTGTAGTTTGTTATATAAATAGGAGATATTACAAAACCCAGTTCAAACAAGCATACCGACAGGAAAGAACCAGGAAGAAAACCTCCGGTTGTAGCTTGATTAAGTACAATGGTAGACATTTGAACCGTATTTCAAAAAAAATCATTGGATATAGATTATGCCTATACACAGTTATGACCTTTTTACATTGTTTCACATTACAAAATTCATTTTTTATAAAATTCACCTATTTGAGGCATTCAAGGCACAGTCTTCCACAAGAGTAATATGTTGTCATTTTCAAGTGACAAGCACCTGTACAAACCATCAAGGTAGTAGTTAAACTACATACAATAGAAAATATGCTTAGAATAACCAATTGATATTATTGTAATTTGTCACATACCTCTCTAAAAGGATCAGAGTTGTCTACTGTTGCAGCAGGTCCATGAGCAATCATGCCAAGAATATTGCAAAAAAATTCAAATGATAAATCTATATTGTAACAACAAAAAATATGGTTAGACTAACAAATCCATATTAATCTAAACATACTGAATGATGATGAATTGGTAATGCAAACTACTAAAGATGCTTTGAATAACCAATCTATATTAAAGTAATATGTTGCATACCTCTTTGAAAGGATCAAAGTTGGCTATTGTTGCAGCAGGTCCATGATCAATCATGCCAAGAATATTGCAAAATTTGTCAAATGATATATCTATATTGTCACAACAAATAAGAGGCTTAAGCATTGCACTTTCCATTCTTGAATATGCTATTCAAGTGTGCCTAAAGGGTCATCTCTTTGCTTAAGAGTATTCAATATTGCTTCATGATCAACATTACTAAGTGTCCATAGTTGTTTTGTCTTTGGTTTGGCATGATGCTTCAACAACTTAACAATTTTTGCTATAACAAGGTGTGAATACATGAGAATGGTTTTGTGTTTCTCGTAGTCTTCAAATGCAGGTATGCCATTCTTTCTAATCATGTATGTTCGCAACCAACTTCCTGCAACCACAACTGAACCTGTAGGATACACGAACCCATCATCATCTTCCATCGATTGTATTAGCTTGTGATTTACCCGCACACATCGAGCCAACCAATATTTTGATCTCTCTTCATTCCCCTGTAGTGCAACAACTGCAAAAACATGTCCTAGATGTAGTAGATCTAAAAGTCGATCGTAATCAAGTGAAATTTCCATTGTGTAATTTGTCATGGATATAGTTTGAGATAAAGGAGTTAGATACTGTGGAACCCATGTATCCACCCACTCACTTGACTCGCATTGATCCCACTCACACTGAATACAACTCTGACAAAAACAAGCCAACTGTCGTGTCCAAATGGTCCATGTGCTTGCATCTGAGCTTCAAATTGAATGCATCTTTGAAGAATATTTTATTGTATGACAATCCAATCTGCCTCCCATTGTACCCTCCTCAACCAACCAAAATAATATGTGCACTGTTGAATCAAGTGCCCCTCCCTGTGACAATGTTGAACTACACCAATCAACAATAGAACATGCATCACTGAATTTTTCTCCTGAAATCTTCAATTGCCACTTAACTAGAGCTCTTTTTACACATGCACCTGCTCCATCATGCTCCCCTTTCCCATGCCCAGCTTAAAAAAAACTCCAAATATTAGGTACACCCCTCTCTACATGCATTCTACTCAACCAATAAAACATATGAGCATTCTTGAATTGACCTGTACAGTTATCTGACCAAATGAGATGACAGCCCAGTGCTATATCATGCTCCTGCAAGAACTCAAAAAAATTCTCGAAACAATGTTAGACATACTCGGACAAGTGAGATCTATCATCACTCATATAAAAATGATACTCTCTGATTATCTTTCAATCTTCCTCTGTACTATCAGGTGCATCTTAAACGTTATGTGGACAAAAATAGCAATCTGAATGGAATTGTAATACTGATATTGTACCTCGTTTTGTGGTTGCAATGTGTAGTTTTCAGCAAAATCAACCACTGATATAACAATGCCAATTGGAAAAGAGTCCTTACATATCTTGAATTGTTGATCCAACCACTAAGACCTATGACTATGCCTTGCATATTTGTAGAAAATATTGTCCTCAAAAATATGAAATAAAATCAGCAACACTGCATTCTTTTGTAACCAACTCGCATCTAGAACCTTCACCTCCACTCTGCAAAGTATATTTGACTATCTCATATCTCTTTTTCTCAACAAGATTCTTTCCAAATTCATGTTCCGAACCCTCATGAAAATATTGAACAAACTTTGACAAGCCACCACATTGTGAGCACTTCGCATTTAAACAATCATTTCTATAGAAAAAGGCACCATCATCCCTAGAACATAAAAATAGATCTAGCAAGTCCCTTGATGATTTCAGAAGATGCATTGCACCACACTCCTGCAACATTTCATTAGTATGAAAAGTAGAACGGATATAGCATAATAGTTCATGGTACATTGAAAACTCCACATGGTATTTGCAACAACACAAGGTTCTTGAAGGTCTTGAATTTGGAATACCTCTTTCTTCCACACAAGGTTCTTCATTTCTCGTGTAATTTGGTGAAACATAATTTACACTTCTTTCAATATTATGTTCAACATCTTCATTTCCAACATTTTCACCTTGAACATTTTCAATATCAATTTGAACAATTTCATTCCCAATTTCAATATCATGTTCAACATCTTCAATTCCAACATTTTCATTATCAATTTCAATATTTTCATTCCCAATTTCAATATCATGTTCAACATCTTCAATTCCAACATTTTCATTATCAATTTCAAAATTTTCATTCCCAATTTCAATATCATGTTCAACATCTTCAATTCCAACATTTTCACCTTGAAAATTTTCAATATCAATTTGAACATTTCCATTCCCAATATCAATATCATGTTCTACATTTTCACCTTGAACATATTCAATTTCCTCTTCACTTGAAAGACCATAGGGCTTAGGTTCACCAATATTTAACATACCTTGTCTTTTCTTTCTATGACCTTCTCTATCTATTTGTCTATAGCCTTCAATTTGTGCTTTTGTCAGCTTTCTCTTACATTTTTGCTTCTGATGACTGCTGCTCCCCATTATACCAAATAAAAGATGCTAAAAAATCATTATGTATGACAAATTTGAGTACAAGAATCTCCAAAAAATTTATCTTTGTCTCTTCCTATTTGAAACTGCATGTTTTTCGCCTGCAAAGTGCTGCAAACAGAATGCAGGGTCCTTTGGAATGCACAAAAACGGCCCACATGGGGTTTTTCTATGGACCACAAATCGGATATCCGATTTGTAAAACATGTTCTGCAATGGTAAGATTTCACCTCTGCACAATGGATTTTCACAAATCGGATATCTGATTTGTACACACATAGACCAAAGAGAGAGGGAGAGTGGAAGAGAGAGAGGAGGAGAGGGAGAGGGAGAGGGAGAGGGAGGGAGGGAGATAGGGAGAGGGAGAGAGA